>PVKB01000017.1:409143-638337 GCA_004027205.1 Ctenodactylus gundi
TTTTTTTTTTTTTTTTTTTTTTTTTTTTTTTTTTTTTTTTTTTTTTTTTTTTTTTTTTTTTTTTTTTTTTTTTTTTTTTTTTTTTTTTTTTTTTTTTTGTAGTGAGGATTGACACCAAGGCCTTTGCATGGCGCTCCATCCCAGTCCTTTTTAAATGTTTTAACTTTAGACGGGCTCTTGCTGAGTTCTTCAGGCGGGATCTCAAACTCATGACCCCCGTGTTCACACCCAGCCTTCTACAGTGTTGGGATTGCAGGCAGGAACTTTTTTTTTTTTAAACCTTGGCTGTGAGGCACATAGTACATGAAATTCTTTCCTCAGTTCTGTTGAGCTGGTCCACAGCCTCTGGGCAAGTGGGGGTCACCACGTGGGCCTCCTGAATCACCTGCTTGTCCAGCCTGGGGCTGGAGGCGGTGAGGAGGCTGCCGGTCTGGGCCCAGAGCCCCACACGGAGGACAGGGCCCATTTGCTCCAGTGAGAAGTATGGAGGTCATGGCCCCTCGTGTCTGGAGGGGAGCGCTGCTGCGGGAGTCTCCGGTGGCAGTGACGTTGGCTCAGGGCCTCGGAGTGGGCTCTGGACTGGAGGGGAGAAGAACGCAAGACAGCAGCAGGGAGCAGAGGCCTCACCCCTGGGCTCTGGGGCTCAAAGAAGAGCTCCAGACCTCCCAGTGAGAAGGGACAGTAGGGAATAAGGAAGGACGCCAGGCAGGGGCTGGGCAGGGGTGGCAGACCCACCTGCAGTTCCGGAGAGCACTGAAGACCCAGAACCCACAGTGCTGGCCCCCCAGGGCCACTTCCCACCTCTCTGTCTCCCAAGCTGCATTCCCTGCCTCCTTCTGTTGTTTATTTGATCCAGAGTCTTGCTAAGTGGCCAAATTGCCCAGACTGGGTTTAAACTTGTGATCCTCCTGCCTCAGCCTCCCAGAGTGCTGCGGGGATTTTAGACCCTGCTGGCTTGAGTGTTGCTTCTAGAAGTGGGAAGGGAATTATCTGGCTGCTGCTGATGTGAGGCCCGGTTATCATCGCAGCGGAGAGGAGGGTATTCCCATAAATCCCAGGGCATGCTCGGGGTGACTCAGGCAGTGACTAAGGTGGTGACGTTCTCCCAAAGCGAATCTGCTGTTTATTGTCCCTCCGGCACCCCCGGCTCACGAGGACAGCTGATGAAGCGGCTGCCCTCCCTCCCGCTGCAGAGATGAGTGTCTGCACTGCGCCTGGGTTTATGGCTGGGCAGGGGCAGAGCGTGCGCCTGGGGTTCTGTTTTTACTCTGCCGGCTGCCTTCCTAGCTTCTTTGCTCCGGTTCCCAGCGTGGCGCTTCCTCAGTGGCCAGGCCGCGTGCCTGCTCCATACCCGTGCCCGCCCCACTGCTTCTCTCCCGCCTGAGTCCCCGGGCCATCAAGTGTTAGTACGTCTGTGCAGGGAGTGTGCGAGGGCAAGTGGTGTGGTCCAGCCACTCCCCAAAGTAGTATGGAGGCTTCTAGAAAAGCTAAAAATCCACTGAAGGGCCTGGAGGAATAGCGCAGCAGTTAGAGCACTTGCCTTGCCAGCACAAGGCTCTGAGTTCAGTTCCCCAACACTACAGAGTCTGGTTGTGGTGGCACACATGTGTCATCCCAGCTCCCAGGAGGCTGAGGCAGGAGGATTGCTGAGAGTTTAAGGCCAGCATGGGCTCCATGGCAAGTGCAGGACTAGCCTAGACTATAGAGCAAAACCCTGTCTAAAAACAAAAACTAAACTAAAAATCACTTGAAAATTAAACAGTTACTCTATGACTCAGCATATGTGTCTGAAAGACTTGAACTCAGAGCCTGAAAGAGAAAATCGCACTTGTGCTCCATGCAGCTCTGCTCACAATAGCCAAGCTGCGTCCATGGGCAAGTGGACAAAGAAAAACTATGTAGGTAAGTGGAATATCATACAGCCTCAGAAAAGCAGGAAATCCGCATTTTCAAGCACTTGGGTAGATCTGGAAAGCATTAAGCTAAGTGAACTAGGTCCATCACAGGGGGACAATTGCTGCATGAAGAGCAATCCAGGATAGTCAGATATAGGAACAGAAAGACAGTTGCCAGGATGGGACGAGGAGGAGGAGGGAGACAGGAGACATCACTCAGTGAGTCTGAAGTTGTATGCCATGAGTAAGCTGTGGGGCTCCGCTGCACCACCCAGCACTCACAGTCAGAAATGTGCCGTGTCCTTGCAGTTTGGTTAAGAAGGTATATCTCACGTTAACTGTTCTCCTGCCTCCAAGACGAGGAGACACAACAGAGGAGAACAAGGAACTTGTGGGGGCGCGGCTTGTGTTTTTGTCCCTGATTGCAGTGATGGCCGCACTCATCCGGCCGTGTGCTCGGCCTGCGCAGTTCTGAGGCAGGTCAGTGAGGCTGTGCAAGACAGGCCGTACAGGGGAGAGCGAGGGTTAGGACGCCCGGCGGACCCAGCACGGTCCGAGGGGACTCTGGACACAGACGTGTGGGGATAGCCAGCTAGCCCGCTGTCAGGGACCTGGGAGCTAGGTGCCGCCCGGCCCCAGTGTCACTGGTAAGGCTGGGGCTTCGACAACCTGTAGGCACTGTACCCCTCTCCAGATCACCAGAGGAGCCTCCAGTCCACTTGTCAAAGTGATGATTGAAACTAAGCTGCGGCCGGCGGGGGCTGCCACAATCCCAGGACAGACACCTGCATCCGTCGGAGAGCATCCTGCCTGTTTCCTGGTCAGCTTGCTCAGCACCCCAGGGATTAGTGTGTCTTCCGAAAACTCTGTCATCCTGTAGACATTCTGAGTTCTTTCCACTTCTGCGATCGCTGCTGTAGCAACCTTCCTTTCAATAAGTCCCTCTACTCCAGTGGCTGAGCCCGCCCCGCTTGGCTGCATTCGGCCGGCCTCGGTTCCTCCTCCCAAGCTCACTCCACAACATGGTGTTCCTTTCTAACCATGTTGGTTGGAGGACCTGAGCTTAGAGCCGCCTGCTGTCTATGCGGTCTACTGAGGACCGCGCAGTCCACACAGTTGGTCTGTTATCTGATCACTGTGTCACATACCTCCTGTGTGTCACTTATCTGCGTGTGATTGTTGAACAAGACAAAGGATGTGTGTTGTGCTTGTCCCGTGTGGAAGGCTTGTTTCCCTAAGCCAGGCGGGGCAGGGACCCAGCGCTGTGTGTTTCTGTCTGCCAGGTGCAGCCCTGCTACAGATGTGCTCCGTCACTGCCATCTGAGTGGTGGACCCCACCAGTGCCCTCGCGGGGTGCCACATAGCTCTGGCCTGGTTCCTTGGGCTGCAGGTTCTTCCAGAGCTAACTGGAATTCGTAATTACAGTAGTCATTAGCCCGGAATGCAAGGGCCCAGCCATCGGGATATTTTAGTTAATGTTTAGGTTTTACTTGGACAAGAGATACGCAGTTAAACTCTTTCTGAGATAACAGCGGGAGATCAGAATTGAAAAACAGAATGAACAGTATTTTCTTGTTGCTAAAAGTTGATGTAGTTGAATCCTGCTTTCAGGAAACTTGGGTCTAGGTCATGCATGACACAGCAGACTCGGAAGGTGAGTGTTAGCCTAGCCTGGTGGTGCAGTCCTGTAGTCCCAGCACTCTGGGAGGCTGAGGCAGGAGGATCATATGCTCCAACTCAGCTTGGGCAATTCAACAGCTTAGAGGGACCTTGTCTTTAAAAAAAAAAAAAAAAAAAAGGAACTAGGGACGCTGGGAATGAAGCTCTGGGCAAAGGCCCTGAGCTTGATTCTCAGTACAAGAAAGAAAGAAAAAGAAGGGAAGGAAGGAAGAAAGGAAGGAAGGAAGGAAGGAAGCAAGGAAGGAAGGAAGGAAGCAAGGAAGCAAGCAGTTCCAACTTTAGAGGAAGGACGATGGGATTCCGGGGACCAGCAGCTGCTCCCTCTTGGGAACAGCTTTGGCAGTGCAGTCTGGCCCCCTTCCCTTTGAGATAGGAGGGAGCCAGGCTGTCCTCCAGTGGGGGCAGGGCCCCCAGGGGCACCGAGTGTAGCCTCTTTAATGAAGGGAGCAATCTTTTGATCATAAAATCAATTCAGTTTTTGCAGGAAAAAAGTTGTTAATATTCATCAAGAAAATTGAGCCATGAAGAAATTAAGATTTTCAGAAAAGGGAGGCATAAGTAGCTGTGCTTGGGGCTTGGGGTGCCAAACCCCTGTGTAGCACACACCAGCCAGGGCCCTTGTATAGGGTACCGCACCGCCAGCTGCCCAGAGACCCCCTTACTGCAAGGGGTGAGAGTTCCAATGTGCCCCCTTTGCCGGTTGGAGCAGCCTCCGCCTCGTTAGTTCCCAGCACCCCGAGAGCTCCTACCCAGGGCAGGGTGTTGAAGCGTCCTTCCTTCTCACCTGCACAGGAAGCCAGGTCAGGGCAGGTGTGACAGTGGCCTCTTCCTGTTGTTGCTTCTTCACTGGAACCTCAACAGGAGGATGTCAGGAGTCCTCCGGACACAGAATTCCCTCGGAGTTTCCCGCCTAGGGACATCTTGGAAAATATACAAACTGAAATTAGTAACATTTTCAATTAACGAAGAAATAATGAGATGGTGAACTTTCAGACCTAGGGGAAGGGTCGTGTCAGATGACGGGAGGGGGTGTTTCAAAATGCGGGTCCCCAGGCTTCGCCCCAGGATATTCTGATCCAGATAGGACAGGACTGACTGGATGAGAGCTCCTGGGGCGGTGCTGACAACAGCCGGGCTCGGAGACCTGTGGCTTGGGCTCCTTATCGCAAGGCTCAGCAGTAGACTTGAGCGACAGGCTCTGCCTCTGTCAAGGACATTTGGAGCATCTGTGTGGGTAAATATTGGGAAAGCCGGGCCTCCTCAGGGCACATTTGGCAATCACAGATAGTCGGCGATTAGCCACGCCATATGGTTCAGCTGATAGAAGGAACTGAGGCCTCTCAAGCCTTGGAGTCGAACATGTCCGCCTGCCATCTTTGCAGTCTTGGCCGAGGAACATGGCCTCCCAAGCCCCAGACCTGTCACTTCTGCGTGCCGTGGGAGGGCCGCCTCGTCTACTCTGTGGTGTTGCTGGCTAGCATGGAGACCACACACACCCGGCGCTGCTGGGACGCAGGGGCTGCTGTTGTGTCCCGTCGGGACAACCTTTCCCACAGCCTGTATTGGGTGGCGTTCCGCCATGCAGTTCCTCAGACCCTACCAGCCAGCACCCAGGCTCTCAATACCGAGCTGCCTTTGGGCGACATTGTGGGTGCTGATTATCATGTCCCAACCCCACACTGCTCTAAATGTGTCCTTTATGACTGCTCGAGTCCTGGGGGCACCTCAGGACAGCCAGTCAGTGTCTCAGTCTTCGCTGTGCCATCTAACGAGCTGGAAGTGTCCCCCATCAAGGCCTGGTGCAAGTATCTCCTTGCCCCCAGAAAGCACCGACTCCAGCCACATGTCCACCATGAGGCCCAGTGGTACCTTCTACCACCTGTCACGTTCAGCTGTGTGGCCAGCCCAGCAAACCCAACAGGGGTTTGTAAGACAGGTGCCAGAGAATGTTCTGGACATAGGGCACCATTGAGGTAATGACTTTTCTCCCGTCACTTGAGGTAGAAGATTGTCTTCTTAGCACGCTCAGCACCTCAGGGCCCTTGGCCTCTGCTAGCTTACTCACTTCATTCACCCCTGATTTTTTAGAGCAAGGTCTCCCTGTGTCGTCCGGGATACACCTGAGCTCGCCGTGTAGCCCAGGCCGCCTCCAGCTCGTGGCGGTGCTTCCACTCTTCACTTTTGACTTCGAGACAGGTTCCTGCCAAGTCATGCAGTTGCCGGGCTTGAACCCGTGATCCCCCTGCCTCAGCCTCCCGGAGTGCTGCGATTATAGGCCTGCGCCACTGGGCATGGCTAAGATTCGTCCTCTTACTGGGTGTTTTTCAGTACCTGCGTAGAGTTGTACAACCATCACCACCATCTAAATTTCAGACACTTCACACACCTTGTTCGCGGTCACTCTCTGCTCGCCCCCATCCAGCCCTTGGCAACCCGTAACCCTCCTTCTCCATCTTCCGGGTGTATCATATAGACAGAACCAGTTGTCTTTGCAACTGGATTCTTTTGCTTAGCATGTGTTTTAGGTTTATATGTTAGCGTGTATGAGCACTGTACTCCTTTTCGTGACCAGCTATCATTCCATCGTATGGACAGGCCACATTTTGTCCCGTCACTCATCAGCTGAAGAACAGTCAGATTCCTTGTCCTTTTTCACTCCTGCTGGGCCATTTGGAAAAGTAGTGACAGGCTGAATGCTCATGAGGTTCTGATGTGGGGTGAGGTGGTGTAAGGCCCGGTGATGCCGGGTACACCTCATCCAGCCGGTCACGCATCCACTCAGACTTTCTGCTACCTCTGTGGACTTTGTGCGGGGGTGTCCGTAGGGTAGGGGCGTCAGCGTGGACACACCTGAGGGCCTCTGCCTGCCCACAGCCCCTGCTCAGACTCAGAGGCCCTTGTGCTCCTGTATCCTGCTCTAGGTCCCCTATTCCTCATGGGTCATGGTACGCCAGAGCCTCTGGCTTTTCTGCCATCATTGACTCTAGCTGTTACATGTTTGTACGTAGACATTTTTTTGTTTGTATATGTGATTTTTGTCTCATTGGTGTTGCTGTCCTCTGGCTTCAACCAGACTGTGACTGTGACATGGTACAGTGAGTGCCTTGTGACATGCCTGTCCTTGGTCCTTCCCCGGCCTTGTGGGACGGTAGCCCTCTGGGAATGCCGGTGGCCCTCTGGGAATGCCGGCTGGGTTGGTATCTGAGAGTTTCAAGCCCTTTGCCGTGTAACTGGAGAGGGTGGGAGTGTGAATGGAAGCACCTGCTCAGGGGGACAATGGTCTTTGAGGGGGATCGGGTTTAAATCACTTCGAAGCCTGCTTTCCCCCCATTGTTATTTCCTGAAAGCACATGGCGGCACTAGCTGAAAAAATACCCTGCGTTTTGATAAAGACCCAAGTGGTGGATTTCCTTTCTGACCACGCCCTCCTGTGTAAATTTCACAGGCTGGTAACAGGTGTCCAGCCACCTTTCGGCGGGATGTCGATAACCCCGTGCTGTAAGGGGCCACTGGGCCAGGGCGTCTCCTCCCCTCGGCTGTACACTTGAGCCCCTGTGGTTGAGATCTGCGGCGGGCAGTGACTCGAGATAACCAATTGATCACCGTGAGGGCTCACCACCTCCCCACCCCCCTTTTTTGTCTCCTTGTCAACTTCTGACTTCCCCCCAGGATCAGGTAGTCACCATTCAGCAGGTTACTCAGTGAGGCTTTCCTCATTGCCCCCCTGTTGTCTGTATTCATTGTCTGCGGAGACCGCAGGGAATGGAGAAAAGAGAAAATTAAAATAGGAAGCTGGGAAGGGCAGGAAGAGAATCTGCAGACCTGGTAAACAAAAGTTGGCCGTAATGCGAGCTGGGATGTGGAAGTGGGGCCAGGCCTTGGGGCTCAGGGTACTGCAGCTCCAGCGTCCCGCTGGGGCTGGGGTGTCTCCACCCAGGGTACCAGCTGTGTGAGGCCAGTCTTTTCTGTTAGGCTGTTCTCAGGAAGAAGAGAGATACGAGTTGGGGCATCTTCCGAAGCCATGTTGCTAGCTTTTCCTGTTGACCTGGTGATAGGAGTGGAAAGTGGTGCTAGTTGGAGGGTTTGCTGGTGGAGTGAGGGGGTTGGATGCCTCAGACCTCTCTACCGTCATGTAGCCAGGAAGAACCGGCCTGCAGCCACGGTGTGCCTCTCACGCAGCAGTGCAGCCCTGGGAGGTCCAGTGTCCCAGCGATGGCTGCTCACTGTGCAGCCTGTGCAGGGAAAGACTGGTGTGGAGGCCTCTGAGTTCACAGCTTCCGCAGGTGGATGATCCTTTAATACCCCGTCCCCACACATCTGGGCCAGGAGAAGGGGCCTCGGCAAGGGCTGCTGATGTTGAGCGGGCCCGTCTGTGGGATCTCACCTTCATGTCTCAGGCCCTCTTGTCCATCCCACCCCAAGAGTCCCCTGGGGCCGGTCTGCATCCGCTTCCCTGTCTTCAGCTCCAGCAGTTTTGGTGTCTCAGAGGATCCGATTTTCAGGGGGGCTGTGACCTTCTCACCCACCTCCCCAGCCTGGCAAAATAATCGTTTTCTCCAAATTACATATTCCCAAAGAAAAATCAGTAGCTCCCAGAAGCCTGACTTCTTAGTGCTGTAACACAGCACCACAGGCTGAGCAGCTTATACATCACAGAGATTTATCTCTAACCATCTGGAGGCAGGAAGTCCAAGATCAGGGTGTGAGGATCCTGGTGAGTGAGATCTTTCTCCCAGGTGCAGACTGCGGACTCCTCATTGTGCGATCCTGTGGTAGAAAGAGGGGGAGCCATCCTCTGTGTACTTCTGGGGATTGAGCCTTCACAGTGAGCAACGTTCCTGAGGGTTCCAGCCTTCATGACCTGATTATCTCCCTGAGGTCTCGCTTCTAGATGTCATCACGTTGGGGATCATTTTGGAGCCTTGGCCAGGTCCTCTGCAGTCAGGTTCCCTGGCTGCAACTTGTCTGAGGGAGTCGAGTTTGGTGGGGGTGACAATCAGTAGGGAAGAGGTTGCCAGCCAGACCATGACCTGTAATCCCATGGAGCTGTGCTCCTAGCATTCTGGGAGGCTGAGGCAGGAGGATCACAAGTTAGAGGCCAGCCTGGGCAACCTGGCAGCTTAGCAAGACCTTGCCTCAAAATCAAAACTAAAAAAAGTAGGCTAGGGATGTAGCTCTGTGTGAAGGCCCTAGGCTGGATCCTCAGTATCAGAGAGAGAGAGACAGAGAGAGAGAGAGAGAGAGAGAGAGAGAGAGAGAGAGAGAGAGCGAGCAAGCAAACCCTAGATAGAGAAAGGAGACACTAGCTGAGCTGACTTGACTTAGGAGGTCTGGGGTAGTACCCTATGAATATATACATATACACATTCATGTATAGATGTATGAGCACGAGCGCGTGCGCGCACACACACACGCACACATTGTGTGTGTGCGTGCGTGTGTGTGTGTGTGTGTGTGTGTGTGTGTGTGTGTGTGTGTGTTACTGGGGATTGAGCCCAGAGCCTTCTTACTGAGCTATATCCTAAGCCCATTTTTATCTTTCATTTTTGGGATGTGATCTCACTAAGTCAATAAGTTGCCCGGGCTGGGCTCGAACTTGTAATCCTATCTCAGCCTCCCAGAGGGAAGCAATTAGAGGCCTGCTCCAGGCTCAGCTGAGTGTTCGTGTTTCTGACACATTCTTGGGGGCTGCTGCTACAGCTCCTAGTCCATGGCTGGACATCGGGAACCTCTACTGGGGCACCTTGCAGACTTGGGTCGTTCCCATCTTCCCTCCAAAATCTAAGGGAACTCAGGAAGTACTGCCAAGATTCATGGTCTAAGAGAAGATTTCTTTTCTATTACCGTAGAGCCCTTCAGAGAGAGTCTGGCTGCCCCCAACCCCACGCCTGGCCCAGAGCACCGTGTTACCTGTCACAGGGCAGGGATCTGCTCAGGCCCTGCAGGCTGGTGCGCAGAGAGCCCTGCTGTAGTGTTGGCTTGGCTCCTTTTAGCCTGTGGAATTTGATGAGCTAAGCATTTTCCACGGCAAGTACATAAAAAAAGATTTCTCATCCTTTTGTGAAAGAAATATATCCTTTCTCTTGAGTCTTGACTATTGTTAGATGCTGAATGAAAAAAGAAAAAAAAAAAAGCTAAACGCTCTGTCCTCGGAAACATTTTTTCCCGGGGTGACTTTCTCCAGCTCCAGAAGATCTTTCGAGTTAATTTTTAATGGCCTTGTATGGGGGAAGCCTTGCTGTCTTGTGTGGGTATCGCTGCCGGGGACCCGCCCCAGCAAGGTCCTGGGAACAGCTCCAAGGCCAGTGGGTCAGGAGAGGGAGAGAGGCACCGGCTGGGGGAGGGGCACGGAGACTTCCTGTAGGACAAGGGGACAGATGTGGAGCTGGAGTCTCAGCGTTGAGTCCTAAGACTGGTTAGCTTGGGGACAGGAGTGTCATTGTGTTTAGCCAAGGGCCCAGCTGCCTGTTGCTGGCCCACAGCTATCTCAGCCTTGCTGAGGCCTTATGTGGGCTTTGGAATCCCCCACAGATTTTGTTGTGAGACTTCTCAGCACACAGTACAAACCTTAGTGGGTTCTTCCATACCATGCAGCTCATGGGAGTCTCCATTTCCTGCTTTTCATATTCTAGTGACTTCCAAAAGTGAGAATTGACAGGGTGAGGACATAGCCCAGTGGTTGGAGCACTTGCCTAGCATGTACCAGGTCCTGGGTTGGATCCCCAGGCATCACATAATTAGCTGGATGTAGTGGCACACGCATGTAATATCAGCACTCTGGAAGCTGAGGCAGGAGGATTGCTGTGAATTCGAGGCCAGCCTGGGTTACTTAGTGAGTTCACTAATAGCTTGGACTATAGAATGAGTTCTCAAAAAAGATAAAGAATGAGAAAATAATAACTCTGGGGAGTGTTTCCAGGTACTGTTCAAGTATCTGTGTTTATTCCCTCGTGAAATTTATAGCAACCCTTGGAGATAAAGTACTACCTGTTGTTAGCTCCTTTTTACCGATGGAAAAACTGAGGTGCCCTGAGGTTGCATGAATTGCCCGACATCACCTAGGCCTCGTATAGCAAGCAAGTAGCGCTGGGCTGCAAAAATCACGTGATTCCTAGTACCAACCCCCCGCTTGCATAGGGCCCTATCAGATATCCATCCCCCTGCCCCGTGGCCACATAGCTCTGCCGCCTGGGACACTCCACTGCTTCCCTGTAGTTACTGGGGGAAGGAAAGAAAGGTAGGCTGGTGGTTTCAGATTTCTTGGACCTCAGCCGCAAGCTGCCCTGTGGCCCTGCCTGGCCGCGCTTTCTTCCCAGGTCTTGGGGAGGAGACATATGGTGAAGAGTGGTCTGAGAGCACCTGAGAGTTGGGCATGGTGGGGAGCAGACGTGCCCAATGTGGCACGTGTAGATTACTGGTAGCCCTTAAGTTAGCTGGGTGTGGTGTCACAGTCCTGTAATCTCAGCACTCCGGGAGGCTGAGGCAGGATGATCAGATGTTTGAGCCTAGAGAAGAGGCATCAAGATATGGCCACTGCAGCCCATTCTAGGGGTGGGAAGCTGAGCTCAAGAGTGGTGATTTGAGGGCCAGAGGAATGGCCCAGCGGTTAAAGTATTACCTAGTAAGCACTAAGTACCCAAGTTCGATTCCCCAGCCCTGCATAAACCAGGCGTGGTGGTGCACGCCTGTAATCCCAGCACTCGGAAGGCTGAGACAAAAGGATTGCCTTGAGTCCAAAGCCAGCCTGTGCTCCATAGTGAGTTCAGGACCGGGCTGGGCTACAGAGTAAGACCCTGTCTCAAGAAAGAGAGAGAGAGAGAAGTGAATTGAGTCAGATGCAGATTAAATATGTTAAATATCACATGGTTTCTCTGATTTGGGAAACCCAGAATACAGGCATTCTAGAGATCCAAATGGGTTTGATAGTGGGAATTAGGGGGGATGGAGAGGGTGTGGGAGGGCCAAAAATGGTAAGAGGAATGGATTGTAATGTTGATGTGATATATATGTGCACAAAATATTCAAGTTCATTGTAAATGTTATGTATTGCATATATGTATTAATAAAAATGGGGAGAGAAAAGGAAAGTTTCAGCCCAGCCTGGGCAACTTAGCGAGACCCTGTTTCATAAATTTTTAAAAAGAGCTGAGAATGCAGCTTAGTGCAAAAGCTCTGGGTTTCATCTTCTGTACCTCAAAAAACAGCAGAATGAGGGGGATTCTACTTGGAGATCTGGGGCCAGACTGTCCCCAGAGACGGCTGGCTGCTGTCTGCCAGCCCAAGCCTTCACACTACATCCCTAGCTCTTTTTTTCACTTTTGCTTTGGACTCGAAGTTGCCCTGTCTGGGCTTGAACTTGCGATCCTCCTGCCTCTGCTTCCCAGAGTGCTGGGATTATAGTTGTGCACCATCACACCCGGCTTGCTACATTCCTAGCCCCTTTTTATTGCTCATTTGAGGCAGGGTCTTGCTAAGTTGCCCAGGCTAGGCTTGAACTTGAGATTCTTCTGCCTCAGCCTCCTGAAGTGCTGAGATTACAGGCCTGTGCTATCAGGCCCAGAGCTGCCTGCATCTTAAGTCTAAGATCCTTGGTCCTTGGGACAGAAGTGCTGTGTCATCAGGACGTAGCAGGATGCGCACCTGGGTGTGGCCTCCCCCCAGCACCTCCGCATCAACTGGAGTCATTTGATGGGCAGCAGTTTCCTGAGTGCCTTGTGTTGAGGGCCAGGCTAGGAGTGTCTGGCAGGCGCACCAAACGCAGCCCCAAGTCTCAAGAACTGTGTGACCACGGGGCGACTCTGAACTTTGTGTACCCCAGTTAAAGTGCCTGGGGCAGGTACTGCAGTGACCAGGGCCACACTGAGAGTCCTACAGGTTATTGGAAAAGGAGTCTTCAGTGGACAGGGAAGGAGAGGAGATGTGTTTGGATCTCCGTAGAGAGGAATGCGGCGATGGCAGGGAGAGAAAGCTCTCTGCCGGGCAGGCCTCAGGTGGGCAGAGGGTTGCATGGGCAGGCCACCCACGTAGCCCGGGTCGTGGTTGGTTTTGCAGCCGCAGCTGACGACCTGTGTAGCTGCAGGTTTAGGGTCCTCAGGTGTGAGCCCTGGACACCCTCGGTTGAGAAGCAAGCAGGCACTCCGGGCCAATGCCAGGAGCTCGAGTGCACAGGGCTATGTCAACACCAACAGCTGGCTGCTGCCCCACCCAGGCTCGTGGGGGCATCGGCTTCACTCCATGTGTTAACACACCAGCCATGCTTCAGATGGATAGATGGAACGGGTAGAGAGGACTCCTGAACGGGCACTCAAAACCAGCTCTGTGCTCTCCAGTCTTTATTTTTTCTTTCCTTTTTTATTTTACTTTATTATTATTGTTTTGGTATGGGGATTAAACACAGGCCTTCATTCTGAGCCCCCCCCCCACCCCCCACCCCCCCGCTCCTTACTGTTTGAGACAGGGTCTTGCAGAGTTGCCCAGGCTAAGCTTGAACTTGCGGTTCTCCTGCCTCAGCCTCCCATAGTGCTGGGATCACAGGCCTGTGCCACTGGGCTCGACTCAGATGATTGTTAGACATATGGACTTCATTCCCAATGCTTCCTGTTGTTTCTCGGTCTGTCTTCATCGCTGTTCCTGTGACGCTCAGCCGCTGGCTTGGATAGGGCAGTAGGTGTTTTTATTCAGTCCTACCTGCAAAATGGGCTTGTTACGGTTCGTCCCCGATTTGGGATATCATTGGGGAAAGCAGCACTCGGACGTCAGAGCCCAGCACCGATGAAGGATGCAAGACCTCAGGACTCCAGGCCTTCAGCACGGAACTCACCGAGAGGGAGAGGCAGCAGCCACTTAATGAACTCAGTGGTGACCCAGAGAGGGCTGCAGGAGTATCGGTCAGTGGTCAAATTACAGAGCACAGCTCTGAGCAGAGAACAGCCCAGCTCTGGGCTGCTGAGCCCACTGCCGGAGCCCAGGCCCAGCCCCGGGAGCTGCGCCCTCAGCAGACAGATGGTAGCGGGGTCGGGGAGGTCCTGGCCTGCAGAAGGTAGAAGCCTGGGCACGCTGGCCACAGAGACTCTTGGGAAGGTGGGCTGTAGTCGTGGGAATAGAATGGCGGCATGTCTGGCCCCAGGCAGTCACGTGGAGCGAGTGAGCTTTGACTCGGCGTGTGCGGGCACGGGGACTGCACTCAAAGGGCTGGCCGGTTCCACATGTAGGAAGTGCACCGGGGAGAAAAGCTGGACCAGAAGGAAAAGCAAGTGTGCCTGGCTGGGCATACTCTTTTCTGGAAGGGCCTCCTCTGTGGAGGTTGCCGTAGGATGTGGGTGGACCGGAGGAGGGGCGGGCACTGGAGGCAGTGCCTGGGCACTGAGGTGGACAGGAGGAGGCAGGGTCCTGGGCGGCCAGGAGGGCCGGGCCTGTCTCTGGGCTCTGAGCAAGCCACCCCGGCAGAGGTGGTGCTTGGAGAGCGGGATTTACGTGAGGACTGTGGCCTCTTCTGTGGTAAAGGTGACTCGGGCGTTTTTGAAAAAATCAGGGGATACCGGGCAGGCGGAAGAGCCAGCTCGGAGGTCAGAGGCCTGCCGTCCTCGGCGGCTCACGTGTGTATGTGATGGTGACTGTGCCCCTCTGTCCCTGCAGCCAGGGCGCCCAGTGAGAAGGCCCTTGTCAGCTTCTTGCTCCTGTGGTCCACTCTTGCAGCGCTAGAGCCCTGTCCTTGCAGAGGCCACTGTGCTTGGGCTGAGAAGGTGGCCCTGTGGTGCTCTTGGGTAGGGGAGGTGTAGGGGGATTGGGCAGCCCTTGTGGCTGTGCTTCAGGTGGTCCTGGTTCGGCCCTGCTGGGGAGCCAGGCCTGGGCTGTGCGATTCGGCCCATGAGCTCCTGTCTGACCAGGTCTGCTGGTCTCCCAGTGGATTTCCCTTCTCACCCCTCCCCTCCCACCCACTCCGGCACTTTTGTAAAGCCAAGCCTCCCACCATCTGATCCCCTGTTTCAGAAGCAAGGAAGCAGATCAGAGAGATCATAGGCCTGCCACAAGGTCACACAGCAAAATTCAGAGGCAGGTCCAGCTGGTGTCTGTGTCCTCTGACTCCATATCTGGAGTGCCCACTCTTCCACTGTTGACAATCTCTGATGAGGAATTTCCTATCCCTGGATGGGACTACCCAGCCAATTGTGCACAGGTAATGCCCGACAAGGTCATAATAATAACCAGCCTTTGCTCTGTGTTCTGCACCAGGCCAGTGTGGGAACTCAGGAACCTGTGGCCTGAGGGCCAGAGGCACAGAAAGGTTAAGTGAGCTGCTTGGGGTCACATAGGCAGAGCTGGTCTCATGCTGTTGTCAGTCAGTAGGGGCCTCTCTTTGCCCTGGGGCAATCTGTGTGCCTGGCAGAAGCTCTCTGAGCTCAGGGGACCCCCAGATCCAGAGGGGGTCACCCTGGCTGTATTTGTGAGCTTTCTTAGGAGGGAAGAGTGATTGGGTCTCAGGCTAAGGCTCGCACTGCAAGGAGGAGTGTGGCAGCTCCTGTTAGAGCATCTTGTGAAGCAGCTGTTTATGCCCTGGGGATGCCCCCCCCCCCTTCTTACTACTTTTGTTAGTATGTGTTTGTGATACATAATGCATTTAACGTGGAGCTGGGTCTAGGTGATACACACCTGTCATCCCAGCACTCAGGATTCTGAGGCAAGAGGACTGCCGTGAGTCCAAGGCCAGCCTGGGCTCCATAGTGAGTTCAGGAGCAGCCTAGGCTACAGAGCAAGACTTTGTCTCAAAACAAAGCAAAGCACATTCAGCTTGGGAACGGATGCGTTCACGTAGTACATCTTAATCATTTTTTTTACTTCCCCGCCCTGCTCTCCCCTCTCCTCCGGAGCTCAGGTGCCCTTCCTGTCTCCCCAAGTCTACCTCCCTGTTTCCTATGAACTCTCTTGTATTTGGTCCTTACATTATTTGTATTTTGGTTTTCCCATATAAGAGAAACTATGTCATATTGAACCTCCTGTGTCTGAATTTTTTTTTTTTTCCAAACAGGATTTCACTCTGTAGTCCAGGCTGAACTCACTATGTAGCTCAGGCTGGCCTCAATTTCACAGCAGTCCTCCTGCCTCAACCTCCTGAGTGCTGGGATGGCAGGTGAGCGCTGGGAGGGCATCATTGCACACAGCCTGCATTGGCTGAGACCCTGCCTTGATCTAGTACCCTCTGATGCCTCGCTGAACTTGAGGCTTGAACTCTGAGGCCAAGAGATTGGAGTGGACTTCCTAGTCAGAATTGAATTCAGGGGATTTCTTGGGATGCTGTGGCTCCTCCTGGCCATCAGTGGTCACTATGCAGAGTTGGAGCTTCATCTCTGTTCATCACCTGCATGAGCCAAGCAAGCGATGGCAGCCATTGAGATCGCGGGTCCACAGTTCCTGGATTTTAATTTTCCTTCCTGTTGTGTCTGTGGTGTGCATTCCTCCTATTGTATGACACTGTGGAATGAGAAATGCGATCACTGTGACCATGAGGCTCCTGTCATGCCTTCTGAATTAGCTCAGGTGATAAATTTGTTTCTAGAAAGTTTTAAGATTCAAAGCACTGCTTGGTTTCTTGTCATCGCTGTTGTCTGTGTACTTTTGCGGTGTTGGGGAACCTACCCCTGGTCTTCACCTGGAGCTACCTCTCCAGACCATTTTTAAAATTTTTTATTTTTTTTATTAAAAAAAATTTATTTTGAGACAGTTGTACCAAGTTGCAGAGTTGCCCAGGCTAGGCTCGAACTTGTGGTCCTTCTGCCTCAGCCTCTCAGAGTGCTGGGGATTTGGAGTTTGTGCCATTGGGTGCGGCTTAAGAGCACTTGTTTTTGTTTGGTTGGAAGTTGGTGCCCTGCCCAAAGTAATGTCGCTAGAATATTCTGTTCTTTAACTATGTTGCATACAAAGTTAGCATGAGTCCCAGGAAGGGACTTCCTGAGTCCTTCCATGAAATGTCTATGTACTGGAAACCAGAAACCCTGGAAGCAAAATACTAGGTAAGTCATAAGTACAGTTCTCTACTTGAACCTGCTGGGAATATAAATTCTGTGTTTTGAGGAAGATTTATACTGTAATCAGGAGGAAAGATCAACAAGAAGCCCCCATGCTCAGTATCAGTGTAAACTCTGCCCTCTGCTTTGCACGTGGATACTGTGTATAAATGTGCACGCTGTTAATCATACACCTCGGTGAAGACCCCCCAACCCCAAGATGCCGAACCACATACAGGTTTTGGAAGAGCGGACCTGGGCGAGGTCAGTAGGTGGAATTTGTTACAGCGTCACCTCTTCCCGCATCTCCCGTGCACCCTGCTTTATTCTCTCAGTGCCCTTTCCACAGCAGGTCTGCTTCCGCGGCCCTCCACTCTGCTGTCTGCTGGCGAGGACTTGATGCCCCGATTTATCCCAAGACCCAGCGCCTCTCGCTTCTTATCTCTCTCAGAGGAATTTTCAGGATGATTCCTGGATGCAGAGATAGGCTTGTGTAATAGTGGAATTCCAGTCATCTGTAACTGGGACAACGGGAGATGTTAGGAAATGTGACTCTGGGCTGGGGGCATGGCTCAGCAATTAGAACACTTGTCTAGTGTGCTCAAGGCTCTAGGTTCAATTCCGCACTACCACATAAAAATTAGTCGGGGGCTGGAAGAGTAGCTCAGTACTAAGAGCACTTGTCTAGCAAGCGCAAGGCCCTGAGTTCAGTTTCCCAGCACTACATTAGGTGGACATGGTGGTGCACACCTGTAATCCCAGCACTTTGCACTTGGATTCCGTGTGTAAATGTGTGTACGCTCTTAGTCGTACACTTGGTAAGCTGAGACTAGAGGATTTCGGTAAGTTCAAGGCCAGCCTGAGCTCCATAGTGAGTTCAGGACTAGCCTCAAAACCTGTCTTAAGGAAAGGAAGGAAAGGGAGGGGAAGAAAACAAAGACAGACAGACAGACAGACAGAAAGAAACAAAGAAAGAAAAGAAAAGAAAAGAAAGAAAGAGAACCTTCCTGGTGGTACAGAACTCTGTTCTCCATATGGTCTGATTTTTGCTAAAGTTTTAGAGTTTATATTTTACATAGACTCACTTTGAATTGGTTTTAACCCTTTTTTTTTTTTTTTTTTTTTTTTTGGGAGACAGAGTCTTGCTTTGTAGCCCAGGCTGTTCTTGAACTCACTATGTAGACAAGCCTAGCCTTGGACTCAGCAATTCTTCGGACTCAGGGCCTTGCCCTGGCAAGGCAAGTGGTTTTCATATAAGATGATATAGTTGAAGTTTGAGGCTAGTTTCTGCCCCTCCATGGTGCCCAGTTGGCCCAGCTCCCTTGAAAAGGCTGCCCTCGGCCACTGAATGCTTTTGCTCCTTTGTGAACAGTGGAATGGGCGTGTTTGTGTAGGGCAGCGTCTGAGTTCTCTGCTGTGTCCCTGATCTGTGTATCTGTCCCTCTGTTGAGATCATAGCAAACAGTGTCATAGGAGGAAAAGTTCCCTTATTCTTTTTAAGTCTTTTTGTGCTCTTCTACCTCGTGGTCCCCAACCCCTGTGACACCAGGGACTGGATTAGATGAAGACCCGCCTCCTGAGGAGGGAGGAGCTTGTTCTGCCTCGGTTGTTGGAGCAGTAGCAGGAGGGATTCTGGGAGCAAAGCCCCGCCTCCTGTCAATCAGCAGCTGTATTAGAACCTAATAGGAGGGCGCTGCTGGGAGGTGGAGCTTTGTTCTCCAATCCCCTGCTTGCGGCTCATCAGGTCTTGGGGGTTGAGGACCCCTACTCTAGGACCTTTCTCGTGTGTTCACAAACCCAACAAGAAACCCCCATGTAAGTGTTCCAAGCACCTTAATTCTAAGTAACCACAAATTGGGAATTCCCCAGATATTCTTAGGAGGTAGATGGTTGAACCAGCTGCAGTCCACCTAATCCCTGCAGTACAACCTGTTAATAAAAAGCAAGACTTTATTGACCTCATCCAACAGTGCAGAACCTCAAGGAAGCTTTACTGAATAAAAGAGCTAATCTAACATTTTTGTTGTTGTTGTTGAAGCGTGGTCTTGCTGTGCTGGCCAGCCTAGCCTTCACTGGACCCTCCAATGTTCTTGCCCAGCCTTCTGAGTAGCTTGGATTCTAGGCACGCGCCCCCGTGCCAGGCTATGTTACATTCCTGAACTAACAAGACTATGGAGAGGAGGGAGAGATCGATTCATGGTTGCTGGGGGTGCTAGGAATGGGGCCTTCAGAGATGGGGGTTGCTATAAAGGGGGTGTCCGGTGTTGACATGAAGCTATGTACATGATAGAATTACAGAGAGCCACACACATTTGAATGCTTTTAAAATTGGTAGAGCTGGGAGAGGCTGGGGGTATATAACCACAGTGAGAGTGCTTGCCTAGCAAGCACAGGGCCCTGAATTTGATTCCTGGCAGGAATGGTGGCACACGTCTGTAATCCTAGCAATCAGGAGGCTGAGGCAGGAGAACTGTTGTGAGTTCGAGGCCTGCTTGGGTTCCATAGGACTTCAGGACCAGACTGGACTGCAGAGTGAGACCGTGTCTCAAAGTTAAGTAAATAAATCAGTAGGATCTAAGTTCTGTGGCTTGTGCCCACGTCACTGTCACGTCCTGTCCATCCCCACCCACCGCCGCCACTCCTTCCACACTGAGGACTGAACCCAGAACGTCGTCACGCATGCTAGGTGAGCGCTCTGCTTCCGAGCTACCTGCCTGGCTCTTACAGTCGCTATTTGTTGCGTGAGTGGTGTCCCTTGGGGAGCCTGTGTGGAGTGCTCGGGGCTGTCCCGTACGTTTCTTCTCAACCTCCGGGGACTCTAATTATTGCTTTAACATAAAAAGGTAAAGAAGACACAAAAGATTGTTACCTTTTATTTGTGTCCCATCCACAAATGGAAAGCTATGGCAGCCAGGACTCGGGGCCTCCTCTACAGAGAGAAGGTCGGCGGTTCCATCTGGCGCCCCAACATTTATTTCTTTGCAGAAAACTGGACTTCCAGCAGACATGACAATATGTTAATATTTGTGAATTTGGGATGATGGATCTATTGTGTATTTTTCTCTGTCCTTATAAAAATCCATTTGAGGGGCTGGAGCAATGGCACAGCAAGCACAAGGCCCTGGGTTTGATTCCCCAGCACTGCTTAAAGCTGGGCACAGTGGCCCTCGCCTGTAATCCCAACATTGAGGAAGCTGAGGCGGGAGGATTGCCATTGATTCCAAGGCCAGCCTGGGCTACATGGTGAGTTCACGACCAGCCTGAGCTACAGAGCGAGACCCTGTCTCAACACAAACAAACAAAAAATCCATTTGAATGATACCGTTTCTTAGAAAATAGTATAAAATTAAGCAAAGACAGTACTGAGCCCTGTGTTCGATCTCAGCCTTGTCTGGCCTGAGCATTTGATATTTCTAGTTAAACCACTCCTCGGTCACCCACTTCTCCCTGCAACTAACTGGCTGTAGGTTGTGACGCTTGAGAATCTAATCCATCTTTTTTATTATGACAAGCTAATTTAAGTTTAATTGCTCATTATAGCATGGCATGATGAGGAGGAGCTCTCTTTAATTATCTTTGAGGGGGGATTGTTTCTAAAGTAATGCGATCTCCAAAGCCCTCCCGAGGTAGCCACCTGACGGAAAATCTGTGTGTGGAGCAGTCTGGAGAGAGCGCCTTTCTCTCCAGGGCCTCCCCTCCCCCAGCAGTTAGGAGAATTCCAGGTGGGTGGCACTCCCTTCCTGGTCCCAGCTAAAAGTACAAATGTTGCTTCAGAGATTTTCTGTTTTTTTTTTTTTTTTCCCGCCTCTTCCTGGAATATACTAAATGAACAAGAATGGGATAGTGTCTTTCCAGTCCTCATCTAAATATCAGCGGTGTCCTTTGGAGATCATTTTTCTTGGTGACACGTTAAACAATCTCAGGTCAGCCAGAGTCCTTAAAGGTCACAGTGGGTGTCAGCAATGTGGCTAACACCGACCCAGACGGGCACACGGAGGCGCTCAGGGCGCCTCTGGCCCAGCCCTCGTGATCGGCTAGGGTCCTCGGTTGTTACCCGCTGCCGGCAGCCCCTCGGCTTCTCCGGGATGCTGCCCTCTGCCTAGCAGTGGGGGTGGTGGCCATTGAAAGCCAGGAGAAGTCGTCGCGCTGTTCTTTGTGGCAGGATGGCCTCCCTTCCCGTGGGCGCGCAGGGCCGCAGCCCTCCCGGCCCAGTGGCTTTTGTGTGCTCGCAGCTTTCAGCCCCTGTCCGTCAGGCTGAATGGCCCATTCAGGGGCATTCATGCGCCTCGGAGACCCCGGCTGCCTGGCACAATCAGCTGAGGGGGCGCTGTGAGCCCCTGCACATGAGAACCAGCCCCCGATCGTTCCGAGGAGCCAGGGGCCGGAGCCCACTCAGAGGGTGACGCAGGATGGCCATTTGGGGTTCAGGGAGTTTATCTTTGACTCTGACCTTCAGCTTTTTTCTGCTCCTTCTGATCGGCGGCTAAGAGTAGAGACCTTGTCTTTCTTTCTTTCTTTTTTAAACTTTTACTTGTTTTTGGAGACAGGATCTCGCTCTGTTGTCTAGGCTGGTCCTGAACTCACTGTGTAGCCCAGGCTGTCTGTCCTTGAACTCAGGCAGTCCTCCTGCCTCAGCTCCGAGTGCTGGACTACAGGCAGGTACTGCCACATCAGGTTTATGTGGTGCTAAGGAATGGCACCCAGGGCCTTGCACTTGCTAAGCAAGCACCCAACGCTGTGCTGTGCTCCCAGCCGTTTTTTTTAAACTTTCATAGACCAGCATACCTAAGGCACGTGGTAAGTGCTGCCTTTCCATGTAGCCCAGGTGCACGGGCGCCTTCTTTGTCTTTCATCCACGGCCGTGGGTCTCTTAGGGTGCAGCCAGCCTTTCTGAAAGAGGCTGCAGTCACCTCTCTCATTTCAAGGACAGTAGAATTTAAGGTCCTGAAGGGACAAGGGACGATGTGAAGGTAGGATATGGCCATAGAGAAGGGTCTCTTGATGGCCGGCACTCTCTGTCTGGCACTTGAGAAGCGTCGTAAGGGACCCGCAGGCCTTTGCAGAGGTCACCCTGGGAGGCCAGGCCACAGGAAGAGGCGGTATTCTAGGGCGCTTCCTTGGTGGTAGCTGTGGATCTGAGGACACAGATTGAGTCAGTTCCCATGGCTTCCTCTATTCGGCAGCCAACACGCTTGGAGCCCCGGCTCTCATTCCAGCGTGTGTCCCCACGTAAATCAGGCACCGTAGGACCATGCTGGGACATGCGTCAGTGACAAGTGAAGGCCGAGATGCCAAGGAGCCTTTTGGTGCTGTAGTTCTCCGAAGCTGTGCTTGATGATCACAGCAGCTGCGGTCACAGCAGTAGTGGAAGAAGTAGCAGCATCTTCTTTTTCCCTTCCATTTTTATTTATATATATATATGCAATACATCATGTTTATAGTGAACTTGAGTGTTTTGTGCACATATATGTCACATCAGCTTCACAATCCCTCCCCATTTTTGGCCCTCTCACACCCTCCCCATCCTCCCTAACTCCCACTATCACACCATGTGATTCTATAGAATGTCTGTGTTCTGGGTTTCCCAAATCAGAGAAAACAAACGATATTTAACATATTTGATCTTCTGCATCTGACTCACTTCTCCACTCATATCATCACTCTGTAGCTCAGCTTCCCACCCCTAGAATGCGCTGCAGTGGGCAAATCTTGATGCCTCTTCTCTGGGTCCAGCAGAGCCCTTTATTGGGATGATTTGCCAAAAGTCTTTCGTGTGTGTGTGTGTGTGTGTGTGTGTGTGTGTGTGTGTGTGTTTTACCACATCTTTGTTGAGACCTTCCGTCTTCCATTTATTGGGTTCCTACTGGGGGCTTCATGCTTTGGATATGATCCCCTATTTGACCTAAGCTGTAATACATATGTATGTACATTTACATACGCGTAGAATATTTACATACTTTTTTTTTTTCTGAGACAGGGTCTTGTTGTGCAGTCCAGGCTGGTCCTGAAATCACTGTGGAGCCCAGGCTGGCCTTGGACGTACGACAATCCTCCTACTTCAGCCTCCTGAGTGCTGGGATTACAGGTGTGCGCCACCACACCAAGCTTTTGTGGTGCTGGGGAATCAAACTCAGGTACTTGGTGCTTGCTAGACAAGTGTCTTAACCGCTGAGTCATTCCTCCAGCCCTCATATATGTATTTTTAAGTGCTGTCTCAAAGGAGAAGGAGGAGAAAAAGAAGAAGAAAAGGAAACACTTAGTAGGACCATGGTAGAGACTTTGAAGGAGTCTCCAAGGGCCTCCTAACTTAGTTAGAGAAACATCACACATGACACAGAAAGAAACACTTTCCAAACTTCCAGCAGCTGGAGAGGTGATAATATTTGCCTCCTGAGGACAGGTAAGGAAAACATGGTGGTCATGAACCCATGGGAAGAAATGCCTGGCGTTCTTTCCAGGAAGCGGTTAACTTTCTCCATGGCTAATGGTGAGATGTTGGAATTGCTTACCTGGTTTCATACCACCATGTCCCAGCAGCCTTTCTATGAGCCACAGGCCTGGTCATTGCTGTGTGGCCCAGCTCCCAAGCTGTGAGGTGGCGTGAGTCCTCTGCTGGAGCAGCCGGCTCAGTGTGTCATGTGTGCTCTGTCCTTTTCTCTTCAGTGCATGTAGATGGTGACTTTTTTTTTTAAGATGGGGTCTCACTCTGTAGTCCTGGCTGGTCCTGACCTTCCTCTTTAACCCAGGCTGGCCCCAAAATCTGGCAATCCTTCTGCTTCAGCATCCCGAGTGCTGGGATTAGCAGTCACGCACCGTCACACCCAGCTAAGACACTGACTTCTTCATTGGAGGTAGCCAACTTCCTCCAGAAGAAAGTGACTGGACTATTCAGCTCGAGAGGAGACAAAGATGATCCGAGGGAGGGGACAAAAGTTCCTCTCCACGCCACAAAGAGAAGTAATTTTGCTGCATAAAACTTGATGTGGACTACTTTTCATTGCAGTGCCAGAGTCCGTCTCTCCTTGGCCTAGATGCATCTGAGCAGGATGTCCCAGACATGTGGTCCTGTGACCAATGACAGTGCAGACATGGTGGCCCAGGGCAGTGGACTCTATTTGGAATCTTGATTCCTCCTAATCAAGGGTACCTAAATTTTAACCCAAAGAATATTCTTTGCCCTGCAGATGGAGTTTCCCTTTCCTTCCGAATCCCCCATCCTGAGGTCACAGGCTGGGAGTGCTTGGTGTCATGCAAGCTCAGTGTGTCACCTGCAGGGGCCCAGGCCACGGGGGAGGGGGGGGGCGGTGAATGAGAGGTCCGTGGAAAATTCACAGATCTAGTTGAAAAAGCACTCAGTAAAACTAGTTGCCTAGTTTTTAAATTGAAAGAATTATTTTTATACCTGGCAGCAGGCAAAGGTAGCCATGGTAGCTGTAACACCATGGCGGGTCATCTTTGAGACACAGAGCGCTTGCGCTAAGAGGCCATCTGTGGCTTCTCTGCTCTTGTCCTTCATGGGTGTTGAAAGGTGGAGCCTAGACAGGAAGTAAGTCTCCTGGTCTAGAAATTGTGATAATTCTGTACCTGAGGCCTTTCCACAGGTACAGAGCGAGGGTCTCACCCTGGTGCTGAGGCTAAGGTCAGGCTAAGGGGTGCGCAGTCTGGACGTGTCCTGGACTAGTTGGGGTTTTGCCTCTTGGTCTTAAGACGTTGTTAGGGAAACTGGCAACAGTTGAATAAAGTCTATAGATTGCATGAGAGTATTGTATCCATGTGAACTTTCTGATTGGGTAATACAAAAGAATGTTCCTTTTTTTTACGGAAATGCACACTGATGTGTACTGTAAATATAGTACAGATAGGGAAAGGGGCGTCCCGTGTGCATCTTACTCTCTAGTGAAGAGAAAAAAGTATGTGAACAGATAGAGACGGAGAGAGAGAAGGACGAAACAAATTAATTAATTTATGCGTTTGGAGAACCTCTCACCTCTCTCCTCTCTCTGTCTCTCTCTTTCTTTTGTGTTAATAGGGGAGGAGCCTACGATCTCCAAGTTGAGCTACATTCTCAGCCCATTTTTTAGCTTTAATTTTAGGACAGGGCCTTGGTAAGTTGGTAAACCACCCAGGCTGAGCATGAACTTGAGATTCTCCTGCCTCAGCTTCCCAGACTGCTGGGATGATAGGCCTGTGCCACCAGGCCTGCCTTGGGAAACTTTCCTGTCACTGTTAGTCACTGTTTTGTCGCTGTGACTCCACACCCAGCATCCACAACTTAGGGGAGGAAGAGTTTATTTTAGTTCATGGCTTCAGAACTTGTGCACTTGTGTGTGTGTGTGTGTGTGTGTGTGTGTGTGTGTGTGTGTGTGTGTGAGAGTGAGTGAGGGTGGGATGCCGCTGCAGGAGCTGGCACTGGCTTAGAGTCAGAGCCAAGTCCTGGAATGTCTCTAGGTGATTTCAGATCCTCTGCTTTGGGTCCAGTGCTTTGGGGTTTTTTCAGTTTCTGGAAACTGTCTATCTGTTATTTTTGCTCTAGGCTCTCCCTCTGTGGTCCAGGCTTGTCGTTACTGTGTAGCCCAGGCTGACCTTGTACTCATGGCAGTTCTCCCTCAGTCTCCTGAGTGCTGAGATTACAGGCATGTGTCACCATGCCCGGGCTAACTTTTATGTAGAATTTTTTTATGTGGAATCAAACTCAAGAGTTTTGCGCTTGCAAGGCAAGTACTCTAACCACTGATAAATAATCCAGTCTGGAAATGATTTTTTTAAAAAATCCAGCCAATCCTGGTGGCGCAGACCTGTAATTCCAGCACATTGGGAGGCTGAGTCAGGAGGGTCACTATCAAGTTCAAACCCAGACTGGCCAATTTAACAATTTAGCAAGACCTGTCTCAAATAAAGTAAAAAGGGTTGGGGATATATCTCAGAATGAAGGCCCTGTGTTTAATCCCCGTCTTAGTTACTTTTTCATTACTGTGACTCAATACCTGACATGCACAACTTAGGGAGGATTTATTATAGTTTACAGCTTCAGAAGGTCTTAGTCCATTCACAGGTGGGCAGCTGGAGCACAGGCAGGGTCAGAGCCTGCGCTCTCGGGGCAGAGATCCTCACAACAGGGTGGCACAGGGAGACTGATTGGGAGGGAGGGTGGAACTAGCACCTGCACCCTTCCAGCCAGGCCCCACCTCCCGACACTACACAGTATCCATAGGACATGAGGCTTTTGGGGCACACTCCAGATCCAAATCACGACACCCAGTACCACAAAAAATACCTATTTTCAATATTTAAAATGGGAAACAAAACATGCCCAGTGAAGTACCCCACAATCGCACATGTCAACACACTAGAGGCCTTGGCCAGGGTGGCTCCCAGGGAGCAAAGGAGCCCCTGCTCCCTGCCCTGGTGGAATTCCCTGCACCATTCAGGTCCACCCCTGCCCGCTCCCATACTGTTAGCCCGCTGCTTGCAGTGCCCGTGCAGAGCTGGTCCCCTGGGGTCGTGTGTCCCTTCCTGTACTTGGTACTCCACGTTCCGGGTGCAGCTTGCCCGCCCTCCCACTTGTGGGAGGAAACGAGTGGTGGTTCCAGGGTGTGGGAAGGCAGCGTGGCCCAGTGGCTGCAGGGCGTGGGGTCGGGCACGCGCACCCCCTCGCCTCCTGTGACATTTCCCAAGCCATCTCATCTCCGTGCATCATTTTCTTCATCCGTTAATGAAAATAACAGTAGTATCTCAAGACCCAAATGTGTAAATAGAGGCTAAGACCTTGAACAGTAGCTGGCAAATAACTACCCTGTGAGGAGTTTTCATTGTTCTATTACCATTTTAATGATTCCGTCTGAAGCAAAACATGTCTGCCATTCTTTCTGACCTTAGATCAATTAAACGGCTGCATTCTCAGTGTGCGTGGGGGGGGGGGGGGCCTCTTGATCTAGCAAGACATCCAGTCTGTCTTTGGCCTTGAGATCAGAGGTAGGGAAACAAATGGGGATAGTGACAAAAGGCCACCAAAACTAAAAGGCCACCTGAAGACCAAAAGGCATTTGTACCACGTACCTGTGGAAATCCAGTTTGTTTGTTTTTTTTTTTCCAGTTTTCTGAGATCCAAACTGAATTTGGAACTAAATGACCAGATGACGTAGTTCGTCTAAGACCACTCTCGGCCTTAATTTGATGTTGGGGATAGATGGCTTTGAAATCTTCTGGGCTGATAGGTTGGTGTCTCTTGGGTGTGTGGAGTGGTGACAGATGTGAAGCTGGGCTTTTGGGGGCGCCACCTGTGGCCAGATACTGGTCACTGGCCTCGGCAGAGGTCGCTGTCCCATGGGCAAAGCTGGGTGCAGGGGCCGCGGGGACAGAGCGGGGGCGGCCACTGCAGATGGGCACAGCAGTCCTGAACTTTAAGGGGCTGTCTGCAGGACCCCTCAGAGAGGCTCGGGACCCACGCTCCTGCCAGGAAACACAAAGACCTTCTTTCTTGCTGTAGAAGTGGGCGAGGACCTGGAGTCCTCAGATGGCAGACCAGCTTGAAAACCAAACGAAGTTGCCCAACAACCTTAGGTTACAGTCACATGGCATCTCCACCGCTCCTGAATTTCCTGTTGGGGTTTTATTAGCTTTTAGTGAAAGGCAACATTGTGAAGAAACCCAAGATTAGAATTTAACTTATAAAACAGCTGAGTAAGTGAGAAAGCGGGATGGAGGAGCCAGGGAACCGCCTCGAAAATCACCGAGCGATTACTCAACAAAATGAGAACCCGGACATCATAGCTGGTGTGGTTTTTGAGCCCGTCAGCAGGCAAGGAGCACAGAG
Source organism: Ctenodactylus gundi (assembly GCA_004027205.1). NCBI lineage: Eukaryota > Metazoa > Chordata > Mammalia > Rodentia > Ctenodactylidae > Ctenodactylus > Ctenodactylus gundi. Next base: position 436,533 of record PVKB01000017.1, read on the forward strand.
CAGGAGCCAGGAGAGGTGGAGGTGGCACCTTCCCTGGTCTCCGGGGCCCGGAGGGTTCTCTGATTGCGGAAGAATTTCCCACAGTCAGGAGCTGGGTTGGGGCCCGGTCAGCCTCCCACAGACTCAGGGATGCACAGCCCTTGCCGGTGCTGTCAGTTCTGCGGTTCCTGGATGAATGGGGAGCCCACAGCTCATGCGTGGGGCCCCACCAGCTTCTGGGAAGATGATGAGATGAGTGTGCGGAGGTGACATCAGCCTTGTCTTTCAGGCCTGTGAGGAAAATGGGGTAATTTGTGGGGTTTGGTGAGGTAGGAACACAGGGAAGAGGAGCCATGTTGGCAAATCAGGTGGCAGCCCTGAAGCTTTGCGTGGGCCCAACATCCACCCAGCCTTCCCGCCTCTCCAGTCAGCGCCAAGGCACCACTTGCCCAACCACCAGGGGCTCCCGGAGGCACCGTGGTTCAAATTGGAGTAAGTGGAAAAGGACCCAAGTGAGAGCCTGGCCTGGCAATTCCAGCGCTCTAGGAGGCCAAGGCAGGAGGATTGTAAACCCAGGCCTAGCCTGAGCAACTTAGCAAGACATTGTCTCAAATCAGATATAAGAATGGGGTAGGGGCATAGCTCAGTGTGAAAGCCCTGGGTTCAACCTCTAGTACCACAAAACAGCAACAACAATAACAGAAAGGAGGCTGAAGCAGGATGATTGCCATGAGTTCAAGGCCAGCATGGGCTACACAGCAAGACTGTCTTAAGGAAGGGGGAAAAAAAGATGGACCTAAGTTAACTTCCCAAGAATGAAACAAATTCCATCCCTGCCCCAGCCTGGCACAGTGACCTCAGTTACCTCTTTGCTCTCTTCCTACAGATTCCCCGTCTGTAGATGGCAATCCACTGACCTTAAACAGAATGTGGAAGAGACACTGAAATTAAATCCACGTTCCCCTGATTTCTAGTAACCAAAAACTGGGTTCTGTCGGCAGTCTTGTCCCAGGATATGAGAAAGGACTCCGTAATGGATCCCTGAGTCCGCGCCGGGGATGCTGAGGGCTTGGATTCGAGGGCAGGCACACTGGAGCTCCTGGAAAACGTCAGCCCCATGCTCCACCCCAGTCCGGGGAAGCCCGGCCATTAAAAGTTCTTAGTTCCCACAGGCAGCCAGGGAGGAGAACTGTTGGAGACCTACCTGTTGGGTATGAAGATTTAGGCTTATTTCCAGAAACATTGAGCAAGGACCTTTTTTCTTCATGTGTATCCTACTTTTTATTTTATTCAGCTGAAGTTTGCATACTATAAAATTCACTCTTATTAAAAGTGTGCCGTTCTGGGGGGTTTGTGTGTTCATGGGGCTGTGTGACCATCACCCGCCCCCCCCCCCCCCCCCCCCCCCCCCCCCCAATTCCAGAACATTTTCACTACCCTGAAAAGAAACCAGGCTTGTTAGCAGCCACTGTCCCTTACCTCCTCCCTCAGTAGCCACTGACCTACTCTCTGTCTCTATGGAGTTCCCTATTCTGGGCATTTTTCATAAACAGAGCCATACCGTGGCCTTTTGTGACTGGCCTCTCTCACTTAGTGGAAGGATTTCAGGGTTAGCTCATGTTCTAGCCGGAAACCACACATGTTCATTTTATGGCGGGGTAATATTCCACTGGACTTGTCCTACATTTTGTTAATTCATTCATCAGGCAGTAGACATTGGGTTGTTTCACCTTTTGGCTCTTTTGAGCGGTGCCGTGATGAACATAGGTGTGTACGTTTTGTGGGTCAGTGATCTTGAGTGAATTCCTGGAGATGGGAGCTCTGTGTCACGTAGTGACTGTGTGATCAGCTCAGAGACTGCCCCCTATTTTTCCAAGTCAATGTGGCATTGCTCAGGACTCCCGGCAGCATGTGAGGGTTTCTGTTTCTCCACATCGTCATCCGTACCGTCTGTTCTTTGATTGTCCCTACCTGTCCTAGCCGGTTTCCCTGGAAGCTGCTTAACACCTTTGTGTGTACCTGTTGGCTATTGATAAGAGTTCTTTTAGAGACAGAGATACACAAAGCATTTGGCTTTTTGAAATAGTGTCATTTGTCCTTTGATTGTTCGGTTGTAAGGTCATTTGGTTCAGAACTGTTCTGTGCCATGCGGAGCAACTTAGCTTTGTCTCTTTATTATCATGGGAGTGTCCTTGAGGGCAGGGGCCGCCAATTGCTGGCTCACAGCCGTTGAAGAATTGGCCCATGGTAGCAGGTGGGGAGTAGCAGGCAAGTGAGCAGAGATTCTTCTGTATTTACAGCTGCTTCCCATCACTCACATTGCCGCCTGAGCTCCACCTCCTGGCAGATTAGCAGAGGTGGTCCCTGGTACCGAAAAGGTGATTACTACTGCATTAAAGCATAAAAGTCAGCAAAAAATTTTTTTTCCCATTCTGTCGCCTCTTATCTTCAGTCTTTTGATTGTTTCTTTTGCTGTGCAGAAGCTTTTTACTTCAGTACAATCCTGTTTGTTGATTCTTGGTGTTACCTCACATGGATCGGATGTTTTATTGAGAAAGTGCTTGTCCACACGTCAGTCTCCGAGAGTTTCATCTATATTTTCACCCCACAGGCTCAATGTTTCCACATTAATATCTAGGTTTTTGATCCATTTTTGGCTTCATTTTGGTTCGGTCTTCTGCTTCCCCAGCACCGTTTGTGAAGGAGGCTGTCTTCACTCCCGGGTGTTTTTCATCCTTTTGTCAAAGATCAGGTGGCTGATGGTCTCAGGGTTAATGTACGACAAACAGCAAAAAGGTTAGATCACACAAGACAAAAGATCTAATCAAGGGGCTGGAGGAGCAGCTCAGCAGTCAGAGCACCTGTCTGGCAAGCAAAAAGGCCCTGGGTTCAGTCTCCCAGCATCACATGTACACTGGGCACAGTGGCTGACGCCTGTAATCCCAGTGTTCAGGAGACTGAGGCAGGAGGATTGCTGTGAATTCAAGGCCGGCCTTGGGTATGTAGTAAGTTCGGCAGTCTGGACTACACAGCAAGCCCATCCCCTCCCCCAAAAAATCCAGTCGTAAAATGGACAGCTGACATGAATAGACACTTCTCAGAAGAAGTCCAGACGGCCAATAAATACATCTCTAGTCATCACAGAAATGCAAATCAAGACAACACTGAGGTTCTAGCCAACTCCAGTAAGAGCAGCTGGTATCAAGAACTCAAAAAAACGAGTGCTGGTGAGGTTGTGTGGAAAGAGGAACCCTCCTAGGTTGTCGGTAGGACTGTGAACTGGTACAACAGTTATGGAAGGCAGTATGGAGATTCCTCAAAAAACTGGAAATAGATACCCCAGTTGACCAGTTGTACTTCATCTAGGATCTTCCCCCAACGAGTTAAAAGTCACCATAGGAAAGTGTTAGATGTGTGCCCATGTTTATTACAGCACAGCTTAGAACAGCCAAATCATGGAAGCAGCTGATGTGTCCATCAACAGATGAGTGAATAAAGAAAACGTAGTCTATTTACACAGTGGAGTACTACTCTGTCATAAAGATAAATTTAAGTCATTTGTAGGAAAATGGACGCACCGTGAGGCTGTTATGCTTAGCGAATCAGACATAGAAAATCTTCACTATTATTGCGTAGTTTCTCTACTAAGAGAAAACCAAACCATAAAAAAGTAAGAGAGATGGAAGAAAGCAAGAAGATGGACTTTGGAGAGGGAGAGATCATGACAGGGTGGGAAGGGGGCAGGGAAGCAAAAATGGCCAAGATACAGTATGTAAGTGCACCAGTTTCTCAGAAAAAAATTTAATATCATGTATGATAGCCTCAAATTAGCACATGGTTTTGTTTTAGATCTCTAATAGGTGTTTCTTTTGTATGAAGAAAGAAAGCAGAAAAGTGTTGATTTTGATGAAGTCTAATTCATATACTTTTTCTATAATTTATCAGTTATCATATCTAAGACAATATTGCAGAATTCCAAGTTATGAAAAGATATGAGTGTGGTTTTCTTAAGTTTTATAACTTTAGCTCTTTTTTAAAAAACAGTACTGGGGATCCAACTCAGGACTTTGCACTGAGCTACATCTGAGCTCATTCTGCAGTTTTCTCTTTAAGACAGGGTTTTACAAAATTGCCCAGGCTGGTCTTGAACTCACAGTGCTGGGTAGCAGTGATTACCGGTATGTACCCCAATGCTGGCTTTTTGTTTTTAATTCTTGGCTTAGATAGATGGTCAGAGAGTGGTTGAAGTACAAATTCAGATCCTGAGTATATCAGGGTTAAAGCTAAGTAGAAGCTGTATACCATGAAAGGAAATGGATACCAAACAGACTCAGAAGTTAATAGTTGGATATGGTGGGGCAGGCCTGTAATCCCAGCCTTCTGGGAGGCTGGGGCAGGAGGATCACAAGTTTGAGCCCATCTTGGGCAACTTAATGAGACATTGTCTCAAAAATTCAAAAATCAGTGAAAGGCTGGAGGGCACCGCTCAGTGTGAAGACCTTGGTTCAATCCTCAGCACCACCACCACCACCACCACCAAAAAATAAAATAAGTCAATAGATGTTAAGAGATACTTCTTTGAAATAAGTGCCAAAGTATCCCATAAAGCCATAGCAAGTGCTGATAAGTGATAATAGACCAAAGGAACATAGAAGTCGTGAATAGGCTCAAACATACAAAGGAAGGAGAGAACTGAATCCCTACCTCACACCATACTCAGACTTATAATCATTAAAGACATAATCGTTCATTTCACATTTAATAGAGGAATGCATGCTAATAGTGGGACACACAGTACAAATCAAATAAAAATTCCTCAACTTCTGCCTCCCCTCTTTGCCCAGCTTGGCTACACTCCATTAACTGTTAGGTGTGTTTTTTTTCTCAGTTGGTTTGAAAATGAATATATATGTCGTGAGTATGTAGAATGGTTCATACTGTGTACATTTGATAATGTGTGCCTCCCACTTAGTAGGGGATCTCAGCAGCCTTTCCAGAGCAGGGTCTGTCTTTGTAACCCCACACTGGCCTCAAACTCATATGTCTCCTGCCTCGGCATGCCACATGCTGAGATCATACGTAGGTATCACTGTACCCAGCTTACCTTAGTCTTTTTTGTTTGTTTGTATTTGAGGCAGGGTCTTGCTTTGCAGTCCAGGCTGATACTGAACTCACTATGGAGCCCAGGCTGGTCTCAAGCCTATGGCAATCCTCTGACTCAGCCTCCCCAGTGCTAGGATCATAGGCGTGCACCACTACACCCAGCTTATGTGGTGTTGGGGAATGGAATTCAGGGCCTTGAGCTTGCTAGGTAAGCACTTTAACCACTAAGCTATTCCTCCAGTCACTACCTTAGTCTTCTTAACTGCTGTTATGGTCCGTGGTAGAGATGGGACCTTGTAACCATTCCTATAAATACATAGATACATTCTTGTACACACCTCCTTTGCTCACCAACTAATCTTTCTCTGTCATAGATTTTTAATAGCAGATTTACTGAGATTAATGATGTGTGTGCATTTTAAGTCCAGAGAGGTTCTACCAAAATGACATCTCAAAAAAGGCTTTCTGAAATTAAACTTTCACAAACATTGTGGGAGTGAATTGTCCATCCTTCGCTGGCTTTTTAAAATTTAAATGAATCCAGTGGGCACAATTGTACCTCATTTTTGGGTTTCCTTTATAAGCAGAAAGAAGTATTTGTAATGGTGTTCTGAGGTTTGCTCACTTACATTTCTTTAATCTCCATGTTTAAAAAACAACACCTGGAAATTAATTGGGATTAGGAGAATTTCATTTTCTGAGTTTGAGGCATGTCTCGGGTTGTTTTCAAGTGATAAGTACGTAGCACATTTGTCAATCAAAAATCAATAAGGATATTTTTTTAAAAGAAAATTTTGCAAGTCTGCTTCATGGTGGATTAGTGTTGCTGATTCTGTGGGGGCTGGACAGGGGTATGGCTGAGGGGAGCAGGTGAGCTGTATATTAAAAGCCTCTGTCTTCTTGTGGTCAAGGGACCCCTTTACCAGGAGACCGGTTGTCAGCTTGAGGTTGAGTATTGGGCATCTCAGCTAGTGGCTGAGCATCCGCAGGCCGGGTTTGTGTGCACATGGGTCGCTGTGTGCACCTGCGCCTGGGCTGTTCATAGGGTGCTCTGGGAGAAGCAGGTATGATGTCTTTGTGCCCGTATCCTTTGTTTTCCTTTTTTCATGTGTCAATATCCGAGTGACTCTCTCCACTGCTGTGCATCTTTCAAACAACAGAAGTGATGTAAAAGTCAAATCCAGCTTTCGTTAGATCCCAAGGACCGATACGTCATGGGAAAGAGCTATCTCGGACTATGCAGTTGAGCCCCGTGCCACAAACCTATAATTCTGGCAGTGGAGAGGCTTATGCAGGAGGATCACAAGTTTGAGTCCAGCCTGCATAATTTAGTAGCTTAGCAAGACCCTATCTCAAAAAAAATCAGACATTCAACCTGGGGTGGGGATGTAGCTCAGTGCAAAGGCCCAGTGCTCAATTCCTAATGCTATAAACAAACAAACAAATAAATAACGGAATGCATAGATAAATAAAAGAGCTACCATGTTGTTACGTGCTTTTTTCAGAGCCCTGTCACCATAAGCCAAATCAGAGGTCTGTTTCTCTGTATGATGCTGGGTTATAATTTACAGCTGACTTTCTTTGTTTATTTGTTTGTTTTTAAAGATAAGCTCTCACTCTGTAGTCCAGCCTGGTCCTGAACTCACTGTGTGGCCCAGTCTGGCCTGGGACACCGGGCAGTCTTCCTGCCTCAGCCTCTCGAGTGCTGGGATTGCAGCTGTGCCCCTGCACACCTGGTACAGCTGATCTTGATTACTGACAAAAAGAACAGTTGCAAGTGAAGGCACAGCCACCTGCTAACTGGGGCCATCAGTCGCTCTGGCTGGGCTCCTGTGCCCGTCTTGAGAGGCTGAGGGCAGTAGCCATGGTATGGAATAGGGACATGTGGCCTCGGGACAGACCCGTGTCTTGCCCATTGGACAGTCATCCACCTTTTGGGGATGTGGGTGGCAGCTTTTCGATCTGCGCACGACTCTCTTTACCTCATCGACAGCCCTTCTGTTGGGGGATTTGGTGCCCTGGGTCTTGACTAGACAAACTCTGCCGCACTCCGGGAATCCATGAGGTCGTGTGGCGATGGGCGGGTGGTTTTAGGCCGAGTTAAGATTCTGAGTGAAGGTGGTCAAGGTGGTGGCACAAAAGCTAATAAGCAATCTTGCCCCACTGGCCTTCTAAGGGACAGGCAGTAATCCCACCCACAGTCGATGGCTCCCAGTCGTCACTCAGTCCTAATCTTTGGACTAGGTGTCATCATGTTGTTTAATCTTCCAAAAAATCGTTTCAAAAGTCCTTAATCCCTCAGCTAATGTACAGCCAGTGCTGGATGGATGTGGGGTTTGTGTTAATCCAGGCCAGCAAGATCTTATCTTGTGAGGCCTTGGATCTCAACCAACATATTTTAAGGATCTCTTATGGCTAGGTCCTGTTCTTGGTGATGGGAATCCAGACAAAATGCTTCCCTTCAAAGAGCTTATAGTTTAGGCTGGAGAGGCGTGCTCAGTGGTTCGAGAGCTTGCCTAGCACGTTAAAGGACCTGATTTGGTTCTCTAGCACTGCATAAAAAATAGCTAGGTTGATCTGGAGAAGTAACCTAGTAGTTAGAGCACAAGGCCTTCAGAGTGATTCCCCAGCACCAAAGGAACCGGGCCTGGTGATGCATGCCTGTAATCTCAGCACTCGGGAAGCTAAGGCAAGAGGATTTCTGTGAGCTCTAGGCCAGTCTAGGCTACAGAGTGAGTTCAAGGCCAGCCTGAATTGCAGAGCGAGACTCTGTCTCAAAAAACAGTCAGACAAACAAACAAACAAAAAATAACTGGTTCTGGTGGCACATGCCTGTAATCCCAGCACTCAGGGGGCTGAGGCAAGAGGATTGCCATGAGCTGAGCTCGGAAAGTTGTTGTGATTTTCAGGCTACCCGTGGCTGTAGAGGGAAACCATCTCAAACATAACAACAACAACGAACAGTAACAACAAAATCAGACCAAAGCGCTTATAGTTCAGTAAGGAGATGGATCCTTAATATTCAGTAAAGCCCCACTCCATCGGTCCATCACTAAATTAGTTAAAATTGTTACGTAAACTGTAATTGGAGGAGATAATTAACTCCAGGAAGCACTTGCAGGAGAGATTTTCCTCTAGTAAAACAGTCCAGTTTTCTAAGGATTTGTTCTTAGGATGCTGCACATTAAGTCTGGTGTCTCAATCGTAACTGTTGACTCCGTTTGACCAGAAATGTCATTGTGAACAGTGATCACAAGGGACTGCATGGTGTTCTGTCTCCACAAATGTCCTCACTGCATGCACTTAACTTCTCGTAGCAAGATTTGCCCAGACGTGTGAGAAGCATCACTGAAGCCGAGCGTGGTCACACAGGCCTACAATTCCAGCACTCCTGGAGGCTGAGGCAGGAGGATCTTGGAAGTTTGAGCCTGGCCTAGGGCAAATTAGTGGCTTAGTGAGACTATCTCAAAATCAGAAATAAAACTGGGTTTGGGATGTGGCTCTGTATGAAGGTCCTGGGTTCAGTCCCTGTTACAGTATACACCACGTACACGTGAAGCAGCATCCGCCATCGATGGAGAGATGAAGAAGACATTTAGCTCATTTTAATAATTAATTTCAGCGTTCTTTCATAATTGTTGGAGGAGCAAACATTCCAAGTATATCTGTGCCTTGCTTCTACACATTTTTTTTTTTTTTGAGATGGTCTTGCTCTGCAGTCCAGGCTGGTCCTCAACTCACTAGATAGCCCAGGCTTGCCTCAAACGTAGTCTGCCTGCCTCAGCCTCCCGAGTGCTGGGATTACAGGCATAGGCCATCATACTGAACTTGCTTCTACAAATCTTGTTGGTTTCTCTTCTGCGCTACCGTCAGCCGCCCTGGCACGCGCTCAGCACGGTGGCTGCTGATAGGTACGTTGCAAACCCTTCTTATCTGTCACGCTCTCTCTCCCCTTCACAATCATCACCTCCCAGCCGCCAGGTCTCCACTCACAGGTCACTTCCTTGGGAGAATTTCCCCGGTCTCCTACTTTTGTCTCTGTCTTTGCATCCTTGGGCTCCCATCTCAAAAGTAGCTGTTGGTTTTGTGTGAACTCAGCTGCCTGCTCCCTGTTCTCTCCTATTCCCGCCCCTTCCTACCCCAAGAGTAGATCCAGTGTCTGTTCTGCACCCGCTTAGAAAACGTTCACTGTGGCGTCTTGTTTGTGGTTGCTTTTCCTAAATGGTAGTGGATGGACGGACAGATGAGCGGTGACAGGTGCATGGCCAGACGGAGTGGCGCTGTCACCGAACACATACTTGAGTGCCTCCTGGGCGGCGTGATGGCCGCATTTGAACCGAGTCACAAAGAGGTAAGGGATCGAACTGAGCCATGCCAGCCTCGTGGCATGAAAGCCACATGTGCGCTATTTCCAGAGTGACTTCTGGCTAACAGGTTGATCTTGTCCCACAGGCCCTCAGCTAAAGTTGCACTCACAAGGCCCAGAGAAGGAAAGCCTCTGGAATGATAGCGATTGTCCCCTTTTTTGTGGAAGGGATAATTCCAGGGACAACTATGTTTACATGGCATGTTTTAAAAATTATCTTTGGCAAGTAATGGGTCATAAAAACTGGACTTAAAGAAGGCCCCTTGAGAGTCAGTATTGAGACATTAGGAGCAAAGTTACTTTTCAGAATATCCAGGCTAGGCAGGTTTGGGCCCAGGTGTGTCTTTGGTGTTCTAATTCCACCCCCCCACCCCCACCCCACCCCACCCCCAGTAGGCTGTAGCATTGTGCCGAAACCACAGGGTAAAAGCATCGAGGGCTTCTCGTAATCTGAGAGGCACCGCATTAAACGCAATCATGACGGTCGTGAGAGTTTCCTCCCTGTGGACAGATGCAGGTAACATAGGCAGGTTAGGTGGCTAGGTGGCCAGCCAGCCATTTCTAATCACCAGAAGGCCCCCATATCCAGCTGGCCACTCAGGCAGAAGACAGATGAAACGGTAGTCGGTGCAGAAATCAGCCCTGAGAAGAAGGAAGGAAATGCTAGGGTCTGGGGGGAGGCGCCACTGCAGCAGGGGGACCCGGTGCCGTCTTCACCTGTCTCTGCCTGTGGCTGGGGACATAGTCATAGGTGAAGCAGCTGGCACCTGGCCTATTCAGGTGCATGCAAGATGGGCAAAACATAGTTGGCCATTCTGCTGCCCTGTCAAGTGTAGGCCATGGACCCCAGCTTCAGAGTCATTACAGGCTCTTTATGAAGTGCAGTTTCCTGGGCCATCCCACGGAGCAGAAGGGGCAGCGCTGGGACAGCGGCTGTCCTGCAGCACCGGCGTGAGCCTGTGTCCTGCTATGGGTACAACAGCCCCTCTGCACAGCACCTGCTGCTTTAGCTGTTGCATTTCCAAATTACAAGATAACTCCCCGCCCCTCAGTGTAACCCCCAGTGCCATTTCAAGGGAATCTAAGTTAAGCGGTCTGGGTTACTCCGTGGGGAAATTGGGGAGGTTGGTTTGTTTCCGGCAGGGATCTCCATTTGGGGTGTGGAAGTGTCTCTTGGGAAAATATAAAGCAACTGATTATTCATACATTCTAAACCCTGGAAAAGTGGGAGGGTCTGGAAGAGCCCACCTGGGCTGGGCCATGGGGAGGGGGCCTAATCTTCATGGATTGGTGTTGATTCCAGTAGTTGTGATTGCATCCCAGGCCTGTGTCCGGGCTTCTAGAGCAGTGGTCCTAAACTTTTTTTGGTACAGAGACAGGGGTAGGTGGGGCACTTGTTCTGCAGTAGTTGTTGGAGGATAGCTTTGAAATGACCAAGAGCAGCAGAAGGGCATCTGAGATCTGAGAGCAAAGCTCCGCCTCCTGTCAATGAGCGGCAGTATTAGAACCTAATAGGAGTGTGCTGGCAGGAGGCGGAGCTTCACTTGATGCTCATGGCCTGCTCACTGCTCAGCTTCCTGGCCTGGTTCTTCCGAGGTCTCTGACCAGTATGATTGCATAGGCTGGGCCTTGAGAACCCCTGCCCTAGGGAATACCCCCAGCCACGTGACCATGGCTGGCTCCTTACAGGGGCTGCCTTTGCCTATCCCCTTCCCTCCTACGGGACGCCCTAGTCCTGTCTGCACTTTCCCCACACATGGGCGCATTCCCAGCCCCTCTCCAGCAGCCCCATGGCAGGCACCTCCTGTGCAGCTCCAAGGTCATTGGCAGATATCGGCAGGTAGACGACCATGAGCAAACAGCAGGTGCAGGTACACAGGGCTATGAAGAGGGTCGGGGGGGTTCACCCCAGCTCAGTTGCCAAGACAGTAAAGACTGGGAAAGAACACACAAAACCTTCGCCACCGATTGTCACATGGAAACCGCAGGTGGGCCACTTGAGCCCCTGAGTGAACAGTGAGCCAGAGCCAAGGCTCGTCCAAGGAGGATGGGGACCGGAGACTGTGCAGGGCCAGGTTTGCGCAGGGACTTCTCCATTCTCAGTCCTCTAGGCGGATGGCAAGGAAGCTGCGACTTGGAGTTCTGGTAGTCATGCCACTTCTGGAATGCTTGCCACGTGCCAGGCTTCATGCTACAGATCAAACCCAACCTAGTAATCCTAATGGCAGCCTGTGACATGGTGACCCCTGTCAGTGCCATCTCACCCTCCTCCACGCGGGGAGGAAACTCCTGTGTGGACCATGGAGGGCCCAGGAATCCGCACTCTGCTGCTGTCTCTGGACGCACAGCAAGTGGGCCTGCTGGTTGGACTCTTCTGCAGGGTTGAGGAAGCACTGCTGAGGCAGGCTCATCCCTGGTCTAGTCAGGGCCAGCACTGTGACCCTGAGCTCTGACAGGTGAGGTAACCAGGATCCCTGCCGTGTGATTCACTGGGACACGAGTGCGGACTGGGAGACTTTCAAACACGAATGGTCCTCTCGTCGATCATTTAGAAATTGATTTTCTCTGTCTAGAAGCCCCAGGATGAAGTATATGAGCAGTGACGTGCGTCTGTTGATTCTGTGAGCTCCCAGGCGCGTGTGGCGCTGCTTCTCGAGTCTGTGACTTCACCGAAGAGACTTCATAATTTCATGATCTTCATTTGTATAAAAGAAAGCTAAAAAGCTTAAGTGAAAGCCCTGGGCTTGATCCCCAAAACTAACTAACTAAATTAAAATAAAATGAAGCTAGAGTTAAGTGTGGTGGCACACACCAGTGGTGCCAACACTTTGGGAGGCTGAGGCAGGAGGATCACAAGTTCGAGCCTAGCCTGGGCAGCTCAGTGATTTAGTGAGACCCTGCCTCAAAATAAAAAAGGTCTGGGGATGTAGCTCAGTGCAGAGGTCTTGGATCCAGTACCCAGTCCTCCTGCTCACATGTCCCCACCCCGCCACATCTAGACTAATACTCCTGGACTCATGGGTCATTGTGAGGATCAAATGAGACAGTCCGTGGGAAGGGCGCCACACACTGAGGACTGATACAGGGTCTCCACGACGCTAAGTCTCTCTCTGTCCTTCCCAGCTGCAGCATGAGGCGGTGTAGGATTTCACACAACAGGACCTACTCCCTGTCCCCACTTAGCTTGTAGTTGAGGGGAAAAGGGCTGTCTGAAGACACATCTGAGTCGTAGTTCAGGCCACAAGAACGGAGACCCCACGCAGCTATGCCAAGTCAGGTGCACTCTGTGTGACTTGTACCCACTGTCCCTGTCCCTGTTTACCTGTTGCTTGGGCTGGAACAGGGGTTATACAGAGTTTTTAAAAAAATGCCACAGAACAATCCTGACTTCCAGCTTGTCCTGAAAAACCAAAAAGAAAAGCCACGCTGGGCTGGAATTCCTCCATGGTAGCTGTTAGCAGAGCCTCTCAGGGGGGTCAGGCAACCCCTCCAGCAGGGGCATGTTGTGTTTCGGGCAAAGAGAGGAGCTGGTTTCAGATCCCAGCCACACGGCTTGCCTGCCAACCCACCACTTATCTTGAACAGGTGGCCTGACCTCTCAGAGCATCTGAGCCCCGTCAGCATCTACCTTGTGAGCTTGCTGGGAGATTCAGTGAGATTGTCCCTGGCTGGGCACAGGGCCTGGCTTGTAGGATGCATCCAGCCGCTGCACTGTCCTGGCCATTTTCAATCTAGGCATGCGACCTGGGGGATCACGTGTGACCTGGGGGTTGGAGGTCGCCAGGCTCATCACAGCATGGGGTTGATGGAGTTGTGAGGGAGCTGTCTTTTGCATCGGGCCTGATGTTCAGGCGGGGAAGAGTATGCCACACGCAGAGACCCGCAAGAATGAAAGCCTGGAGGTGGGAGTGTGGCTGCTTTAGGTGCCCATAAGCCTGCGGTCTTGCTACCAGGAGGCTTTCTCCTGTGGCCGTAGGAGTTGCATTTAGGTTAGAGCCTCAGTGTACATGAGCAGCTTCAGCCCCTGGAAAGGATGGGATGGTTTCCAGGTGACATCTGTGAGCAGGGCCACTGTGGATTCCAAAGACTAAGGGTCAGAAAATCCTTCTGTGTCAATACAGGAATTAGAAGTAGACTGGCCTTAAGATGCCCCCCATTATAGGGTTCGTGGGGGCCATAGCTCAATGTTAGAGAGCCAGCCTAGTATGCCCAAGGCCCTTGGTTCAGCCCCCCAGTACCACATAAAAATTAGCTGGGTGTGGTGGCACCTACCTGTAATCCCAGCACTTGGGGAGCTGAGACAAGAGATTGCTGTGAGTTCGAGGCCATCCTGGGCTACATAGTAAGTTTAGGACCAGCCTGGACTATAGAGTGAGACCCTGTCTCAAAAAAAAAAAAAACTTCCTCACCCCACTAAAACAGGACAAAGACACCCCTCAAGAGTTGTGTCCAGAAGTCAGACCAAAGAGGAGGCAACAGAAGTGTGCCATTCACCTGGGTACTGGGGCAGGGGCAGGGTTTGGGCCTCTAAAGTTCTCAGTTCTGGTGAACTGGAGCGACAGTGACGAGCATCTGCCTGGGCTTTGGAAACACTGCACTCGGAAGTAGCCCGTGTCTGTGCTTATTGTATTTCTGAATTCTCCTGGCACTCTTCATCATAAGTAATCAGGCTGACCCCCACAAATCAAGATGATTCCACTATTTCCACATCCAGGTGACAGCTCCTCCATTGTCTCTGGCCTGTAGAAGTCATACCCCAAAATGGCCTTTGAGGAATTCTGTGACCTGCTGTTTTATTTGGAAGGAAAGGTCACTGTATTTGTGTGTCATCCACAAATACTTGGGCGAGTGTCTGCATGCCAAAGGATTTGCCACTTCCGGCCGATAGCCTGAGATCCTTTGGAAATGTCCTGTGTCATAATGTGCCAACAGATCGAGAATTTTAAACAAGTCATGGGAATAAACAGGTGCTCAGGGCAACCAAAAATAACCACACTGGGAAGTGAAATTGAAATTGGGGTAGTGCCAAGGAGCCTAGGTGGGCAGGTCCACGCTATGGGGTTGGGGGGGGGGGGCTGCTGTCAGAGGGCTAAGAGCCCTGCCGTTACCCCTGCCTCTCGCCCCTGGCAGTGGGTTTCTTCTCCCAGAGTCTCTTCCTGTGGTGTTGGCTGGTTTTCGTCATCATAGCCAAGCCCACCAGCCCTGGCTCACACAGCGGTGTGATTTCCAAGTAAAGTCCGGGCCTGAGAGGGGCTGCTGTTGTCCGTGTGTGGAGCGTGGGTGGCCCCTCCTACCCGGAAGGGATGGTCTTGTGGCTGTGTCCTCCTCTGACTTACCCCCCGGAGGCCTCTGGGTGATGAGAGGTGTGAGGGATAGTGGAGGGCAGCATTCCAGCCCCGTGAGTCCTCCTCCTGCAGGAGCCTGGGCACATCCTCTGTGCCCCACTGCGCTTCCTGAGCTGGGATAGATGGTGGCTGTCAGCATGTGAAGGATGACGGGTGGCGGGGGCGGGGGGAGCAGAGCTTGTTACTCCCAGATTCGGTTACCTCAGCGGGTGCTGCCTGAAGACAAATGGCTGGGGCCCCTCCATCCCTCGAGGGCACACACGGGCTTGGTCACTAGCAGCGGGGACCTGGGAAGGGGGGTGGAAAGTAGCCTGGAATATTTGTGCAAACCTAACGGCCGCCTCAAAATGGGTTTCTGAGATTGCCTAATCCGAAATTGTAACTATGGGTTGTTTTGAATGGGGCCTCTGGTTTGTCCCTGAGAAGTACCCAAGGCTGCACAAAAGGTGCATCTTCAAGTTCAAAAACGAGCAGAATTGTCTAGAGCAATAAAGGTTTGAACGGTGGTTACCTCAAGGGCAAAGGAATGTTGACTGTGGTGGGTGTGATGAGAATCTTCTAGAATGTTCGGTATCTTGCTTGATCTTCTGGTGGTACGTGTCTGTGTCTGTGTAAAAATTCATTGAACTGTCTGTTTAGTGTATGTGCACCTTTACTGTATAGTTCACACCTCTGTGAATAAATAAAAAAACATGCGTGAAGGGCTGTAAGAAAAGAAACACCTCAGAAATGAGTAGCTTTGCTTTTACCTTGGGACTTGCCATTCCATGGCCTCAGGTTCTGAAAACTTTAACTTGGTTCTGTTCAGGCATTTAAAACACTGTCATCTAAAGAGAAATTCCTAGTTTGTCATTCCAGAGAGTAATTTGGGAAGTACCAGCCCTGTCCTGGAAATCATGGTCTCCCTTTCTCTCCTAGTAAAGGAGATGGTTGGGACATTGAGGTCTGGCTGGCCTGGTTTTGAATTGCTGCTCAGTCACTTACCAGCATCGAGGCCTTCTGGGAAACCGATGTCCTCTCTGAAGCCCCATGTTCTCATCTGTGAATTGGGTGAACAACTCTTCAGTGCTCGGCAGCAGAGTCCCTATAAATTGTCCAGCGAGGAGCCCTGTAACCAGCCAGTGGGGAGCACCACCGCTGCAGGCACTGATCATCACTGTCACCACCGTAACTAAATTGTGGCAGGTTTGCGGAGACTCTCGGAGCCATCAGTCCTCACCAGTGCTAGAGCCTTGTACCTCAGCAGTTACTCCAACCAACAGTTCCCACATGACCCAACTTTTCCTACACTTGGGCCGGCTCCAGGGCACAGAGGCCCCCTCTGGCTTGGCAGGATTCTTTGGCTTGAGCGCCGCTGGTTCTCAGCACAGGGGCATGGTCTAGTTGGCCAGCAGTGTACCCAAGGTAAAGCAGCTGTGGCGAACATCTGGCTCTGATTATCTGGCTGGGAATGGCTGGGGGTGGGAGCCCCTGATTTATAGATTGCTCCTTTGGCTGTAAATCCCATCTGTAATTGTGACTTCTCTGTCCCTAATTGTTTGCAGAGAAGAGGGGCTCAATGGCTTACAATCCCTGGCAGGGCCCAGGGCTGCTGGGGGTGGGGGTGAGGCTTGTTGCTAGGACACCGCTGTCTTTGTTTTGGTCCCTGCTCCGCAGTGTTTTTAAGGCCCTGTATACATTTCTCTGTATTGTTAATGTAATTTGTTCAGGCAGTGAACAGCCAAGTTCAGCTGAAGGAATCCGATACTCAGAAACACCAGAGGCCAGGTTTTTGTGGTCAAATTAGGGTTTTGAGGCCTCGGAAGAGAATGAATTGTTGAGCTCTGCGAGAGGACAATCCCTCTTTCTCTTCCTACGCTAAGGCTGGCCTGGGTTCAGCTTCCTAGAGGAGCTCAGCTTTGGGGGTACCGCGTCCACCACGTTCTTCACTGTGTTTGGTGTGGAGCAGGGTGGCCCTCCTGGAAGAAAAGGAGTGTGGATTTTATTCAAAGGGGATGAGAGAGGTGTGAGCACGGTGGGGCACTGCCACTAGGCCTTTCCTGCACCCTGGTTTCTGGCACCTTTGTCAACCCTCCCCCTGTCCCAGAGGAGAGTGTAGTCCGGATCTGTTGGGAAGGTATGCGACTGTGCCAAATGCAATTTGCTCTGTTCCGTTGCCTGTGAAGACCCGGTAGCCCCTTGCCATCTGGGAGCCCCACGCCCTGCTGTGCCCGGAGTTTTCGGAAACGACGGATTCCGAATAACTTCCGGGAGTGGTTAGTGATACTGAGTGGTTAACTCAGTTTGTCGTACCCTTCGCGTTTTGCTTCAGAAAGTGGAGTAAAAACAAACATACCAGCCCACAGATATTTTCTAGGCTTTGTTTTGCTTCCAGAATGTGTACATGTTGTGAAATTAATCAGACTACTGATTGACAACACCCCACCCCCCACAAATACTTGTGCCTGTCCACTTAACAACAAGTACATGCCTTGTGTGTGTGCCAAATAAATCATGCCCTCCTGAATTAAAAAAAAAAAAAGGAGCTAAATGGGAAAAAGAAGCTGGGTGTGGTGGTACTTAGCTGTAAATCCCAGCACTCTTGGAGGCCGAGGTAGGAGGATTGCAAGTTGGAGCCCAGCCTGAGAAACCTAGCACCCTGTTGCAAAAACATCACGAGGGTCCTGGGTTCAACCCATGTATGTGGGTTGGAAGGGACAATGATAAAAACAGGAAAGTGAGTCCTTATAATCAGGAGAGGCTGACAAAGCAGACTCCGGTGTCACTTGAATACGTGAGTGGTCAAGCCTGGTGGGGCAGGAGAGGCCTCAGGGCGGTGTCCCAGCCAGCAGCTGGGACTGTTAGATCCTACTGTCCTCCCGTTGCCTCTGGCCCAGCCACCAGCAGCCCCCCAGGCAGAGGAGTAAGCTGCCTTCTTCTTAATGACTCCCTTGTCCCCAAAAGGCTGGTGACTTACCAGAAGTCATCAGAGGCAACAGGCTCCATCTGAAGGTGAGTCCCTGTGCGCTGAGCCTGGAGCATTGCAGACACGCCTCTCTCTGCCTGTGCCTGCACTGACATGCTCATTTTATGCCAATGTTTGTGCTGTGGGCACACCACCCATGCTCAAGTTCATAAATGACCAAACGAGGGGCTGGAGGAAGGGCACAGAGTTGTCCCTAAGTTGGGTTCCCCAGAACCACATAAGCTGGGCGTGGTGGCACACACCTGTAATCACAGCATTCCGAAGGCTGAGGCAGGAGGGTTGCTGGGAGTTCGAGGACAGTCTGGGTTACATAGTGAGTTCAGGAGCAGCCTGGGCTACAGAGTGAGACCCTGTCTCAGAGAGAGAGAGAGAGAGAGAGAGAGAGAGAGAGAGAGAGAGAGAGAGAGAGAGAGAGAGAGAGAGAGAGAGAAATAATAAAATGACCAAATTAGCCAAGGATCTTTTTTAGTTCTGTTTTGGTACTGGGTATCAAGCCCAGGGCCTTCACACTGAACTACAACCATAGCCCATATTTTGGTTTGATCTCAAGACCAGG
This sequence comes from Ctenodactylus gundi, assembly GCA_004027205.1. Taxonomy (NCBI): domain Eukaryota; kingdom Metazoa; phylum Chordata; class Mammalia; order Rodentia; family Ctenodactylidae; genus Ctenodactylus; species Ctenodactylus gundi. Next base: position 454,847 of record PVKB01000017.1, read on the forward strand.
GTCTCACTAAGTGGCCCAGACTGGGCTGAAACCTGCGATCCCCACTGCAGCCTCCCAGAGTGCTGAAAATGCAGGCCAGCGCTACTGGCTGGGCTGGGCCTTTCTGACTTTGATCATTAACAAACAAGAGGCAGATAGGATGGATGCAGTCCTGCCAGCCGCACTGACTTCCAGCCGGAACACCCTGAAGAACTTACTAGAGCCTAACTAGCGTCATGAACCACTTTCGCAGGTGGTGTGGAACCCACCATTTCCCGGAACTCCTCAGGCTGGTGGCAGGGGAGGTTCCTGTAACTGTTCGTATAAGAGGGGGCCATGGTTCTGCACCCCTCGCTCCCAGAACCTGTCTAATGCCGGCGAGTTGGACCCAGGAAGCCACATGCTGCTCACACGTGGTATCCGCCCTGATGCCAGCGCCTCGGGTCCTTTTGGCCTCGAGTCTCATACTGTGTTCCTTAACACGGTGCCCTGAGCCATGCAGACTCTGGGCATCCCTGTCAGTGATCCCAGAGGCTGTTGAGGCGGTTTTCTTCATGGGAGCTTCTCATCATCCTCGCTTACGTTCCCTTCTGTGCCGTGCCCTGCGCTAGTATTATATCAGTGCTACTTAAGTTATTTAGAATAATTTCTTTTTGTCTATCTCCTCCGGTAGACCACGGGTTCCTTGTGATCAGGAAGGGTGTTCTCCCTCTCCTGGGGCCTAGCAGAGTACCTAAGAACCATTTGTTGTGTATTACAGGGTCACATTTCACGTCAATATAGTTTATCCCTTAGGAAGTTTGGTTTTCAGCAGGGCCTGGTGACTCAAGCCTGCAATTCCAGCTATTTGGAGGCTGGAGAAGGATGGTAAGTTCAGGGTCAGCCTGGGCAACTTAGTGTGACCCTGTCTCAAAAGAAAAAGGGCCAGAGGGTGTAGCTCAGTATTAGAGCAGTTGCCCAGCACAGTGAGAGCCTGGATTCAGTGGCCAGTTCTCATCCCCTGGAGCCTCTGGAAGGAAGGAGGGGAGAATAGGAGAGAGGAGGGGAAAGCAAGGCAAAGATTTGGTTCTCAAAGGACTAAAATTAACTTTAGCCATTTCCTATCAAAATATTCTAAAATGCATATCAATAAAATGGGGAAAAAAGGAAAAAATATTCTAAAATGCATCTTACACACGTTTCCAGTTCCTAATTATTTCAAACACTTGGGTTGAACACTTGTGTTTAACCAGGAACCATTTAGTTAAAATAGGTTTTTTTCCACTAAAAAATTTGATCACTGTATCCTTTACTGAAGTTCTTGCCACTTAATCTACATGAGGGGCTCCTGGGCTTAGGCAGACCTGATTTAGGAATGAGAGCTGGTTCATTTTTTCAGTGTTTTTATTAATGCCCAGTAATTTTACACAACAATGGTTTCAGTATAATATAAAGGATGATAAAAATACACAGTGAGCATTTAAATAAAAATTATTACAGTAAGAGACACACTTTTACCAATTCCTCCAAAAACCCTCCGTCACATCAAGCCGACTTCTCCCATCGTTCCTGTCCCCTTCCGACGCAGTTCCGGAAGTCCTCTTTGATGAGTGTCTCTATGAGATGTGATTTTTAAGAAATGCAGTGAATGCTGCGCCAGTGTCGCAGACTGGCAAAAACATTGCAGTGTGTCCACACGCGTCTCACTCACCTGGTCTGGCACTGTGGGACTTCTGGCTCTTCCTCAAAGTCAAAATGACCATGAAAAGTAAACATGTGAATTGCTCAGCACCGTGAGGCAGCCCTGAGAACACAACTGTAGACTGTCAGAAGAGCAGCTGGCCAACATTTCCTCCCATCCTGTAGGCGTTTACTTTGTTGGTTGTTTACTCCCCCTGGTTGATTCTTGCTATTCTGGGGGCTGTTGGAGCCCTATTCCAGAGGCCAGTACTTATGCTTCAAGCGTGTGCACTATGTAAGTTTCAAGCCTCAGACGTAGGTGTTTTTTGAGAACTGATTTTTGTACTGGGTGAGAGGTAGGGATCTAGTTTCAGTCTTCTGCATATGGATGTACAGTTTCCCCAGCACCGTTTGTTGAAGGGGCTGGTTTTCCTTCAATGTATGCTTGCGACTTCTTTGTCAAAAATCAGATGGCTGTAGGTGTATGGGTGTTTTCCCGGATCCTCTGTTCTATTCAGCTGATCTGCACATCGTGACTCAGTACCATACCGGTTTTGTTACCATGGCTTTGTAGAATAATTTGAAACCAGATGTTTCGAAACCTCCAACTTTGCTTGTTTTGCTTAGGGTTGATTTGGGTGTTCTGGGTCATTTGTGTTTTCCAGATGAATTGTAGGATTTTGTTTTCTAGTTGTGTGATAAATGTCATAAGCACTGTACTAGCTATGGCATTGAATCTGTGTTACGTTGGATGGTATGCCCATTTTAATAATAATAAATAATAATAATAACAATGCTGCCAACCCGTGGCATGGGAGGCCTTACTGTCTTCTGTGTCTACTTCAGGTTTTTTCTCAGTGTTGTGAAGTTTTCATTGTAGAGAGCTCTTTATCCGCTTTGGTTAGATTGTTTTGTTTTGTTTTGTTTTGTTTTTGTTTTAATGATTGTGATTAAAGTGTTTTAATTTCTTTCCCTACTAGCCCATTATTGCTGTATAGAAAAGATACTGTCTTTTTTTTAATGTTAGTTTTCTATCCTAACTTGTTGATTTTTATTTAGACCATCACCTGCAAATTAAATGGCAGTTGACCATTAAGGGCAGGCAAAGGAAGGGATGTCCAGTTGAAGTAACTAAAGGATGTCTTATGGTAGGGAGTCATAGGGGTGACATAAGGTGCCCCAGAAAAGACTAAATGTCCTCTATACTTTCTTTAAAGAATGAAACAAGGCCAGAAAATGCAAATTAAACAGCAGAATGACAAAAATTAGAATTTTGAGAGTACAGACATTGGCAAGGGTGTATGTTAATAAATGATAATTAAGCTAGTATCGCTACTTTGAGGAATAATTTCACAATGTCTAGTAAATTAAAGATACACACATGTTGGAACCCAACATGTATCCTACACACAAGCAGAAGGACACGTACAGGAGTGATCCTTTCTGTGTTGTTCTAGCAGCTTAAACTGGAAACAACACGTGCAGTCATGTAAATACAGTAAATACAGACATCCAATCGTAGGGCAGGATACACTGAGTTCATCAGGCCTCCGTGTATTATTACGAATACATTCTGAAAGTCTGGCAAGTCTGGCATTGACGAACTGAGTTGCTAAAGGGTACTTCCAATGTAGTACCATTAATAAGAGTGTTCACAGCTCCCAAGAAGGGGTAAAGATATAGCTTAGCGATTAGAGCATTTGCCTAGGACTTAACAGGCCCTGGGTTCAATTCCCCAGCACCACGTAAATATTAGCTGGGCACAATGGTGCTGACTTGTAATCCCAGGACTCAGGAGGCTGGGGCAGGAGGATAGTGGTGAGTTTGAGGCCAGTCTGGGCTGCATAGTGAGTTCAGGACCAGCCTGAACTATGGAATGAGACTTTGTCTTATAAAACAACCAACCAATCAATCAATCAATCAATTAAATGAATAACTGAAACTCCCAGGGGCTGAGAGTGTAGTTCAGTGGTGGAACGTTTGCCTGTCTTGCACAGGGCGGAATTCGATCCCTAGTAGCACAGGGGAAAATAATAAAAAGTAAAAACAAACTAGAAAACTCCCAAGAGAATGCTAATTGCCTGTGGTTATTGGCTATGTAGGAGAATGCTGGGGTGCTTAACAGATCCAGGCACGAGTATTTGTGGGCAAAAAACCGTCATGTCTATAGCTGACTTCCAGGTGGTTTAACAAAACAGAAATGTATGTGAACTCACATGTCTTGGGGAACAAGGTGAACGAAGTCAAGTTTCTGAACACGATGACGTGGGTGAAGTCAGCGTAGACACATGCAGAGATGGGACAGATAGCTCCTTCAGGGTAGTTGTCCCTTCTAGGGAGGGAAGGACACCAAAGGTTAACTTTGTATGTTTTAACTGTATCAAAAGCTGGTTTGTTTTTGTTTTTTTAAGACTGTGTCGGCTGTGTAATCCAAGCTGGTCCTGAACTCAGGATGGAGCCTAGGCTGGCCTCCAATTCACAGCCAACCTCCTGCCTCAGCCTCCCGAGTGCTAAGATTACAGGTGTGTGTCACCACACCCAACTTATGTGGTGCTGGGGATTTGGACTCAGGGCCTTGCACTTGTTAGGCAAGCAGTCTAACCACTGCACTATTCCTCCAGCCACAAACACTATTTTCTTTTTAAAGGGCAAAAAAAAAGAGGTAGAACATGTCAGGCAAATACGGAAAGGTGTTCAACTGTCCTATCTGAATAGTTGTAGATTAATATCTTGTTATTTTCTCTATGGTTTGAAAAAAATGTATGTCCAGTTTTATAAACAGATGATGGTTCATTCGTTCTATAACTAAAAGTGCAAATTTTAGAAATACAAGGCAGCAGATAAATGGTTTAATTTTCAAGGTACAAAGTTATTGTTAGAAGGTGCATTGGTGCTTGGCTCTGAACGACGCCTACAGGTGGTTGTCACAAGGTGTGCTGATACGAAACAGGTGTAGACTGCAGCAATGAAGCCATTAGCACGTCCCCATGGGAGACCGACACTGTTAAAGCAAAGAGGACATCGGGCTTTGACCCAAGCCCAGGCCAAGCGTGGCTGAACGTCATTGGCATCTCGAGGTGCCAAGCCTGAAGTCAGGCGGCTGCTCTGGTTTGGCCTCTGCCCTGGGTTGCACCAGGTCCGACTCCAGGGGACAGCAGGCCGAAAGCAGGCAGGATGTCACAGCTCAGCTTAGAGCTGGGCAGCTTCAGTCTCAAGGACTGAGCCACACTGGGAACCAGGAGGTCTAGACAAAACCCAGTGATTTGTGTATCCCTAGTGGGGAGGACAGAACATAAGGACTAAAAGAACTTGCGGGGTTGGGAGCGCGGCACCCAAAACTGTTAAACTATTTTTGTTGACCACATTTTCCGTGGTAGTGTTGGTGTTGTTACTCTTTAAACCTGTTGTGGATTTATTTTCGAGTGGTTATGTTGGTGTCCATGGGAAGATTTTTCAGTATGGTACCAATGGAAGGTTGGGGAGCTGAAAAAGAGTCCTTCCATCAGCCCTGAGTGGACACTGGAAGGACCAGTATAAGCTCATCCTCGGTGCGTAGTAGAATGTAGTTTCTAGTTCTGTCTATTGCAGGTGCGAGTAGCAGTGGGCACCTCAGTAGCACTGGCCAAACCCAGTGCTCAGCGGTGCTCTTCAGATACCATCACTCTCTTAAGACAAAGGACAGCCAGGCCCGGTGACTCAGGCCTGTAATCCTAGCCCTCAGGGAGGCTGAGTCAGGAAGATCCAAGTTTGAACTCAACCTGAGCAGCTGAGTGACTTAGGGAGACTCTTATCTGAATCATATCTAAAAAATGTACTGGGGGCCAGAGCTCAGTGTGACGGACTCAGGCTTGACTACCAATACCAAAAAAAAGGAGAAAAGAAAAACAGGGCTTCTGGAAGAAATAGCAAATTTGATGGACACGATGAGCTAGAATTTACTGTTACACAAGAAAGCAGAATATCCTTCCAGACCGTGAGGGACTCAGGTGTGCTGCGTAGGTTCACTGTAGCAGACCTAGGCGGTCAGGAGAAGCCAGGAGGTAGCCTCAGAGATGGAACAGAGGGTCTCCTTTGAACATCAGTAGTACGCCATGTTTATTTAAACACGTCCACAGTGACACTAGAATTCCTGACTGGGTAAACCACAACATCGAGCCCCTTTGGAGGACAAACAAAGACACGAATCGTGTTTGTCCAGCCTGGGCCATGTGCTTTGTGCCGCCCAGCGCTGCTTGACGAAGTGTCTTCTCTTCACAGAGCTAAGCTGGGTAATAGCTAAAGAAGAAACAATCTTGTTTTTTCTCCCCAAGTAAAATTAAATACCATCACACCTTCATTTGGGCAGGCCTCAAGGGCTGCTAGGGTTACAAAATCTACGTGGTTTAGCGGAACGCAGGCGACGTGGTAAGGATGCAATTTAGGAAAATACGAACTGTAGCAAACTCCTCAAGACTGACACCCTTGTCTCCTCTACGGAAGAAGCAAGGGAAAGGAAAGAAAAGAAAAAGGAGACCCCTAAAGTTGTCTGTGTGTGAGTGTGTGTGTGGTACCGGGATCGAGCCCAGGGCCTTCACACTAAGCTGTGCCCACCCCCTCCCCAATCCCCTTTAATTATTTTTGAAACAGGATCTTGCCGAGTCACTAAATTACCCAGGCTGGGCTCAAACTTGCAATCTTCCTGCCTCAGCCTCCCAGAGTGCTGGAATGACAGGCTTGTGTCATGGAGACTGAGGCCCCTAAGGATTTAAAGACAAAAAGGGATTAAAGTCTTTCCAAAGAAAGGTACTGAAAAACAAAAAAAAAAAAAGTAAAAGATGTATTACTGACCAATAGCAATGTATTGACCACATCTGGATTCTGATTAAAATGACCCTTAGGAGGAAACTATTTTTAAGATAATCAGGAAAAATACAAAAGCATGACCAGATATTTCATAATATTAAAAATGCTTAACTTTTAGAAACGTGATAATCATTTTGGAGGAATTTTTAAATTCCTGTTTTCTGGAGATACACATGGAAATAATCGACAAGGAATCGCTGGACTGGCGTGTGTAGCTTGGGGGTGGGGTCGGCTGGGCAGGGAGTAGGCAGGGGGGATGGGAACAGAAGAGGCTGGCCGTGAGCTAGTAATTATGGGTAGTCGCTTAACCAGACTCATTGGATAGTCCTCTCTACCTTTGTGTGTATTTGAAAATTTCCAAATTTTTAAATATTTCATTTTATTTGCCTGAAAGAATTTCAGATGAGAGTTGAGGAGCTTGGCGGACGCATGAGGGGTTGAAGCCAGGCATACACAGTAGCGGTGGGGGAGGGCAGGCCCCCCTGGGGACTCCAGACCAGGCAGACGTCCAGGCAGCAGTAGGTGGCGTGGGCTTCCCTGGGTCAAGCGGGGTGCTGCACAGTGGATGAGGAGAGTGAGAGAAGGCACAGAGGCCAGGGAGAAGAGCCTGAAAGTGACCACTGACCGCAAAGTACGGGACAGTGTAGCGCAGGCTTTGCAAGGCTTCCTGGGTATTCCATTTGTCCTCAAAGCTGGTCTTTCCACAAGGCATAGCCCATTCTTCAGCCCTACTTTACTCTTGAAGAAACTGAGGCACGGATTAATTTTACCTGCCCAAACTTACCCTCAAGTCAGTGGCAAAGCCAGCACTTGAACCTGGTTTTGGTGCTGTAACTTTTGTTTGTTTCTTTTGTTTTGTTTTGTTTTGTATTGCATTTTTTGAGACAGGGTTTTTGCTGCAAATTTCAGGCTGGTCCTGAACTCACTATGTAGCCAAGGTTAGCCTCAGATTCATGTGTTTCTCCTGCCTCAGCCTCCTGAGTTCTGGGATTCAAGACAAGTACCCCCACACCTGGCCTGAACCCGGTTCCCAACCACTGAGCTCTACTGCCCCTCTTTCTGTGGAAGCTGCTAGGGTGTTTGGGGTGGAAATCTATGAAACAGTCTCCTGTCTCTCTCTCAGCTCTTCTTCTCCCATAATTTTCACTTTCTGATCTTTTGTCCTTTGTATCCCATCATAGACCCTGGGTGCTGGGTCCTGTTGATTATCTAGAACTGTCCTCCACCTCCAGAGGACACAGCCAGTGGACTTCAAGCTGTGTGTGGATAGTGGCAGTAGAGCCTAGCTCTAGCTCTTCCCTTTCTGTTTATTCCCCTTTAAATAAATAAAAAAAAATCTAATGCACCGCCTCAGACCCTGTCCACTGGCCCAGAAATGGAAACAGGGTCTCACTTGCAAGGCAGCAGAACCAGAGGCCTGGCCTGTGCTCACGTGCTGTCTGCACTACACTCCCGGCCGGGGACTGACCCGCGGGCTCCTCTCTGCATGCTGGGGAAATGCTGGTGCAGGGCGGCTTTGAGAAGATCAGAAGTGGAAACACATTCTTAAAGTCCTCAGACTGGACAAGCGCGTGATTCCCAGAGCAAGCTGGAGCTTAGTAAATGTTGGAAATGTTTGTTGCTTCTTGGCTGTTTTTCTGGTTTTCTCGGTATCTGCTTTAGACACCTGTACGAAAACCCGCCCACAGAATGCTGTGGGCCTCTGCGTGTGTCTTGGCACCTCCAGCTTGTGTCCCTAGTCTGCTGCCCCCTTCAACCTACCTGGAGGGCTCTTTCCACACCCTGACACAGGCGTCTGATCCCTTTGTCCATAGACGCAAGCCCTGCCGTGAGCGCCACTTCCGGAATTCCCTCCTATTTCAGCAAAGTTGTGGAGTGCCAGTTGGGGATTGATAGGGCAATATCCCATTTTCTTCTTACTGAATAAGGATATTAAAATACATGACTTCCCATTCACTATCTCTACATTGTATTTCCAGAACAATACTTACAATAACAAAAGGGAGAAAGACTCAGCCCAGAATACAAGTCAGAATTTTAGATACGTTAAATTTACCTGGAATCTGGGCCCAGTGGCATGTGCAGGCCTGTAATCTCAGCACTCTTGGAGGCTGAGACAGGAGGGTCACAAGTTCAGGTGCATCCTGGGTAACTTCAAAATCAAAAAAAAAAAAAAAAAACACGGGCTATAGATATAGCTCAGCATGAAGGCTCCATCCTCAGCTGAAATGAATAAACACAAAATCATTAAGACGTCTTGGCAGGAGCCACACTGCCATATTCCTATTCCTCTTTATAAGCACTTTGGATTCTGAGAATTGGTCTTTATTGAGAATTTCTCAATAAATATTTTTGATTGGTGTCAAATAAGTCACACACATTTTTGTGGTGTGTGGGTGTTGTTTTCTTCTCTCAACAAGTAACTGCTGAGCAGCTCCCAGCAGTGTGGCCGTGATTTGGAACCGAGTGGGAAAATGCTCAGGTCCAGCCCTGCGGGGACGCACTTCGGGCAAGAGACATGAGTCAGTGCCCAGTCCCAGGTGGGGACACCGCTGGGGAAGGGCAGCTCCTGGGGCGTGGGCCTTGAAAGGGAGGGCGGGGGTGGGCTGGGTCCCCTTCCAGGTATGTACTCTGACTTAGGGTCCCAAGGGGCTCAGAATAGTAAGGATGTAATAAGATTAAGCAAAGGAGATGATGTGACAAGGGTTAGGGGAGGTGACAGCCGGGCTCTCAAATATCCCCACCTTTTTTGCCACAAAGTCTCACTCTGTAGCCCCAGCTGGTCCTGAACCCACTGGTGTTGCCCAGGCTGGCCTTGGCCTCAGGACAGTCCACCTTCCTCTGCCTCTGGAATGCTGGGATTACAGGCGTGCGCCACCACGCCTATCTTATGTGGTGCTGGGGAATCGGATCAGGGCTTAAATTGCTGCGCCATTCCTCCAGCCCTCAAAAGTCACTTCTTTGCTGTTCTTCAAAATTAAAATTTTTTAAAAAGAAAACTGCAAAACTATTGGGAAAGTATCATATAACTCCAGTTCTGTTAGAGAGAAACAGCAAATGAACGAAGATCAGGCGAGCGAACATGTGCCTTGTAAGTTTCCATGTGGCTGGGCATCCTGAAAGGAGAGTGGGAAGATAGATCCTCATCGCGCCAGGGCGCTAGGGGGCAGGCGCAGAGGGGACAATTGCCCGTCTTACTTGAGCTACTAGAAAAGGCGGGTGGGGTGAGGAGAAGCATGTTTATTGAAGAAAATTTGGAGATTGGGGGATAATTATTTTTGACGTCACTCAATCCTGTCATCCATAGGTAGCTGTTGGTCCAACGTGCTGGGATCACAGGCCTGCACTACCAGGCCCGGTGCTTTTTTTGTTTTTTCAAACATCGGTATGTCCGTTATGAAGTACAGCTTGCAATCCCGCTGTTTCCCTTCATTTGTCCTAAGCCTCGTCTCTGATCAACACAGATCACTATTTCCTTAGGGTTTTTTTCTGCACGTTTTTCTGGCATTTTACTCTCATAAGTAGTGACACACACATGTCTGTTACAGGTAACTGTTTTCCCTCACTTAGTATTATTACCCTGGAGTAGATTCCCAGACTTGGACTCATTGAGGAGAAGGCCGAGGACACGTTAGAGCTCTTTACCATATGGCCAGATTTTACTGCACTAGGCTGAGCCAGTTTATTCTTAGGCAACATTGAGCGCTGGATTTCCTGGCACCTCTGCGTGGTGCCCTCTGTTGTGCAGGACCACTTTCTATTGCAAAGAACCAGGGGTTGGGGATTTCACTTGGTGGTAGAGTGCTGGCCTAGCACACATGAGGCCCTGGGTTTGGTCCTCAGCCCTAAAATATAAGAAAATTAAAAAGAAAGAAAAGGGAGAGAGAGAGAGAGAGAGAGAGAGAGAGAGAGAGAGAGAGAGGCAACTATTACAAAGAACCAGTGTGATTGTAATGGCTTCGAGTTGCTGTTTTTCTCCAAACAGCGTTGCCAGACAGAAAGCCCGAGGGACGGCTGAATATCACCTTTTAATTTGCTGTTAGTTTTTCATAACAGAACAAATGTTCGAAACTTTCCAAACATTAGTCTAAGCTTGGACGGATCCTTGGACTTTGGAAATCTTGGTTCTCCTGGGATTAATGCTCTATTCAGGGAGAGAGAAGGTGTAAATGTTCCCGGAAACATTGTAGGGTCCGCTGAAAACCCTTCGAAACATCTGCAGGAATCTCGCAGATGGACAGAGTTGCGGAGCCAGCTTGAAGGAGCAGCCAGCGCTGGCGGCGCCAGGGAGCTCGGTGTGTTAGGATGCCCTGGCTGCAGGGATCCTGTTCTGGCTCACACGCCCGTCCCCTCTGCGAGACACATCTCCTGGCATCTTTGTTGGCCTTTCTTAGATTTGGAACTGGGCTGTAACCCTTGCAGCCCTAGGAGACCTGACAACGGTTGTGGCTGGCTCAGACCATGGGGTTACCGGCCCCAAGTTTGTTGTCCGGTCTCTCCATGCACACCTGCAGATTTGGCCGCAGCCCAGGACATCCTGCATTCTTCTTGGTCCACGTGACAACCTTCCACTTGGCAGAACGGCAGCCCTCCCCCCTGACGGTCTCCCAAAACATTTTGAAGGTCCTCAGCCTAGCCTGGTGTTCCAAAACAGAGCCGTCTGGAAGCACGTGTCCAGAGCCCCATTCCCCAGACACCGTGGAGTATGTCCGCCGCTACGGCAGCTTCCTGTACCCAGCATCACAGACTCAAGCCCCACCTGTAGCTCCCCCTTCCACACACACTCTCTCCTGCCTGGCCTCGCTGGTTAGACGCGAGGGCATGGACTTGATTCCTCTCTGCTGACCGGTGTCTTGATGAGTTTTACCCCCATTTTCCTAGGGTCGTGCAGGGGTTCGACCTGTAGACTCTCATCAGATCCTACCCAGGGCTCATCAGCCTCTCTGCCTCAATTTCTCATCTGTAAAATGGGACTCTTAGCAGTCCACATCACACTAGAGTTAATAGTAGGAAAGTCTTAGAACCACGTGCGGCACACTGTACAATAAAAGGAATGTTGGCTGTCACCGTGGTCACATCACCCAGACCTCCACACTGTTGGGGATCTCAGGGGGCAGCCCAGGCTGCAGAGGGAGTCAGGTACCTCACTCCCGCTGCCTGTGTTTGCTGTTGGTGTTTATTTTGACGGAGCTAATTTGGAGTTTTCTTTCTTTTTTTCTTGGTATTAGGGATTGAACGCAGGACCTTTGCCCTGAGCTACATCGCCAGCTCCTTTTTCCTGTTTACAAGGTCTTGATAAGTTGTTAAATTGCCAGGCTGGGTACAAGCTTGTGATCCTCCTGCTGCCACCTCCCAGAGTGCTGGGATTACTGGTCTGCACCGCTCAGCCTGGGTTTTCTGGCCGTGTGTTTGTGTCACTGTTACTTTAAGTCTGTGTCGGAATCCCTTTGTGATTCACAGCCCGGATAGCTGGATAGCGACCTGTGTGGGTCTCCACAGGTCTCCTGGCCTCCGGTAATCACCTGAGCTTCTGCCCTCAAGTGTATCCATTCTTCATCGAATGCTGATTGTGCACCTTCCCAGCCTGAGGCTCTTCAGGACCCAGGGCCACCCCTGGGATAGGTGTGTCCCCGTGAAGCTGACATTCCAGGGACCTGAGTGCTCATCTGTCATCCCATTCTGCTGAGTCCGGATGACCTCTGGGCGGGAGTGTGATGCCTTGCTCACCTCTGCTCATCATATGGGCATTAAACCACTTGAGAAGTAGACTGCGCACTTGTTTATTCATTCAGAGACAGGGTCTTGCTCTGTAGCTCATGCTGTTCCTGAGCGCACCGTGGAGCCCAGGCTGGCTTTAGTCCTCCAACTTGGAATCCTTCCGCCTCAGCTCTCTGAGTGCTGGGCTTATAGGCACACACCCCCATGCCTTCTGACACGGCCTGGAATCCCAGCACTCTAGGAAATGGAAGCAGGAAGATTGCAAATTTGAGCCCAGCCTGTGCAACTTAGCAATTTAGCAGGATTATGTCTCAAAGTTAAAATTAAAACTTGAGCTGGGGTTGTAGTTCAGTGGAAAGAAAAGAAAGAAAGAAGAATAGAAGAAAGAAAGAAAGCAACAGTATAAAATCACTTTTGGGGTTTTGACATACTATACCACCACAATACCTGTGTAGAATAATTCCATCTGCCCAGAACCTTCCCTCAGCACTATAGTGCATCAGCATCTCCCCTGTGGGCAGCCCTGGACTCTGGCAAGCAGTGACCTGGCCTCCATTCCTGTCCCTTGGCCTTTTCCAGAGTTGTCGAAAGCAGTGGTCACCTGTTATGTTTATGGCATTGGAATCACGGCACATCTGATCTGTTAACTATTTATTGCACACACAGTTCATTAACCGAATTAACAACTACTAGTACAAGCGTAAAGTAGTAACATATCATACAAGAGAATGAAAGCAGGTCTCTAAAAGAGAGTCTCAGTCTTCAAGGAGAGTCTCAGTCTCGGGAGAATCTCACCAGGCTTCCAAGATTCGATGACCCAGGTTCCGAAGTGGAGCTCACGGCCAGGGGTCCGGTTTGGAGGGAGGCCAGCGGAGGTCCCGCAGAGTGATCCTCACCCGTGGAGAGAAGCAGTCAGTCCTGCGGGGCTGAGGGTGCTCGTGTTCCTGTCTCAGCTCTCTGGAGCTCAAATTTTTATACTGTGGTAGGCACAGGGTCTCTTCCTATCAGTGCCACTTTAGAGGTGGCTTATTTGCGTATCAGTGCCCAGCGCTAACATCTTAGGGTTGGTTAATTTACATATCAGAGTGCCTAACCCTGACACCTTAGGGTTGGCTCATTTCAGAGAAGCCTATGGGGCAGGCATCATGGCAACCTGAGCGACGTCCAAGTAGATTCATACCACATGGTGCCTTTTAAACCTGGCTTCTTTTACTTAGTAAAAATGCATTTGAAATTTTATGTTGTCTGCAGAGATCAGTAGATGTTCTTTGTGGCTGAGTAGACCCCATTGTGTGGAGAGGCTAGTGGGTTTTTATCCATTCACCTGTTGAGGATTCAAACTGGATTCTGTCCAGTTTGAAGTGATTATGTAGAAAACTTCTCCAAATGTTCTCCTAAATTTTTTTTGTGGAAGAGAGTCTTTTCATAAGGCATTTTACCTTTTGGGGCAGTTTTATTTTCCGCCTTTATTATTGTTCCATGCTGGTGTGAAAATGGTGGGGATTTTGGTAGAATCTGTTGAATTACAGGTGATGATAGATCTTAAGAAGGAATGCCTCCAATGGTTTCAAAGAAGGGATTTCAAGCACTTCCCAACAAATGCCTAAGTCTTTCTCACACTCTGAGAGGTGTTGGGTTTGAACCACATTCCCTGCCACACGCATTTATATTGTGCCAGCAGTAGATCACCGGCTTAACTGGTAATTCTTTGCCTTTGCATTGATATCTGGTCACACAGAAGCACCTTGCTGAAGAACCAATGATGAAGGTACCGGTGGTGACAAAGTCCTCAGCTCAGACATGTGGGAAGCAAGGTGGGTGGGCCAGAGTGTACAGTGCCATTGTGCAAAAGGAAGGCATGGACCCCCGATCAAGAAGGGGCAGTGTTGGGAAAGGGCTGAGGCTTGGGATTTAACTTGCTTGTGAAGGGTATTCCCAAATCCTGCCCTGGGTAATTCCCTGACTGCCATTTAATCAGCCCTGCCCTGTCTAGTGTACTGTGCTCCAGACACGGCTCTCCCCGGCTCCCAGTAATAGCTCAATTGTGTGTAAGTGGCTGTGAAGAGGCTCTGTGTGCTGGATGAATAGACCCTGTCTCCATGGAAACCAGCCCTGGCTGAGGGGCTGACCTTTGACCCACTTGTTGCCACCATACTGTTAACCACTGGTGCCTCTTGGGTGGAGAAAGAAAGCTAGGAAACGGCTGTTAGAGTTGTTTTTGTTTTTGTTTTTGCTTTTTTCGAAGTTCAGCCCTAGGTCCCTAATAAATCTGAATAACACACTAATATTAATCCACCAAAGCAAAAACGTAAGGGGGACTCCAAATGTAGATTCTGTATGTTCCTGCCTATCTCCACTAGGCTTTCTTTTTTTTTGTTTAATCTTGCAATCCAAGACTCACCCAGGAGAGAGGGATTGGTTTATCTTGGTCCCTAATGAGCCAAGTCGAAAGGGAGAGCCCTGTTCTCAGAGGCCTCTACGCCCAGACTGGGCTCTCTTGTTGGGTGGCCATGGGCACCTTTCCTTCTCAGTACTGCGGAGCTAATACTCCACCTGCCACGAGAATCCTGGGAGGTTCCTCCAAGGAAGTAGTGCCTGGGGTCTTATGCCTATGGGACTCTCCCTTGCCAAAGTATCAGGACTTCAGGGGCAAGGGTCAGATTTTGCACCTTTTTGTCAAGGACATCTACTTTTCTGTTGCTGGAACACGATACCCAACACTCACAACTTAAAGGAGGAAAGGTTTATTTTAGTTCATGGTCTCAGAAGGTCTCAGTCCACTCATGGGCAGCCTGCAGTGACAGAAGATCTGGCAGAAGGCCTAAGTGGAGGAATGTATTCATCTCATGGTGGACAGGAAGTCAAGCATGAGAGAAAGGGTGGAGCTAGTATGTATCCTTCCAGGTCATGTCCCAGTGGCTCACCACTTCCAGGACAAGCCTCTATGTTTGACCCTTCCATCCAGGCCCCATCTCTTTACAGCAAAGGAAATGAATGCATTAACGCTGGAATCATCTTCCAAAAATATTTTTTTCCAATAAAAATTGAGCTAAACAACAGCGTAGATCAGGGCAAGGTAGCTCTCGCTACCCCAAAGAGAGTAATTAGCTCCGGTCCTGTCTCTGTGGACAAATCTGTGGCCCTGAGTAGACAAGCAGAACTTTCTCCACTACGGCCTTTGCTTTGAGAAGACCTGCATCACTATTGTTGTTCCTGGACCCCAGGAGTCGTCATGGGCAGTCAGGTCTCGGGGGGGGGGGGGGCCCTCTGCCTGGGCCAGACTCTGGCGGTGCCTCCTAGGTTTGATCCTGGAGGCCTCTGGATGGGATTGTGGGAACCTGCTGGTCCATCTCTAGACACTCAGAATTTTTGAGTGAATACCTCAAGAGAACTGGGACTGGCAGGCGCTGGGCTTGTCAGGTGTCTGTCTGCGATTGCTCCATGGGACAAGCCCAGCAGTCTCAAGAGGGAAAGGAGGAAGAGGTGTACTTACTCTTCACTGGTCATGTTCTGGGGGCGACATAACAAGTAACAAAGCTCCAGCCTGAATTCCTAGGACAAAGTAGCCAGGGTACAATCTGTAGCGATTTACATTTAGAGAAACGAAAGCCTCTAGAGCCCCATGGGTTTCTGGGAATTGCAAGCTGAGGAGGACGAGGAGGCAAATAGGGGACTTCAGGGGTCACTGTCAGTAACTAAGGTCTCCAAGTCCTGTGTTCCCCAAACCTGCCAGCTGCCATGGGTCAGGGGGACAGCTTATCTGACCATCGCATTCCTCAGACCTCAGGTCACTGTCTTAAGTTCTTTTACTGGCCCTTCAATCTCAAACAATCTGCATTAGTTGAAGATACCACCATGACTGCCTCTGGCTACGGAGAGATGCTTTCTAGACCTGTGTGGTGTGGTTTTCCCATCTGCTCTGGAGTATGGTCCAAAAGACGGTCCTTTGAGGCCCAAAGTACTGTCAAGTCCTTTAGTTGTAGTTCCAAGGTACTCATTAGGATTCCAGCATAATTTGTCTGGTGGTTTGTGTGTTGGTTACTTTTCAACCTCCATCGACTTGCCCCAACACTCAGCTGAGCCTTGGCATCAGGACACTTGATCAAGGACCCGTGCTGTAACTATGGTCCCCAGTAGGAGCCCAGGTGACTCTGAGGTCTGCAGTGGCCACCTCCCAGGCTGCCTCTTACCAGGTTCCCATGGTGTGGGGCTGCTGCCCCTCTATGGGCGGCAGGGAGGCATCTGCAGGTCACCCACTCTTAAGTGGTTCAACATGCTTTTCCAGCCCCAGGAAGTGCCACTACCCGCCTACAGTCTCCTTTCAGGAGGCTGCATTAGAGGCCTGCTCCCCACACCCCCGCCCTGAGTTGTGGGGAGCCGGAAATACACACGTATTAACCCCCGCCCATGCTCGGGCTTGGGGAGGGGAGAAGCAGCATCCCCTCATTCTGCAGCTGTGTAAACAGTCTGGGGGGAGGCAGGGTGCTGGGGCGCAGGGAAGGGGAGGGGGAGTGCAAGCCAGAGGCCTAAAGCAGCGTCCCCGGCTCCCAGGGTTGCCCAAACTGACGACACACAGTCACTGAAGCAGAGGTGACAGCTTGCCGAGTCTGGGCTGGCTCGGCATAGAGGGGGATGCGGCAGGCAGGTAGTGCCATTCCAGGCGAGAGACAAGCTGTAGGCCCTTGGGGTCAGCCAGAGGAAAGGTTCCCCCTTGTCTGGCCCAGTCGAAGCAACAAGCAATTGAAGTATGCCCAGGACAGCTGTGACCTGATGGCAGCGGGTGAGGGGGTGGAGACTTGGTGGTGTAAGACATGGGACCTGTTTCCAGGGAGTCCGTGCCCGGTGGGAGGAAAGTCCCCTCTTGGGGAAGGGGGAGGGGAGGAGCCCTGTGGCCAGGATAGCATCTTGGCACAGTTGCGGAGGGACAGGGCTTAGAGACTTTACCCAAGGCCTGGCGGCTGTTTCCCAGGTGTGTGGGGGAAAGTCATCAGCTCCGAGACCCTGATGGCGACTCTCTGTGGAGCATGAGACACAGCACTCTCCTAGGCACGCACACACCCAGCAGGACCACGGTCATACCATGTGCCCTGCATTCTTCATTCAGTGTTGTGCACAGCCACTTTCACCGCTGGTCACTGTGGTGGGATCTGAGGACGCAGGCAGGCCTGGTCTCTTGTCCTCATGGATGCCCAGCCCACTGCGCGGAGAACAGCGAGTAAACACTGCGTGGAGACCTGAAACAGGACACTGGGGGCACTGAGGGGCTGCTTGAGAACAGGAGCCAGGGAGTGGTTGCTGAAAGATTGTGAACTCGAGCAGGAGTATCTGCACTCTGAATATTTTTTAGGTGGGTGGGCAATGCCAGGGCCGGAACTGAGGCCTGAGCCGAAGGAGGACCTCAACCAGGGAGGACCTCAGCTGGCAGGTGAATGGTCTTCCTTCCCCTGGGCAATACCCAGCAGGAATAGGAATTTGAAGACATTTGCTCTGTTGCATGTAGAAAAGAGTCACGCAAGGAGAGGCTGAGCTTGGACCTATAGGGGTTCCCTGTTCTGGATACCAGGCTGAGGCTCCTGCAGACTCTTTTCAGCCCGCCCAGGGAGCTGGGATCCTCCCTGCTGTCCTCATCCCTCCTCCCCGCAGCTGCTGGGACAGTGCTCCTCTCCCCACCAGCACATCCACAGATGGACAGGCAGCAGCCTTCCCTCACTCCCTGGGCGCAGCTGGGCGCAGCTCACCTGGTCCCACCAGACCCAGATGCCGTAAGAGGATTGTGTTGGGCCTGGATCTGTCCCTGCCCTGCTCAGTGACTTTGCAGTGATCCCTCTAAAACAGCGCTGTCCAGTGAAAATTTAATATGAGCTGCAGAGGGAATTTGAAAAATTCTAGTACTGTGGTTTCTTTAATATGAGAAAACCAAACCATTAAAAAAGTAAAAAAGAAATGAAAGAAAGTAAGAAAATAGACTTTGTGGGTGGGGAAAGGGGATGGGAAGGGAAATGGAAATTTAAAAAGATCAAGATGTGATATGTAAAATAAAAAAATGAAATAAAGATTAAAAATAAAATAGAGGGATCCAAGAAGGCTCACCAACTACAAAAGAAAATTCTAGTACTGGCCACCTTCAAAAAGAATGTAAAGGAAAATAGGTACACTTACTCATGGCTATAATCTAAGCACTTTGGGAGGCTGAGGCAGGAGAATCCAGTTTTACCTGGTTTTGTTTTGTATTGAGACAAGGATTCTCTCTGTAACCCGGGCTGGTCCTTAACTCACTGTGTAGTCCAGGATGGCCTTGGACTCGAGGCAGCCCTCCTGCCTCAGCCTGCCAGGTGCTGGGATTACAGGCGTGCGCCACCATTCCCCGCTTTATGTGATACTGGGGGATTGAACTCGGGGCCTTGCACTTGCTAGGCAAGTGCTATAATTGCTGTGCAGTTCTTCCAGTCCTAGTAGGACCCGGTTTTGAGCCCAGCCTGAGCAACTCAGTGACTTGGTGAGAATTTACCTCAAATAAAAAAAGGGGAGGCTGGAAATATACCTCAGTGCTGAAAAAAATTAAGAAAAGAGAATGAAAAGGAAAAGAAAACAGGAATGAAAAATGAAAAGGAAACATTTAATGTTTTATTTAACTCAATTGTGAACTTTATTATTCGTGGTATTTTTGTTTTTTAAGACAGGGTCTTGTTTCATGGTCCAGACTTGTCCTGAGCTCACTGTGTAGCCCAAGCTGGCCTCAGACTCACAGCAGTTGTCCTGTGCCACCATGCCCATCTAATTCTTATGTAGTACTGGGGCTTCGAACTCAGGGCCTTGCCCATGCTAGGCAAGCTTTCTAACCACAGCCCTAACATTGTACTATGTAATTGGTATGAACGTGATTACTGAGATGTTTTATGTTCCCGCTTACTACTAAGCTTTTGGTGCATGAGCGTGTCACCTCAAGTCCTCAGTCGCCACACAGGGCGAGTGGCCATCATCGGTGACATGGCACCCGCAGCCTCCTTTCCTCCTTCGCACAGTGTTGCTGACTGTGCCCCAGCACCTCCCGCCTTCACGGTAGGTTTGGGGGAGCAGAACGCTGGGATCTGACAAACTTTCGGCCATCACCACAGAGGTGTGGATGCCGACGTCAGATCATGGCCTACAGGTGATGTGGGAATTTCTATCCAGTCACCATCTTGGGAGCCAGGGAGGTGACTGAGAAACACATAGGGGCCATTAAAGCCAGGACCCACCTAAAACACTGCATGTACTTAGCCAGGTATGGTAAGTTTAATCGTAGCACGTGCGAGGCTGAGGCGGGAGGATTGCTGTAAGTTCAAGACCAACACGGGCTACAGAGCAAGGCCCTGTCTCAAAAAAACAACATACTGGTACTATGAACTAAGCTATGGAGGGACAGAATTTAGTGCCTACTGAAATGTGAAAAAAAAAATCTTGTACATGGAATGAGACAGAGAAGCATATTTTTTTTTCTCCCTACGCCATGGTAATAGTTAAAGCGCATGATGCTTTTTGTTAAGTTGTATTTTAATGGAAATATTAAGTCTGGGTCTTTTGTTTTTGTTTTTAAGGAAATGGGGGAAGGAAGGAAGCCAGAGCATTTAAATGCATTATGCTAGCTTTAGATTCTGCAAAATCAGGAAATCAGAAAGAACATGCTCTCCGAGCGGTGACATTTAACTTGATTGGAAGGGGAACACCCAAGGTCACCCTGTTAAAGCGCTTGTCTTCCTTTTCAACATTACTATTTTTTTAACACCGCGTGTCTTTTGGGAGCTCAGCACTTTTGTCTGTCTTTCCTTCCCTAGTAGGAAGAGAAGTTGGTTGGAGCACTGTCCCGCTGAGTCTTGGAATGCCTTGTTCACTGTGCCTTCTCTAGGTGGCACTCAGTGGACGTTTGTTGATTGACTCACTAGTAATGGCTTGAGGGGAGGAGGAAGGAGGGGCTCTTCTCCCACTTTGGCCAGGGGACTGGGTGCATTTTCCATGCATACCCTGTTTGTGCAAAGTAATTCAGGATCCAGGTATATATTTTTATTTTGTCAGTTCCCTTAAAAACTTTCTTTTTAAGTGAGACTTGGTGGCACCTTCCTATAATCCCAGCACTCTGGGAGGCTGAGGGTCAAGCCCTGCTTGGGCAATATAAGGACTTAGCAAGATCCTTTCTCGAATTTTACAAAGTTAAAAATGAACCAGGGGTGTAGCTCAGTGTGAAGACCCTGGGTTCAATCCCCAGTACCCCAGGAAGAGTGGGGGCCAGAGGAATTTTTAAAAAGACATTAAATGCATCCACTGTTAGTTTTTAGTATCTTAACTAAACACTCTTTATACAACTATATTTATATTTTAGGAAATGGATAATTACATGAGGTCAGGAATAGCTTGTTTCTTGTTTGTATTTCTCACAGAATATTCCTCCTTCCCTCCCTTCTTTTCTTCTTTCATTTTTTTCCTTCACTGTTCCCTCCTTCCCTCTCCTTTCCTTTCTGAGTCTTTTCTTTCTATCTTCACTTCTTTGAGTCACTAGAATCCAAAAATATGTCTGAAGAACCACCTCCGAGCAGCCAGGGAGACCATCTACTGTGTGAATCCCTTGAAATCAAACCACTCGTTTGCCTGCCAGCCCCAGGAGGCAACTCCTAGATGTCACCTCCTGTCTATGTCTTCCCTCTGACATTTCCATCCTCTGATTCCCCTTGGGACCCGGGGAGAATTCAGATTACTCGCCGCCCAGGGAGTCCCCAGACCTTGGGCTGCCCTCTCGAACTCCACAGTCCATTATTAGCGCCCCTCTGGAATGCAGTGCCACCCTCCAGTACATGACATCTTCTCCCTCCTGGGTGATGCTTCCAGCGGCAGCTCATCTGCCATGGCCCTGAGGCCTTGCGGTCCAGCCGACGGTGCGCAGCCTCTGCTGTCCTGGCCTGGGGCGCCGTTCCTGCTCCACCCCGTGCTGTGTCACTGGGCTTCCTACAGGGGCAGCACAGGGCGTGGTGGGCAGCGTGCAGACAGCCCATGGTGAGGCCAGCGTGTCGCCAGACTCCGTCTTCCTGAAGGCATTTTCCCCTGCCTGCAGCCTTCTATCCCGCGCGGGACACACTACTACTTCCTCCTGTTTGTTCTCTTTGCAAGTCTTCAGCGTTTCTGTCTCCCAGGAGAATTCTCCCAAGGCCCCTCTCTGGCTCCTGCCTGCCTGGCTATTGTTAGGCACAGCTATTCCAGCTCAGACTTTCTGAGCACTGCATTTTTTACTCTTGAATGAAGGCATGTTCCTCTTAGGGTGAGGCCTCCCGCAGGCCTGAACACTCCGTGCCCGAAGCGCCAGCGCGAGCATCCATAGTAAGTAGCTATTAAATTAAACTGGCTTCTGGTTGAACTAGTTATATTGTTATTAACACATGTAAAAATTTCCAGATGTGGTGGTATGTACCTGTAATTCCAGGACTCTGGGAGGCTGAGGCAGGAGAATTGCAAAGTTCCAGTCTAGCCCAGGCAATTAAGTGACTTACTCTCTATGTTAAATAAAACACAGGCCAGGCATGTAGCTCAGTGTGAAAGCCCTGGGTTCGATCCCCAGTCACAAGGGGTGAAATGTACAAGACCAGTGAGCCTTCAGCCTCCTTGGGCCTCTCAGTCTGCTGCTGATTGGCAACCTGTTGGCACGCCATCTTGAAAGCACTAATTCTGGATGGGGTGTGGCTTGCCCAGCATACCTGAGGCCCTGGGTTCCCTCCCAGCACCGCACGTGCGCGCACACACACTCACAAAAAGAACTTAATTCTGTGGTGTGTTCTGGGTATGCTTTGGTGCCACTAGATGCTTTAGTTTCCTGGTGACTGTTTGGGACAGAAGGGGCCACCCTGGTGTTGCTAAGCTGTCACCTGAGCTTCTGGGAGTCAGTGAGGCTGGGGTGGGTGAGGCTTCAGTATCTCAGCGGGACTGCCATGGTCTGTTTGAAGTCCCTAAAGTTGGTGTTGTGCCCTATACATGAGGAGGCATTGTGTGGCACAGTGCCCACCCTGTAGGGTCTGAGGGGAAGGAACAGGGGGCAGCCCAGGAAAAGCCACATTCACTCTTTATTCAAAGGGGGAACCTGTGTTTTGAGGTTAGACTCACTAGTGCAGGCCCATAATCCCAGCATTTTGGGAGGCCGAGGCAGGAGGATTGAAAGTGTGAGCCCAACTTGGGCAATATAGTGATTTAATAAGCCTCTCTCTAAAAGTAGAAAAAAGCAGGGGATATAGCTCAGTGTGGGGGCACTGGATTGAATCCCCTGTTCCAGAGAGAGAGGAAGAGAGAAGGGAAAAGAAGGATAGAAGAGGTCTGTGTCTCCACTAGCACTGAGAGTTATTAGGAGGCTGGAGGAATGGCTCAGCAGGTAAAGCCCTTGCCAAGCAAGCACTAAATACCCGAGTTTGTTCCTCAGGCGTGATGGCGCATACCTGTAATCCCAGCACTCGGGAGGCTGAGGCAAGAGGATGGCTGTGAGTCCAAGGCCAGCCTGGGCTCCATAGTGAGTTCAGGATCAGCCTGGGCTACAGAACGAGATCCTGTCTCAAGAGTTACTAAAGAAGGCAGAAAGAGGCCAGTAGGGAAAAGACTGGGTGTGGGTTGCAGAGAGGGGTGCTCCCTGGCAGAGGCAGGCCCAAGACGTGGAGATAGTGAGGGGCAGGTGTTGATTCACTCCTTTTTCTTCCTCCTCTCCCTTGTGGTACTGGGGGTTGAGGCCCAGCCTTCCCATTGAGCTATATCTTCAGTCCATTTTCTAAGTTGCCCAAGCTTGACTTGAACTTCACTTGAACTTGTGATCTTCCTGCCTCGGCCACCTAAAATTCTGGGAGTATAGACCACAGGCCTACCTCCATGTTCTCTCATCTAGTAGATAAATACTGAGCTACCTGTTGTGTGCCCAGCACCCTGCAAAGGAGCCACATACATACTTTAGGACACAGAAACAATGTAGTCGCTGTTCCCGTAGCTCAGAGTTGGCTTTGGGAGAGGCATGCCTGCTGGTCAG
Organism: Ctenodactylus gundi; assembly: GCA_004027205.1. Classification (NCBI taxonomy): domain Eukaryota; kingdom Metazoa; phylum Chordata; class Mammalia; order Rodentia; family Ctenodactylidae; genus Ctenodactylus; species Ctenodactylus gundi. Next base: position 478,068 of record PVKB01000017.1, read on the forward strand.
GGACCAGCTGTGAACAGCGCCTCCTGTAGGTACAAGATGCAGCGGGCAGAGGATCCATGATCCAGCCCCAGCGAGAGAGCTAAGAGGCAAACTAGTGGGCAAGCCCAGCCTGCCGCCGAGGATTCGTCTGTACTGTTAGGGCAGGCCTCCCGGGAAGGGGCTTTACAGTAAAACCCAAAGGGATCGAGCCGTCAGGCCCATGGGAAGACAGGGCAGCCAGCAGAGGAAGCTGCGAGTGCAAACAGTCCTCAGGAGAGCTTGCACCTGGAGTGTGGAGGAATCAGAGAGAGAGCAGCTAGGCTGGAGCTGAGCCCTGCGATCAGAGGAGGGAGCTCTGGAGGAGGAGCAGGAGGGTGCGGCCAGGAAGCCAGTCTTTGGCTTGTAGGGCGTGGTGAGGGCTCTGGGCCACAGCACTGGGCGGGTGGAGCATCTTGAGAAAGGAGGTGACATCTGAGGATGGAGAAATAGCACAGTGGTTAAAGTGCTCGCCTGGCAAGCTCAAGGTCTTGAGTTCAATTCCCCAGCACCACATAAGCCAGGTGTGGTGATGTACACCTGTAATCCCAGCACTTGGGAGGCTGAAGCAAGAGGATTGCTGTATGTTTAAGGCCAGCCTGGGCTACGTGAATTCAAGACCAGCTTGAACTGTAGAGCGAGACCCTGTCTCAAAAAGAGAGGGGTGGGGAGAGGTGACATCTTGAGATCTTTGTTTTAATGGAGCTTTTTGCTGTGATAAAATGAGAAGAGGGTCAAAGATGGAAAACTCAAAGACAAATGGGTCCAGTGTGGCTGAGATGGGGGTAGCAATAGAAGCGGGTGGGAAAATCATTAGGTTCTGGGTCCATTTTGCAGGGAGAATGGTGGGATTTGTGGGTGAAATGTGCGTGCTAGAGGAAGGAAAGAGTTTGGGATATCTTCGGAGTGACAGGAAGGAAGGGGGGGCCATTAACCAATGTGGGGAAGATGCGGGAGGGACAGGGTCAGGAGGAAATAACCCTTGAGATGCTTTGGGGACATCCTTAGGCAACCACAGTGAGGTGATTGAGTCCGCATGTCAAGGAACACATCTGAGTCAGAGAGCGAGAGAGAGAAACCGACTTCTGAGTTGCCAAGATATTGATGGTTCTCCAAGCCCCAAGGCCAGAGGAATGAGTTGAGGGGGGAAAAATGGCTAAGAACCAGGCTCAGTGGTGCAGGACTGTAATCCTGCACTCTGCGAGGCTGAGGCAGGAGGACCACGAGTTTGAACCTAACTTGGGTAACTCAGTGACTTAGAGAGGCCTGTCTCAAAAAATCAAAATGGGCCGGAGTTGTAGCTCAGTGTAAAGTCCCTGGGCTCGGTCCTCAGTTTAAAAAAAAAACAAGAGGACAAAGGATGAGCTGTGGGCGCCGAAGCCAAGAAAAAAATGTATAAAGGGTGAAAGAAAAGAACGGTTGCCCCAGCTGCGGGAGAATGAGTGCCGTGAGAGTGAGAGTGAGAGCAGCCGCCGGGAGGGCACGTGGAGGCCCCCTGCTCCCGAGAGGCAGGCATGGCGCTCTGCCCCAAGCCGGACACATCCCAGAGCTGAGAACGATGCGGGGTTCAGGAGGCTTCCCTCCGAGGTCCTGGGCATGTCTAGCTACTGAGAAGATGCAGAGTCCTGGGAGCTGGCTCTGGGTGGACTTCTGGCCTGCCGAGATGGTGTGATCAGTGGGCCAGTGTGACTGGTCATGGGCAACAGGGAACGCCATGGCCCAGTACTGGCTTAGGAGCATGGGCCCTGTGGGCTCAACCAGGGGTGGAGAGCTGAAAGCAGCCTCCATATTAGGGGTCTCAGCATCCCCTTTCTGTCTCAGCTGGGCCACAGTGCAGATGAGAAGACCGAAAAGAGACCAAGTTCGTATGGCTAATCTTCAAGTACAGGACCCGAGGGCCTCATATAAATGGACTGGGGGCGCAGCTTAGGGTCGGAAGCCTTGGGTTCATCCCTGGCACCTTATAAAGATCAGCTGAGTGTGGTGGCATAGGCCTGTGATCCCAGCACTTGGGAGGCTGTGACAGGAAGGTTGCTGTGAGTCTGAGGCCAGGACCATCCTGGACTACAGAGTGAGACCCTGTTTCAAGGAAAACATAAGTGGATGAACAGACGATAGACCAACCTTTGCGCACACACTGAAAGCCCTTGCCAGGTGGAAGCCATTGAGGGCTGTCCATGCCCTTCTGGCCTTGGTCACAGAGCGGGTGGCCAGCTGTCCTGCACAGGAAGGCCTCCTGCCGAATGGTAGTCCCATGTTCCTCTGGCCTGACGAGTGGCTGTGGGCACGAGCCCTCAGCACTGACTCCGGGCCTGCGATGGTGACTGCCCTTAGTACTGGCCTCCACATGTAACAAACCATCGACAAAGCCAAGCTGTGCATGGGGAGATCGCCACACGGTGAGTGGGTACAGTTTCAGCTTCCGGTGACTCGCCGTCAGCTGCTCTCAGATGAAATCTTAATTAGATAAAAACAGGTTTAATTGCCTCACGAATTCCGAGTCTGTTAAAAGCTAAAGCCAAGCTGGTGTGGGGGACCTGCGGGGAGTATTATGAGAAGTGTCGCAGATGTTTACTGTGGTGACCCTCCCAACTCGCAGTCCCATCTACACGTTCCCAAATCAGCACGCCATTCAATGTCATAGGCCTGTAATTCTCCCACTCTGGGAGGCTGAGGCAGGAGGATCATAAGTTTGAGCCCACCCTGGGCTACTTAGTGATTTAGTGAGCATCTGTCTCAAAATCTAAAAGTATGGGCTGGGGATACAGGGCTTTGGGCTACTTCTTCCTACACACACACACACACACACACTCACACACACTCTCACACTCACACACACACACTGCCGGTATAGGCACTTCTGTTGAGTAGCGCCTGAGCAGAGGCTTTCTGGCGTGACAAGACCTGCCCCTGGCAGTGGCGTGCTCCCAGCCCACGTCTCCCAACTTCCACATCTGGCCGAGGAAGGGATGGTGGGAGGAAGCAACCCCCTTGACAAGTGTACTCTCGGATTTTGCCAGTGGCGCTTATTAATAACACACGAGCCAAGGACTCAGCAGCATCGCTCAGCCTGTCACTGTGAAGACACTGCCCTCATCTCGTGGCACCACGCCGTCTAGTCATTCCCGGACACATATTGCCCACGAAGGGTTTGTCCACTTCTGGTTAGTAGACGCAGGGGACTAGCCACCTTTCCTCTTGTCACCCTGCGGCCCCTGTCACCGTGGGAGCTGTCATGCCAGGCCCTGTTGTCTCTGTAAATACGAATGCTATGAGCTCTCAGCCGGATCCATTTTGTCGGAGTGGTAGATTTGGCATTGGTCCCTTCGTGGCCGAAACAACCCATTTTGCTATTTGTGCCACTGAGTTCCTGTCCCTGCCAGAGGCCGTTCCTGTCCTGGCTTTTGCTCACGCAGGTATATGATGAGCAAGCAGCTCCAGATGCCACCATGGTGGCAAAGCTCATCAAGAGAGCAGAGCTCACCAGATACAGGGACCACCAGTTTTTCACAGGACCAATTAGTATTACTGTGACCACTAGCACTAATATCCTGTCCCCTGCCACCCACAGCCGCATTCACTCACGTATATCCTATTGCAGAAGATCTACTTAAAGCCTAAGTTGACTCCCACATTTTCCTTTAAAGCCTTGGAAGCAGGGCTGGGCATGTTTCTCAGTGGTTAGAGAACTTGTCTACCATGCACAAGGCTCTAGGTTTGATCTCCCAGCACCACATAGCAATGAGTCAGGTTTGGCTGTGCACTCTTGTAATCCTAGCACTTGGGAAGCTGAGACAAGAGGGCTGCTGTGAGTTCAAATCCAGCCTGGGGTCCAAGTGAGACCTTGTACAAAAAAACAACGTAGGAGGGAGAAAATGACAGCTAAGCTAACACCTAGTCCTTTAAATTCAAACTCATAAGAACTCTCTCCCAGGGTCCAGTGACACAGGCCTGTCATCGTAGCACTTTGGGAGGCCGAGGCTGGAGAATCACAAGTGTGAGCCCAGCCCAGGCCATTTAGCAAGACCCTGCTTTAAATAAACAGTAAAAAAGAGGCTGGCAATGCAGCTCATGGCAGAAGTGCTGCTTTCCATACCCAGTACCAGCATAGGAGGGAAAGAAGACACAAGAAATCTGATTTTTCCTTTTTTTCCCCCTGCCCCCAAGGGAATACTTGGAGAAAATTTTTGCATAATGTTTATTCCAGTATGTATGGAAATTTTGGAGGCTGGGGCATAGCCCAGTATGTAGAGCACTTGCCTAAGAAAACACAAGGCCGTGGGTTCGCATCTCCAGCACCGCATAAGCCAGGCACGGCAGTGCACGCCTGTCACTCTGAGGCTGAGAAGCATTGCTGTGAGTGTGAGCCAGCCTGGCCACACAGTAAATTCATGACCAGCCCCGACTACAGAGTGAGAACTGTCTCAAACAAAGGACTTTTCAACCTGTACAGTTTGGGGAGTCTCGGGATTGGGGGCTGGGGAGGGAAAAAATCAAATCCCGTGTCCTTCTCAAAGCAGCTGAATTCAAATTTTCACCAACATTGTGAGGGTTTGAAAACCAGCTTTAAACATGCCCGCAGAGAGGTTGGTGTGTCCTGGGGCTCCAAAGAATTAAGTGTTGCCGCTACAGCTGGGTTCTGTTCCTTGTGAACATGCAAATGAACATCGTCAGTGGCTCCCTCCTCCCTACGGCACCAGCACCCCTCCCAGATGTGCTGTTCATTATAAAAATCACCATATTCATGTGTGGAGGGTTGGCGGCGAATTCCCCAGATGTGGGGATCCTAATTGTAACCATACAGGTTGATATTCAGACCTAGCTTGGGTATTTCAAGTGGACAAGAGAACCTAAACCTATAGACACTGATCACAGAGCGGAACATGGGGGTGCAGGGCCCCATGTAGGGGTGCAACTCCCAGAATGAGTCTTCCTCTGTCACAGTTGACCTGGGTCCTTCCAGGTCACCTATTTGATTGGTTGGTTGGTTGGTTGATTGGTTGGTTGGTTGTGGTAGCACCTTTGCACTGAGTTACATCCCCAGGCCCTTTTTAATGTGTGTTTTGAGGCAGGGTCTGGCTAAGTTGCTAAGTTGTGCAGTCTGGGCTGAACTTAAGATTCTCCTGCCTCGGCCTTCCAGAGTACTGGAGTTACAGATTACCAGGTCCAGCTATGACCTATTTTTAAATCAAGAGTCCTATATCTTTATGAATCTCTAAGATGTACATCTATTTGATTTTTTTTTTTTTTTTTTTTGAGACTAGAAACTCCAGGGAGCCTGTTAACTGGCCCTGCACAGTCTAGTCGACATTTTCCAAAAATGTTCACGGACCTGGCTGATCCACCCACTCTGGGCTCTCTGATAGCAGAGCTGGCTCGGCCAGGACAGAGTGGCTGGGCCAGAATAAACCCACCCAGGGTGGCAGCTGGTTCCTTGCTGCCCTATTTGAGCCTGGCCTGAGGACTGACATTTCCTTTAACTGTTGAGTGAGGGCTGTCCTGGGCTTCTTCCAGCAACCCACGTCTGCTTCTGGCTCTGCGAGCCTGTGGGCGCTCCGTAAATACTTGTTGACTGACTTGACTCATTCCCTGGAAAAGAAAAATAAAAAAATAAAAACCAAAGGAAGTAGGGAAAGGGGGAGTGTTCTTGATTTTTGTCTCCTCAGGAACCGAAAGAAAGGCCCAGCATAATGTCTGTTAGCCAGTTATGGCTGTTTTCATCCTAGGAAGTCAAAGCAAGAATTTATTTGTTTAGTTAGTTAGTTACTGGGAATTGAACCCCAGGACTTTTACACAGAGCTACATCCCCAGCCCACATTGTGCCTCTATTTTGAAACAAGGTCTTACCAAGTCACCCAGGCAAGGGCTCAAACTTGTGGTCCTCATGATTCAGCCTTCCAACCATGCCCAGCAGAAATTTAAATTTTTATTATTAGCTAACTATAGTCTCTGTCTTTGGAGACCAAAGTTAGAAAGTGGTCCCGACTGGGACCCCAGAAAGAAGGCCAGCAGCTGCTGTCTTTGCCACAGCTGCTTTAAAAGTGGCCCCGGATTCATGGGCCCCATTTCTAATTCAGTGGCCCTGGCAAGGCGTTTGCAGGAGCAGCACCCAGTGCTGATGGTCCTAGAGGGTCGGATTTCCCCTAGCTGGTCAGCGGGGAGTGTCTGAGGCTCTTTGTCTCCTAATCACACAAGTCTGTGCCTCTTACTCTTCCCTTCCTCCCCAGATGGGAGGTGTTTGGCTGCTTGATAAAGTGTGCCAGAAGAAGGGGGTTTGTGACAAGGAGCCTGTTGTATCCAGAAATCCCTCCTCTCAAGCTGGCCTCACCTGCCATTCAGCTGTTTCTCTCGGCCTCTGTAGACCCTGCCCAGGAACCCATGTAACACTGATCCTGAGAACCCTTCCTAGCAGAAAGCCTCCCTAAGTCTCACTTGCTCCAGCGTGTCCCCTCTGTTAGAGGATGGCCCTGTGCTTTGGGGGTTCACTGTTTGTTTCTAACCAGGGTCTTGCTGGGTAGTCCACGCTGGTCCTGGACGACTTACTCCAGAGGTCTCAAACAGTAGTCCTCCTGCCTCGCTCTCAGGAGTATAGGCATGTGCACCATACCCAGCTAATTTTTTTGTGGTGCTGGGGAGCCACACCCAGGGCCTTGCACGTGCTAGGCAAGCGCTCTACCTAGCTGCGTCCCCAGCCTGGCTCTGCGCTTTTGAACTGGGACTCCTAGCCAGGCCTTTGATTGGACAGTAGAAACCTACGGGCTTCCAGGGAAGGGAGAAATCCTCACGTCTGGGTCTAGAAACATCGCTCCCCAGTTGTGACCATCAGCGATTCTTCTTGCCTGGGTTTCCTCATCCTGGAAAGGAGATCTTGCTAGCTTTGCACCCCACTGTGCTGCTGTGAGGATGGAGCCTCTGTGACGACAAGGGGGCACTGGGCCCACTGGAAGGGAACTGTTCCTCCTGTTGTTGTATGCGGCGTATTTTGTGGGAACTCTGAGCTCTGTAACTTATCATGGCCGGGATCCAGTGTCTAACCAATAGACTGTGTCCTCCGTAAGTGCGTCCTTAATGCAGGTAATTGAGCCCATGTGGGGGGGCAGCAACCCTTCCAGAGACCTTTTGGGGCCACTGAGGGAAAGAAAGAAGAAACTGTCCTCCCTGGAGGACACCTAGCGGTCAGACTAAGCGACAGAGGTGCTAAAGAAGCAGTGGACAGCTGGGTTCCAGACAGCAGCGGCCCAGGGTGGGAATGTGGGGCAGTGGAGCCGCCGTGTTCAGGAGTACGTAAGCCAGATGGTGCGAGCAAAGATCCTGCTTTATATTTAGCCATGTGTGGTTCGTTTGTTTGGGCTTCGGGTTTTTGGCATGTTTTATTTTCCTCCGGCTAATTTAATGATTTAGGAGTAGAAAGAAAAATTAACCAATTTATCTTGCTGCCTGAATAATGTTTTGGAGTAACCAAGAATAGGTCAGTGTACCGAGTGGGTAGGTCATTGGCCCGCTCAACGACCCACGTCCGGATGTTATTATGTCTGGGTGATGGTCAACCTTCATTTCCGTGGCCCACAAAGAAAGGAGAAGAACCCTCCGCTTCTCGATGCCTACAGTGGGTGGTGCAAATAGTAGGTGCTTAATATGTGCTTGTTTTCTAGCTTTCTGACAGCTGTAGTTAACAAGGAAAGGAATCTACCTAAAGCCACTCTGCTAATCAGGCTGCTTTAGAACCCAAGTCTCACAGAGCTCAGTGTCACATAAGGGGCCAGCAGGATGTAACAGCTCTGATCCCAGCACTCGGAAGGTTGAGACAGGTGGACTACTGTGACTTCAAGGCCAGCCTGGGCTAGGTCGTGAGTTTGTGACCAGGCTGGACTTCAGATCAAGGTCCTGTCTCAAAACAGAAAAGAAAACAGTCAAAGTGGGGGTGGAGAGGATCAGAGACAAGTTTTAGAGAGGTGTGTGTCTAGGGTTGCTTCCCCTCTGCCCCTTGGGACTGGGGTTGAGGCCTGGGCCTTCACACTGAGCTACATCCCCAGTCTTTTTTCAGACAGCATTTCCCTAAATTGCCCAGACTGGGTTCAAACTTGTGATCCTCCTGCCTCAGCCTTTCAGAGTGCTGGGATTATATTATAGGTCTGCACCACTATGACCAGCCTAGAGTTGTTTTTGAGACGTTTCAGGGTCACTTACAGAAAGATAGTTTCCTTAGGTTTCTAGTTGCCCAAGATGGACATCTGATTCTGAAAACTTCACAGTAAGAAGCGACCTTCTGCTTAGTACTTAAACTGGCAGACAGTTTCCCATTCCAGTCGAGACTGCGGTTGGAGTAATCCTTGTGTATTGGAGGTCCTGCGTGCTGGTGGTGTGCGTGCGTGTTGGGGTTGATGCCAACTGGGTGGAAGGAGGTGGAGACACAGAAAGGACTTTGAAGGGAGAAAACCGTGCACCCTGGGAAACAGGAAGCCATAGTATGGTTCTTCCCACTCCCGGGCTAGTTGGTGCCTCGGGCCTCCCAGCCGTCTTCACCTGAAGGCCCTCTGTCTTGGCCGTGACAGGGATCCACATCTCTGCAGTCTAAGGGCTTCTAGAAAGCACACCTCCACAGGGGCAGGCAGTCTACCCATGTGACACCTTAGAGACAGCTGTACAGGCAGACAGCACAAAATGGTTGTGCTAGCCTCCCGCTGCCTGCCATGCCCTGGTCTGAGCCTCAGTGTGACCTCTCCACAGGCCTCTCTCTTCCCTGGGAATTCGGATTCCCTGGTTCCCAGGAGAGAATAGCAGAACAGAGGCAAGCAAAGAAGAGAAAATCAGTCCACAAAAGAATTGTCTATAGAATGAGTGCACGTTCCCTGAAGCCCATTTCCAAAGAAACATCTAGAAGTGTCTGTGGAGGCCGGGGGTTAAGGTGCTTGCCTAGAATGTGCAAGACCCTGGGTTCGATTCTCCAGCACCACATAAAAATTTGTTGGGAAGGTGGTGCATGCCTGTAACTCCAGCGCTGAGGATGAGGCAGGAGGATTGCAGTGAGTTCAAGGCAAGCCTGAGCTACATAGTGAGTTCAAGACCAGCCTGGATCACTAAGAAAAACCCTGTCTCAAAATAAAATAAAATGATAAAAGAAAATACAGTCATCTACACATAAACATTATCATCTTAGTGTGTAGCTCCCAACAGTATCATGCCAGAACCTGCCCTGGGAGCCCGACTGTCCCCCAATAGCCCACCAGTGTTTAGCTCCGAAGGGAAACTGCCTGGGATGCAGTCACCCCAACAGGGTAGCTGCAACTTCTAGGCCAATAGCTGACGGCTCAAGGCAACAACAGAAGGGCTTTCTGATTTGAAATCCTCAGCAAACTGAGAAATGTCACCGCTGGTGCTTACAGCAGGCCTTCAGCTCAGGAACACAGCACAGCAGCTTCCCAAGTGGCCTAAAATTAGACCCGCACTAGACCCAACCACACATGTCATGACCTGGAAGAAGGTGGCCCTTGACCTGGTGACCCATTTCAATAAAAATAAGGTCAGATGCACGGACAGTGGGACGAGACCACCGAAGGATACTCGATCCCCGGGTCACACCAATGGAAGCGTTGGCAGCCCGTGCTGCTGACGTGCTGGAAAGCCTGCTCAGCTGTCCGGCGTGTGATTCCTCACGGAGAGGCAGGCAGATCACATACTGCCGGAGCAAACTCTAGGTGCTGGCGTCATTATCACAAAAGGTTTGGCACCCGATCAAAAATGCAACACCTACGGAGTTTATATTGTTGTATTAACAGAACCTGCCTGTGGTGGGTGTGGGGCCCTGCCCGTGTTGCTGCTTGGCCTGTCTGGTTACCATGGCATCCGGCTTGTCCTGTGTTGGCTGCTGTATTCCAGCAGGTCAGTACCACAAATAGTGATCAGTTTCCTGCTAACTGCAAGCGTTGGGCCGGAGCCTTGGAGAAGGTGTGGAAAAGAGAAAGACTGATTTTGGACAGAACTTTCTGGTTGCCCGTCTACCACAGCGGTAAGACAGGCCATTGAGTCTTCTCTCAAGGCTGAAAAAGGTCATGTTCCAAGAAGAGAACCTTGTGCCCTGGGGCCTCAAAGAAGGAAACGTGGTAGACCATCTCCCTTTACTTTAAAAATAAAAACAAAGGCGGGGGAATGTAGCTCATCGGTCAGAGCACTTGCTTAGCAAGCATAGGCCCTGCATTCTATTCCTCAGCACCACATAAACTGGGTGTAGTGGCACATGCCTGTAAGCCCAGCACTGGGAAGGCTGAGGCAGGAGGATTACCTTATGTTTGAGGCCAGCCTGAGCTGCCTAGTGGTATCAGAACTTAGATGACGGAACAAGAGCCTGTCTCAAAAATAAATAAATATTTAAAAAGTAAAATATAAACAAAACTGCTCTTGCTAGTGGCTCATCCTTGTATTCTCAGCAGAGGCTGAGGCAGGCAGACTGCAAGCTCTAATCAGCTTGGGCAACTTAGTGAGACACTGTCTCAAAATAAAATTTTTAAGAGGCTGGGGATATAGGCAGAGTACTTGGTTAGCCTGAGTACCACCAAAACAAACTAGACCAAAAACCCTTCTTCCTTTTCACTATAATCTTCCCAGGTCCAGGCACTCTGCTTGCTAAGTATTCACGTAAACTGCAATGCAGTTCTATGAACTGGATTATACTGGTACTTTTTGTAGGAACTGGGGATCTTCGCTCTGAGCCATATCCCAGCTCCTTTTTATCATTTACTTGAGACAGGGTCTAACTAAGTTGACAGGCAGGGTTCAAACCTGCCGTTCTCCTGCCGCAGACTCCCAAGGTGCTGCGATTCCAGGCCTGCTCCACCTGGACTGACTTACACACCCTTTCAAAAGAGGCAAGTTCTTCTTTTCTTTTTTATCGGTGCCATAAATTGAACCCAGGGCCTGTGCTGTGCATACCGGGCAAGCTCTCTGCCATCGAGCTGTATACCCAGCCCTAAGGGGTAGAATTATGGCACCTGAGCTTGGCAAAAATTTCAGCCAGGCACAGGGGAGGTTCCTTGGGCAGAGCCCTGCCTTGCAACCCTTGTAGTTCAGGGGTGTTGTGCCCTTCACCTAGGAGCTCAAAAATTGTTTCCGAGCCATTTAAATATTCCCAGTGGGGTCTCCTTTGCAATTATTGTGGACCGTCTGTAAAGAAAGCCTTTGCCCAATAAAGGTTACCTCCAGCACCACAGCCCACACTTAATGAGTTTGCCTGTGTAAACCATATTAATTGTGGTTGTTGCTTTTTAATTGTCCTTAAGGTTCTCGCATGCTAACTGCCCTAGGGCAAGAACTCTGGTTTCTGTTTCCATTGGAAGCTCTATTCGCACCCCCGACCCCTCCACCCAGCAGCCTCATGAGTCTGCGGAGCTCTCATCCCACCCCCACCTGTCTGGCATTAGTTCAGAGGCGCGGACTAGAAAAGCACCCTCCCAGCCTCTGCCTGAGCACATAGGTGTGTACAGATCATAGGTTTTCTCACGGGCACCCGGAACTTGCAGGTTAAGAGATGGGAAACTAAGATGGCCAGGTGGGACATCCTGCCAGAAGGAAAGACCCCCAGCTAGACTTGACCCACCAAGAGGTGGTGACTGGCATTTCTGCAGAAGGTGGAAACAGGATCCAGGTGGCCACTTGGTGAAGGAACAGAGCCTCACTGAACTAAGTGGCAATCACCCAAGAGCTTGGTAGAAACTTCTTTTCCAGTACTGGGGATTGAGCTCAGGGCCTTCATTCCTGAGAGACATATCCAGCCCCCTTTTTTTTGAAACAGTGTCTCACTAAGTTACAGATATGTCCAGGTTGGGCTCAAATGTGCAGTCCTCCTGCCTAAGCCTCTCAAAGTGCTGCGATTACAAATCTATACCACCAGGCCCAGCAATTGTTAGACATTTAGAATCTAAAGTGCCCCCACCCCCACCCCCAGACCTGTTGGCCCAAATGCTGCAGTCGACCCTCTTCAGGTGATGCCACAGAACATGTGCTATGAGAGGCTTTGAATGGGAACCAGGCTGTCGGCTCAGGGGCTCAGGGCACAGCTGCATAGTTACTGCACTTGCCTAGCAAGAACAAGGCCTTGGGTTCTCTTCCCCCTTGCCACACGTAAGTTGGGCACAGTGGTACATGCCAGTAATCCTAGATCTCCCAAGGCTGAGACAGGAGGATTGCTGTGAGTTGGAAGGCCGGCCTGGACTGCAGAGTGAGACTGTCTCAAAAAAAAAAAAAAAAAAAGCAGCATTAGAATCACCTAGTAGAGAATTAGTTAATTTTTGGTACTAGGGATCGAGCAAGGGGCCTTCATTCACTCTGAGCTACATCCCAGCCCATTTTTATTTTTAGTTTCGAGACAGAGTCTCACTAAACTGCCCAATCTGAGTTTGAACTTGGGATCCTCTTGCCTCAGCCTCCCAGAGTTGCTGGGATTGCAGGCCTGCGTTAACAGGCCCCCTCCCCACAACGCCTGGCACTCCGGTTCTCCCTGGACATGCGCTGCCTTCCCACATTCAGGCGTGTGCGTGCACCTGCTTCGAGAGCGCGGAGCAGCGCAGGCCTGTGAGTGATGCCTGCCAGCTGCTTGAAGCAGGGGCCTTCGTGAAGGAAGAGCAGTGCCCAGGGCAGGGGCCAGAATCACCTGCCTCCTGTTGTGGTCCTTCCTAGCTCCTGCCTGCAGCCCCACTCTCTCTCCCTGGTGCTTTCTGGCAGGTTAGGTGAATTGGGGTGGGGTGGGGTGGGGATCTGAGTTCCCGAAGGCTTGATTGTGTTAGGGACACACGTCCAGTCCCGTGCAGGGCAGATGCCCAGGGACGGGAGCCGGCTGATCATCACAATTCCCTTGCATCAGCCTGGAGTCCAGGAGCCCCTGCACTCTGCGCCACTGCGCGCGGTGATTGACTTGCTCCGGCTTGAGGATCCTTTGTCTGCGCCGCTCACCTCCCCCCTGGGGGACCATTGTTCCGGTCGGTGGGTGTTAATCCGAAGCCTCTGAGAAGCTGCCTGGCAAAGGGGGGGTTAATGTGCAAACAGCGGGGAGCGTTGTCAGTGCATAAGGCTGGACAGCAAATAGGAGGGAAACAGTTAAAAATCCTCTCCGCGCCCAGGAGGGGAGGCGGGGTGGGCGCGCAGCAGGCCCGGCCCTGTGCTAATCTTGCTGGAATGTAACCAGTTCGGGCAGTTTCTGCCTTCGGTGTTGCTCCTCCTCGCTCGGCCGCCCCCCTTCCGTCCCGTGTTAGAGCTGGGCGCCCCCCAAGTCCCATCCACCTCGTGTCTGCCCGGCGGACCTTTGTTTGCAGCAGGCACAGCTTAGAGGAGTATGAGTTAGACCACTTTAAGTTGCAAGGAGAGGGCGCATCCCACAGTCCCAGGAGAGAATGATCCCAGAAGCCCCCCAGATCTGTTGAGGAGGCTGCTTAGCCGCCTGGAGGCCTGAAAACGCATGCTAAGGGGAACCCTGCTCTTGGACTGTGATAACAGTAGGGCCAGTGTGCCCGGCAGGGGAGTGGGGGAGACGCAAGGCGGGGTCAGGGCTCGAGTCCTGTCTCACAAGGAGAGTGTTTGCAGCTTCTGAAATTTGCAGTCCGTTTCTGCAGTCTGTGATCTTGATCTGGGGAGTGGTTACGTAATATCCACATATTAAAAAGTCACTCAGCTGGATGCAGGATTTGTGCATTTGCCTATATAAATGTTATATCTTAGTTCTTAAAGGTTTAAAAAAAAAAAAAAAGCCAGAACCAGTGGTAGAAGTCTGCCAGCCCTTTAGAGGGAGGGTCACAAGTTTGAGCCCAGCCCGGGCCACTTACTGACAGTAGGACTCCAAATCAAAATTAAAAAGAAAAGTGGGCTGGGATTGCAGCCCAGTGTGGAGGTTCTGAGCTCATTGTCCAGCACCTAAATAGTTTTAAAAAGAAAAAAAGCCTTCAGGCAGTGCCTCAAGGCCTTGCCTAGCCCGCACCCCTGTGGGGAGCCTGCAGCGCCGGGCTCCCCTGGGAAGCCTGGCCTCCAGCTGCCCCTTCTGCTGTTGGGAACCCCAAGCTGCACAGCACCCAACTCCCAGGGCTTCCCTGCCCCGAGTTGCCACTTTGCTCGCGGAATTTGGAGAAGGCATCAAAGGCAGCAGCTTTGGCAAGGAACTGCAGGTCTCCTCTTGGAGTGAGGTCACCCTCCCCGCTTCCAGAGGGCCACAGGGCCTGCGAGTCCAAGCCCGTGGCACAGCTTGCCCCCGCCCCACACTACAGGCCTCCCCGTCACCCTGTGGAGGCTGCTCCGCAGGCAGGTCCCTGGATTCCTCCGCTGCTGTTGCCCACCAGCAAGGTACATGGAGAAGGCTCGACATAATGAATTTTATGGTTCCTTCCGGATCTTGATTTTCCGTGATTCAGGATCAGGAAATGGTTTTCCTCTGAGTATTTTTAGGACATGAGACTCAGCATCTAGCATTCGAATCCTGGCTCTGCTAACCTTCACTGTGTGGCCTTGAGTGTATTCAAATCTCTTAAGCTTAGTTTCCTCTTTGTGTGAAGTGGAAGTCACAGCGACACCAAACTCAGGCAGGTAGGGGATTAGGTGAGACCGGTGCTGTGCTCCCTGTCTGGGATAAAGGCTCACCTCTGTCCTCACCTGAGCCAGAGCCAAACAGTACAGCAGGCCCACAGTCCAGTGGACCGGATCCTTCCTGCCCTCACCAGTCCCATAGACCTGAGGATCAGGGTCCCCTCCTGGAGGGTGCAGCTCTCGCCTTTCCGCTCTGGAGAGCCCAGTAATGGAGACCTGACACCCAGGCCTGCCCGGGCTCCCACTGAGCCCTGAGTGTATATAGCCTTCTGGTCAGGAGGGAGGTGCAGCTGGGCCAGGCTGTTTATCTAGACCTGAGATGTCCCTGTATGGTTCTGGGACCTCCTGGATCCAGATAGAAGGGGGATACAAGAGAAAAGAAGGTGCTGTTTCCCCACCACCACATCATACTACAGAAATCAGACTTTCACTGAGTCTGCCTTGTTTGTATCAGTAAGAAAGTATAATGTGCTACCAAAAATGTACTGCAGTGAGACCCCTTGTCATCGATCGGTCCTTCTTAAAATACTCGTCCCACGTCCAGCACATCGTTCTCATCGTGTTTGTCGCTTTCTGGAGCAATTCTAAAGGTTCCTCCTTGGTGAGTGTCTGGCTGTGCTGTCGTGGCTACTTTACCATCCTAAAATCATTTAAACATGCACTTTTTATGGCCATTTTTGACTTTGGGAAAGAGCCAGAGATCACGTGGTACCAAACCTGGTGAATGAGGACACACCGTAGTATTTCTACCAGCTGCCTTATCATTGGAAGGCAGCAGCATTTACCAGGTTTATAAAAACACGAAAGAAGAAGTCTGGAACTGCTTCAGCGAGTGACAAGAATAATGCCGTGTGTGTCTGAAGCCAGGGGAAGTATTTTGAGAGGGATTCATGGCAGCGTGTCCTTTACTGTCATAACTGTGTGTGGGGATCAAGTCCAGGGCCTTTGCACTGAGCTACATCCTAAACCCACTTTTTACTTTTGATTCTCTTGCCAAGTTGCTAAGTTGCCCAACTGGGTTTGAACTTGTGGTCCTCCAGCCTCAGCCTCCCAGAGGGCTAGGATTATGGGCCTGTATCACCAGGCCCCAGTGTAATAAAAATTTTTAATTTAAACAACATTGTGTATTTTCGTCACGCTTTGTTTATTTATCAGGGTAGGAGAAGAAAATTATCCAACAATATGTTAAGCTTGAGTTTTAACTTTTTGTTTCTTTTTCTGGTACTTGAGGATTAAATCTCCAGCTTTCAAACCACTGAGATATACCCCTAGACCTGAGTTAAAAAGTTGACATATGTGAGCATGCAGGCATTCTTTGAAGATACTAAGCACTGAGGTGCCTGTAAACCCCCTTGTCCCCAGTGAGTGATCATCCCTAAACTCAGAGATTAAAGCCATTTTTCCCCCCAATACTGGCAATTAAGCCCAAGGCCTTCCCAGCCCCTTTTCACTGCGTTATTAAATTGTCCGTGCAGTCCTATTGCCTCAGCCTGTGCTTACTGCGCTGACCACTTGGGACATAAGCTCTTTCCTCGCTCACAAGACCGAGGCCACCTTCCAGGCCACACCGTCGCCTGTCCCCCACAGCACGCTAAATGCACAGTGAGTATTTGTGGAATGAGCGTCTGAGCTCACTGCATGCTGATATGTGTTCAGGGGCCAGTGTTGATTTTCTAGACCTTTGTGTCAGTAACGCCTCCCCGCTCCATGTAAACAGACCGAGACCCCGAGGAAAATCAGACCGCCAGCCTGTAACAAGACCAATAAACCCAACCTTCATTTTTATTATCTTTGGGCTGGGTTGGCTTGGGAATTTGTATCTGTAGAAAATCTGTGTGTTCACTGCTGTGGGGCAAATTTTTTGCATTCATTTATTCTTTTGGTGGTTTGGCCCCATAAAGCAGAGGCCTGGCCTGCGGGAAAATATAGCCCGAAAGAATTCGAGTTTGTCTTTGGTGGGAGAAATGAAACAACTTCTCTAGGCCCTGCCCTCAAACTTCAGCCCTGTTCCTGTTGGAAATCGCGTCTCCGGGGTAAAGAGAGCTGTGGGATAGCAGAGGCTGGAAAATGTTTGAGATTTAGCTATTTTGTTTGCTTTTGTCCTTGGAGAATAATCTTTTGGGAAAGACTTGGATGGAGACCCTGAGAGCCACACTCTTTCGGTCGAATTCAAACCTCAAGTCATGGCTTGGCTCATTCTTTTCCTGAACAATGGACAAAGAAGTGCTGGAGCCCCAAGTGCCCGGATGTTGAATGAGGAAAGGGAGGAGGAGAGCAGGGCTGCCTGCGAGTGTCTTCCTGCACACTGGCAGCTCTCCGCAGAACCCACAGATCATTCTGGAACCCTCTGGAATGTAGTGGCTGGGACATCGGGCTTTGTCAGGAGAGCTTCTGTGGGCTCCCCAGCGCTCCCCAGCCAACCCGTTGTACTCTGTAATCCAGGCTAGTCCTGAATTCACCATGGCCCAGCCTGGCCTTAACCTCCTGAGTGCTGGGAATTTATAAGCATGCGCCTTTAGACCCAGCTAATCTTTATACAGTGCTGGGGATTCAAATTCAGGGCCTTCTGCATACTATGTAAGTGCTGAAACTACTTAGCTATGCCCCCAAAGCTGACCCCTCAGGATTTGCTCCAAACTATAGGCTTAACTCATTTCTCTGATCCCAAGACTGCAAATCGCAGCGCCCGGAGGGCAAGCTTCAGCTGCTTGCAGCCATGAAAGCTGACAGAGTGCTAGACCTCATGTGAATGTCCCCATGTACCTCTCTGTGGACAGGAGCCAGAGAAGCCCACCCATTTTACAGGTAGTGGCTAGATTTTGTTTTAGGAGACAAGGTCTCACCATATAGTCTAAACTGGCCTTGTGTGAACTCACTGTGTAGCCCAGGCTGGCCTAGAAATCACAGCAGTCCTCCTGCCTCAGCTTCCCATGTGCCGGGATTACAGGCGTGTACCACCATGCCTGGCTTATGTGATGTGGGGGAATGGAACCAGGGCCTTGAACGTCTCCTCACAAGCATTACTGTAGTTATTATAGATATTAACTACTTCTGGAATTATTGCTGGTGTGTGTGTGTGTGTGTGTGTGTGTGTGTGTGTGTGTGTGTGTGTGGTACTTGAAAGCCCAGGCTATAAAATTTATCTTCAGTAATATTGGTAGAATTATTTAAGCCCCTAAAGCCCACCATCGAAGTTAGCAATAAAAACAGAAGGCCACGGGCCTGTACCTGTGGTCATGTGGTTTCAGACAAGGTATATCACGCAGGCCTGTCCTGACTCCCACCTCCTAGGGCTACTCTTTAAGCAGCTGTTAAAAGAAGGGGTAACTTTAGTGAGTTTGCTGTTGTGAAAGGTGTGAGCTCAGGGCCTGTAGAGCCAGCCTGCACAGGCCTGCAGCTTGTCCCTGGACATGCCATGGAAGAGGATGCCGTGGCAGCACCCATGTGCCCGGACAGAGGTTTTGAAGACAGGAAGGTGTGCTTTGACTGTAACCAAGAGCCAGCCTGAGCAGTTAGGGTGAGTGAGCAGCAGTTGGTGTTGTCAAAGCTAAAAACAGGATGCAGGCTCAGGGCTTCCTCTCCTGAGGCTTCCTCTCCTCCCTCGGGCTCTGCCAGCCAAGTGGAGCAAGGGCGAAGGCTACGCATGGCTCTGAGGCTGCCAGCTTGGAAAAGGGAGCTTGCCCCATGTTCAGGGGACATATACGGTGGTTCCAAGTGTTTCGTTAAGGACTTGTTAAAGATCCAGATTTCAAGTCTCCCAGGAAGGCTCTTGTTCAAGGTGGGTGGGGCCAAAGGACAGAAACGGAACTCTGCTAGAGAATGAGCCATTCTGACGGGATTCCTGGGCACCGCGGGCTCTTGGGAAACCTGAGAGCAGCCTGAGCACAGGAGTGCGGGCTCAGATCCCTGGAGTTGGAGCCTAGTGACCTTGCAGCCAATTCCCTTCAGATACGACACAGGGGCCAGGGGAGCAGCCCCTGATGGTGAAAGTCCGGAGATGATACAGGATACTTCTGCTTCTACAAGAAGGGGGTATTTCCAGTCCTGGTGGCAGAGGTGTGTAATCCTACCAATCTGGAAGGCTGAGGCAGGAGGATTTTAAGTTTAGGCCCAGCTCAGGCAACTTAGCAACTTAGTGAAAGCCTGTCTCAAAACCAAAAATAAAAATGGACTGGAGGTTTAGCTCAGCACGAAAAGCCTGGTCTCGATTCCCAGTAACACAGATTTAAAGGGGTGGATGGGAGCGGTGTGCTGGTTGTGGTAGTTGTACACTCTCAGCTGCAGCTGTGGAGAGTCAAGGGCCTTTGGAGTTCCTTGCCTGTCTTCACTTGGTCCAGCAACCAGAGGTGCCCAGGCTGCCGGGCCAGCCCCTGGTAAAAGAACGGCTGCCTTTTGGCAAAAGGCTCGCTGGCATGGGCAGAGAAACTTCCAGATAACAACTTGGCTGGGCCGAGGGTGGGGTGCTGTTGAGGCAGGAATGTCAGCTGGAGTCAGCTACCCAGGGTACAAGGGGAACCACTGGAGCTTTTGACCAGGTGGTGTCACAGCAGCAGGAAGGACAGGCTGGCTGGGGACAGTTGGTGGGAGGACACAGTCTTCCCAGGGTCCTGGGCGATGGTGAAACTGGAGGAAGAAAGCCCACCCAGAGCTGACAGTGCAGACTTGCTCTTCTGGCCCATGCAGGTGGTGAAGGAAGAAAACACCAGCGTCTCCCAAGGTCCAGACGATAGTCGGATAGTCGGGGCGACTTTCCATTCTGGTCTTTGTGACTTGCCCAGTGTCTGAGCTCCTGTCATAGTCTGTGGAACTTTCGAGTCTGGGTCAGGACTGGATCGGATGACCTCTGTGGGGCTGAGCCACCCAGAGCAAGTTGTTGAGAAAGCCTGGCTCTGCTGTGTGTCCCTGATGCGGGGGCATGGGGATGAGATTGTCACCCAGTTTAGTAATAGCCTTTCGCAGCCTGTGGCTAGGAACTGGGGCCTCTGGAAGAAAGTGACAGAGATGTGGTGTCCTCAGGTCATCACATGCACACTCTGACAAGGCCTAGTCGCTCCCAGTCTCATCCCGCAAACATCCACTGTGGAAATTCAGTTCTGCAACCAGCTTCACCTACAGGCTGTGCCTAGAACTGGTATGCTACCAGGTCACTCAGGAAGTGACATGAAATGCAAGCAATGTTTTTAGAGCTTCTGTGCACAGAAATGTACCCTCCTCGCTGAGGGTGGGTGCCTGGAATTCCATAAAGACCAAGCCCTGGATTTGGCTGGAGAGGCTGGGGAATGCATTGTAGCCCTCCTCAGCCCCCTCCCCAAGAAAGGAGGCGTGTAATGCCCTAATGCCACAAGGAATGTCAAGGGAATATTGATGGCGATGGTGAAGTTTGTCCAACAAGCCATCAGGAATCCTCGTGCAGGTGTTTCCTATCTGACCTTCTATGGCTCGTTTATGAGCCCCTGAACGGGCTGCTCTGAGGTTATGGATTTTCCATACTTACCAGAAACTTCCACTTTGAGCCTCATAATGGATCCTCTGTAATGCAGGTCGGTGTTCTGGGCAAGGATTTAGACAGGAGTGACCGTGGTAGCTGGTGCACAGTAGCACCAGAAATAATTCTAATGGCTAAGTGGGTGGGGTGGCCGCTCAGGGTACAGCTCAGCGGCAGAGTGTGCTGAGTTTGCATCAGGCCCTGGGCCCTGTTTCTAGCACTGATTAAAAGAAGAGTGATTGAGTGTAACCTGAAGCAAGCAGGACTTTCTGTCCCTGGAGATGGTCTTTGTAAGAGAAGCCCAAACAGCAGGTAGGAACCACAGCATTATGGAGGGATGCATCGAGAGCATTTAGGGACAGGTCTGTCCTCATGTTAACACCACATGGGGAGCTTTAAAGAATGAGTGCTTAGCGGGGCCCGGTTGCGCAGGCCTGTCATCCAGCACTTTGAGAGGCTGTGGCTGGAGGATCGAAAGTTTTCAGTCCAGCCTGCACACGTTAGTGACTTAACAAGACACTGTCTTAAAATCAAACAACACAGACTGAGCTGGGAATGTTGCTCAGTGTGAAGGCCCTGAGCTCAGTCCCCAGTACCACCACCCCCTCCTCCTCCCCCAAAAAATGAGCACTTGGGCCCCAACAGGGGAGCTCCTGGGAGAAAGATGTCAAAAGGCTAGGCCCTCAGAGGGCGCTGTCAGCTGGGAGAGACAGTCACAGCCAGAACCAAGGGAATTTCCAAGTGACCAAGGTCACACCTTTTCAGGCCCTAATGGGAATGACTAGAAACAATTGTCAGGGACAAGACACCATTCGAAAATAATGATAATTTTTGGAAGAGGGGGCTCAGGGTATAGCTCAGTGGTTAGAGCACTTGGCTAGCATGCACAAAGCCCAGGGCTTCATTCCCCAGCACCATGTAAAAATTAGCTGGGGCTGAGAGCATTGCTCAGTGGTGAAAGCACTTGCCTAGCACATGCACAGCCCCGCCACAAAGATGAGCTGGGTGTGGTGGCACACAGCTGCAATCCTGGCACTCAGGAGGCTGAGACAAGAGGGTTGCTGTGAGTTCAAGGCCAGCTCGGTCTACCTAATGAGTTAAAAAAAAAAAAGTAAGCTTAGATATGAGTGGCTAGAGATCTCAATTTAGGCTGCTTTACTGATTTTTTTTTTCTAATTGGTTACATATATATGTTTACATTTTTTAAACAATATATGTTTAGAAGAAGGAGAAAAATGTTTTAAAACCCATTCATTATCTTGTCATCTAGAAATAAGTTAAACTTACCTTTAGTAGCCTTCCAAATCTGTCTTCAAAACATTTATTATATTAAAATTATTTATTTTACAAAAATAGGACTTGGTATTTGTGTGATATCCTGCTTTTTGCATAACATTATAAACACCTTTGTGTGTCTGTGACTATTCACCCTCGACATAAATCCAACTGTAAGTGTAGTCTATGGTATTTCATGTGTCTTCTGCCTGTTATGAACCGCTTCGGTGAGCATTCTTGCAGCTATAATTTGCTCACGTCCTTAATTATTTCCTTAGGATACATTCCTAGAGGTGGTAAGCCTCTGGAAGGCTTGACACATACCTCCAAATTGCACAAGAAAGGATGTACTAATTTATTCTCCCACCAACAGTGTAGGAAAAGTGCCCACGGTAATTAAAGAGACAGAAAGGCCTTTGCCAAACTGACAAAAGTAGTTAACCTATTACTGAGTTCAGCACTTCTTTATCGCAAATTCTATGGACAAATAGGAGTAAGATCTAGAGCCAGAAGATTGTCGCCTATAGCGCTGTCCCACCCCCAGCTTGCTGCCTGCCCCTGGGATTTTTAGTTTGCCCGCAGGAGTCCTCCTCTAGGGCCTTTGTTAGTCCTCAGCCTGGCTTAAGCGCTGCCGGTGAGTGCATGGAAACCACAAGGGGGCAGTGTGGAGCTGCTGCGTGTACTGGGGATGCCTTCTAGCGGACCCTAAGGAGGCCTTCAGTAGTGCGAGTCCTCTTTTGCTGGGTATTCCATTGCACCTTCAAATTCACGTTCTCCATTTTATATTGGCATTGCATCCGGGTCCAATTATTTTTAAATCTGCCCCTATTATCCGTTGATTGCAAAACATACCTCACTGCAGCTGGAAGTTGGGACACCTGGGTTATTCTCATCTCAGAACCGCGAGGTGTCTCTGTGACCATGGTGGGACAGCGCACCCTGTGGTCCTAGGTGGTCCTGCCTGAGGAACCGTCTGCAGGAGTCTTGTGCTTCCTTATCTCCCAGCACTCGTTTAATGAAAGAGCCAAGAGTACTTCTGTGGGCAGGATCTCTGCAAGTTACTCAGCCCTCTGTGCCAGAGTCCCCTCATCCCCACCCATCAAACTAGGCTCTCTGGTGACAGCCCCAGGAGCTACCAGTACTGAGTGCCTTTGAGATGACATCCCCTCCCCAGAGCTGCCTGGGCCGTGGCACCTCCAGAGAAGAGCACTCACTCAGGAAACCCACGGTAGTGGCCACCGAGAACCATCACACGTGCTGGCCTGTGCCCGAGGCCGTAGGTACCTGTGGACACATGGAATAGGATTCCTGTGCCCAGAAGCTCAGGGAGGAAGTAGGGAACGTGAACAAGAATTCCTGGGGTAGCAGAGTGTGGGCTGGCTCATGGAGAGGACCGAGGCAAGGCGGGGGAGCATAGGACCCCCGTCACACTCAGAGGTGGGAGAATTATGGCAGTCACCAACCGATAGGACGTGGCGACTGGCTTGATGGTGAGAAGGAGAGAAGTGGCCGAAGAAGAGAGAGCGGCGGTTTTGACCTGGTGGTCCACAAGAGGGTGGTGGAGAAGGCAATCCTGGTGGGTCTTGGGATGTGCTGCTTTTGAATTTGGGTACAGAGCCTCTTTTTGTGCTTTAGCCTTTGGTGACCGTAAACATGGGAATCGCCACCAACCTCCCCCTAAGTCCATCGTCTTCATGATCTCTGCCCCTTACCACCTCGACAGTTCTTGCCGTGGTTGTTGCTTTGCCGTGCTGGAGATTACACTCGGCCTTCAAACTAAGCTACATTCCCAGCCTATTTTTTTATTTTTATTTTGAGACCAAGGTGGTCAGACTAGGCTTGAACTTGATCCTCCTGCCTCAGCCTCCCAGAGCACTGGGAATAGAGGCCTGAGCTGTCAGGCCTGTTCCATCTATATTATTAATACTTTTCTTTTAATTAATTCACTTTTTCTACTTTTTAAAATTAGAGTCTCAAGCAATACTGCATTACTATCAGTTTTCCTATAATGTGTGTGTGTGTTTATACATCACTGATATAAAACATACATGTACTTTATTGTCCTATTTTAAGAGACAGATGTAGTGGTATGGTACATGCCTATGATCCCAGAATTCTGGGAGGATGAGGCAGGAGGATTACAAGTTCAAGCAGAGCCCAAGAAAATTAGTAATTTAATTAGAATTTATCTCAAAATAAATGAAAAGTTTCTGGGAATATAGCACAGCGTGGAGGCCTTAGGACCTCAGGAAAACAAACACAAACCTATTAGTTACTCACCACGGGGGTGGGGAGCTGAGAGCAACACTCTCCTGAGGCCGTGGCCACCTGGTGAGTTTGGTGGTTGTGACAGTGGACATTGAGCACTCCACCCCCACGTCCAGGTTTGCCCCACGCGTCTCCAGGCCAGAGGTCTTCAGGATGCCTGTATTAAACGCTTCAGTGTATTGCTTCCTGTGCTTTCCTTGCAGAGAGCGTGTAGAATAATTTTGTTTTCTAAAAGTATGGAAGCCTTGTGTGCACGTGTGTGTTTGCACACTGCCTAGGACTTCAGGTCCCTTTCTCAGGAGCTGTGGCCCTGTAAAGAGGGGCTCATGTGACCGTATTCCCAGTCCCTTCTTGCTAGTGGGAAGACTTCTGGACTAACTGTCCACCATGGAGGGTGTTGATCTGGCCACCGCTGGGTGAATGGGCCCCTGTGGCCTCTGGCGCACAGGCCCAGGAGGCAGCTCTCGGCTGCCTGGCTGTTCTTTTGTGTCCTGTGTTCCTCAGGCCCCAGATAAGCACTTCCTGTTCCCCACTGATTAGGCACAGATCCTGCTTCCTTTCTCCTCAATACCTGGGATGCTTTCCAGCTCCTCCTCCCACGAGGAAGAAATCCATAAACTTCACAATTCCCAGGCCTGCTTGTGGTCCGTGGCCTCTGCCAGTTAGGACGGTTCCCGCTGCGCATCCACATCCCTGTGCTCCCAGGAGAGGACGGTGTCGGCCTTGGTACCTGACTTGCCTCTCTCGATGGGGACTGTGCCTTGGTGGTTGTAACCGAGGGATCGGAGCTGCCTGCGGGACCGGGCACCGCGTTCTGCCAGCTTACTGGCAGAGGCAGGAAGTGTGCCATGATTCGTCAGCATTGTTTGCCAGGGGCACAGAAAGGGGCTTGGCCACACCCATGTCCTAGGCCTCTTAGGCCGAGGTTCCAGCATCAGGGTGCAGCTTCTAGAAGGCAAAATTCATATCCGGGGAGCCTTCAAGGTTATCTGTAAGAGGTTCAAAGCCCTGTACTCTAGTGCCAGCATTAAGTATTTTGGTAACCTCGGGTAAATCTAGGAGCTTCTAGCGGGCTCAGTTGCCTGCCTGCCTGCCTGACAGGGTCTCACTCTAGTGACTAAGTTAGTCCTGTACTCAGGGCAATCCTCGTGCCTCACTCTCCCAAGCGCTAGGATTACAGACATACTTTACCAAACCTAGCAAAATTTTTTATGGTGCCATGGAGTCAAACCCAGGGCTTTGCACATGCTAAGCAAATGCTCTAACCACTGAGCTCCATGCAGAGCCCTGGAACAATGTTTGTGATGGTGAATGTAGCTGAGGTGGAAAGCTGGGCTGGGACAGAAGCTGTGTTGATGCTGTCAGAGTCTGGGACTCCTGCAACTCTAACAGCACTGTGTTCTTTGATGTGCACAACAGTTTGTCCCTCTGAAGTCAGGAGACCTGCTGAGGCAGTTTGCATCCTGCCCCCTAAGTTCAGGTTCACCCCACCCCACGTTTCTCCAGTGTCTGCACGGTCCAGTTGCCAGCAGCTGGTCACTGCAGAGGCCCAAGTCAAGTAAGGAAGGCCTGAGTTCCAAAACCATTTAGAATCCTCGGAACTTGGTGGCCACCGGGAGGTGGGAAGTAACAGAAGATACCAAGGCTGATTTGGGGGTTTCTGGCTGAGTAAACTAAAGGTGCAGATGTGGGGATGAAAAGAATCTACATCACTTTCAATCCCTCTGCTTAAGGGTGCTATGACATTTTCCATGGCCACTGTAAAAAAAAAAAAAGTTTAAGTGAAGAAAAAATACAGTTAGCCCAGCCATGATTGGTGACTGTCCCTCCAGGTTGAGCGCCTCAGGGGAAGAGAGGCAGAGCAGGGAGGACACACAGCCCTCTTCGCTCAAGAAGTATGTGGCCCAGTAGGCTGAGGCCTGAGACCTGCCGTGGTGTGTGGCAGTTAAAAGCGGCCTCTGCTGGCATTCTGACATCACCTGTGGCCTTACAGAGACAGCGGCGTGTCTACAGAGCAGTGCAGAGGTGGGAACAGAGGTGCTCCTGGGATTGCGGTGAGGAAGCAGAGCACTCTGGGAAGTTTGCCTCACCACCCATGGCAGCTTCTGGGGTCTCCCTTCCTCCTCACCCTCAGTCCTCCACCTGCACCTCATAGAATAAGCCTCCAGCTCCTGTCACGTCTGCCTGCTACCCACTGCCCTCTGCATGAGGGTCACATGCACTCGAGCTTGCCCAGTCCTTTGGGATTGTGGGAGCTACAGAGATACCTCCTGCTTTTGTCAGCCCACAGGAAGGCTGAGTGCCCTCTTGCCCTGTGTCCCCCTTCTCCTGTCCCTGGCTGACTGTAAGCCCACTCCCTCTGTGCCACACACGCGTTCTCTCTTCTTCAGAGCTTCCTGTCATGATAACTCCCAGCCTCATATATTATAACAGGAAACATGCAAACCATGACCGATGATGCAGGCTTATCATCCCAGCGCCCTGGGAGGGTGAGGCAAGAGGATTGGAAGTGTAAGCCCGGCCTGGACAATTCGGTGATTTAATGAGACCCTGTCCCAAAATAAAAATAACAGTAAAATGGGCTGAGGATGCCGCTCAGTGCAGAGGCCCAGGGTTCAGTCCCCAGTACCACCAAAAAGAAAGAAAGAAAGAAAGAAATGTTGAGTGAAACTTGCAGTGAACTTCTGTTCTCCACCTGTCATTTTAGCAAAGACCAGAAAGTTTTAAATCAGGCTGTCCCTACATGCTGGTAGTGGTATCATTTGTGAGAAATACATCAGCGCTATTAATTCATTAATTCCCCTCACACATAGAAATGTGCCCTGTGACTATATTCATGCATAGGGATCCCCATCACCCCAGGGCCATCTTGGAAGGAGAGGAATAAGCAAAGCCCCGCCTCCTCTCAGCCTTCTCCTATCAGGTTCTGCTATCGCTGCTGATTGACAGAAGACGGAGCATTGCTTGCGCTTCCCCTGCTGCTGCTTGCCCTTTCACAGTCATCCTCCAGCAGCCTAAGTGTGTAACAAGTACACCCTGACACACACACACACACACATGTCCTTGGAAGAATGGTCTTCCACTAGCCCAGTCCCTAGTGTCAAAAAGGTTGGGCACCATGGTACACACACCGGGAAAGTTATAAGTGCTTATTACAACAAAATTTAGAATCACCCATGTGTCCCCTAGCAGGGGAGTGTTAAGTATGGCGCCTTCGCCCCAGGGAATCCTGTGAAGCCCTGACTCCGAGAGGCAGCTCAGTAGCAGCAGATAGGGAACCAGCTGCACTGTGGCTTCAGGAGAGCAGGGCCGGACCCTCATGTCAGACGTATGGCAGGGGCTGTGTGCTGTTAGCCACCTCTGAGTCCGTGGTCAGAGGTCAGCTGTCAGCTGGTGGGTTCCACACCCAGGCTGGCGGGGCGAGTCAGCACTGAGAGAGGGGCTGCCATCACTAGGGGTTCCCATATAATGACTGTGACAAGGTGTGAGCCACAAGGCAAGGAGGGAGGGCCAGGCACCCAAGGTCCTGTGTAGACGCTGCTGCGTCGGTTTCATGGTCAGGCAGTGAGCACAGAAACTCCTGGCCCAGAAAACCCAGTGGCCCAGCTGTGTATTGGAGCTTCAGGACCCAGTGGATCTACCGCTGCAGGCTACAGCAGAGAGGACCAGAGAGCCGGCTAACTTTTGACGTTTTGTGGGGGAAAGGGGTACTAAGGGTGGAACCCATGGCCTGCACACTGAGCTATATTTATATTCTCGGCCCATTTTTTACTTTTGATTTCACAGCAGGGTCTCAGCCTTATGTATTATAAAAAGAGCAGTGCATTTGGTGGTGCAGGCTTAGAACCCAGGTGGCTAAGATTCCCAGGCTGGGCTCACGCTTTTGATGTTCCTGCCTCTTCCCCCCAGGATGATAGGCAACTCTGAGCTTTGGCTTTTTTTTTAAAGCCCAGGGCTCTAAAAGACATTTGTAACTAGTTCAGAAACTTGGGGACACCTTTGGAAACATTTGTGCATTTCTGTCATATTTATCTGGCTAGTAAAAAATGGTGTGTGTGTTAATTAATATAAATTTTACCATAATAACACATTTTGTAACGTATTTTTTTAAAAAATAGCCCAGGGCTCTGCTCCAGAGGTCCCCTTGGTCAGGGCCAGTAGGGCAGCTGTGCCCAGTGCCATAGGGACAGCTTTTCCCCCAAACCTTCTAAAGGAAGCACACAGCTGCCAGGAAGACATGTCTAGCCAGGTGTCCAGCCTGTCATCGAGACCTCAGGCCCACGCCAGTTAAAAATCTCCCATATCAGCTTTCCCGCCCTCTGCGAGGGGAGCCAACGATTCCAACAAGTCAGGGCAGACGCAAGACCCTTTCCACGCCTGCCCACGGACAGCGGTGCACAGGATGCCAGCTGGTGCCTGGCCAGTTGTAAGCATCTTCCCGACTCTGCCTCAGTGACTCACCATCGTACCTTGAAATTGGCCCTGGTGGGAGTGTTTACATCATGGTTACCAGCAAAAGCTGCAACGCAGAGCTTGGTGTTGTTTCATCTTTTGCTCAGTGAGCCAATTGCTAGGGATGTATCAACACACTGCCAAATCAGACCTCTCCCCCCACAAAGCTCCGTAGATGAGGGCCAAACCGTTCATTAGCTTTTCCCCGCTCCTGGGGAAGTATGAGCCATAGACCCAGTGAACGAAAATAACTGAGATCACTGGACTGTTAATAAACACATCTTTCTTTTTCTGTCCTTTTCATTTTTCTTTTGAGATGGGGTCTCACTGTGTTGCCCAGGCTAGGCTTAAATACCTGGGCTCAAGTGGTTCTCCTGCCTCAGCTTCCCAAAGATGTAGGAGAAGGAAGTAGCCCCCTGTACCACCTGTTTCCTAAGGGTTCAGCATGTTCCCTGCACCCTGCTTGTGAAATCAGCACCATTGAGATTTGTCACCTACCAAGTCATGGGTCCTCTTATAGATGGGAAGCAGTGGCTCTGAAGGTGAGGTCCTTTCTCGGGCACACAGCTTATAACTGGGGTCCATCCAGGGCTCCTGACCCCCATATTTACTAAGACTCTCAATACAGTCTTTGTTTTTATTTATTTTTTTGAGACGGGGTCTCAGTCTGTAGGCCAGTCCAAGCTGTTTCTGAACTCAACTGTAGCCCAGCCTGGCCTTGAACTCACAGCAACCCTGCTGCCTCCGCGTCCCGAGGGCTAGGATCACAGGTGTGCACCACCATGTGCACTCAGTCTTTGTTTTTAGACAAACAGCTACATTTGATTTGTTTTCTTCTAGGAAGACCTTCTGGTCCAGGTTCTGCTTTTAGACTAATGAAGTAAAATACTCCCATTTTATTGTTTTTATTTATTTATTTATTTTTAAATTTTTTCCCACTATTTTTATTTATATACAGATGTAATACATAGTATTTACAATGAATTTGGGTGTTTCGTACATCTATGTATCACATCGACTTCACAATTCCTTCCCATCTTCTACTCTCCCACCCCCTCTCTGTCCCTTCCCCCGGCTCCGGCTATCACTTCATGTGGTTCCAAAGAATGTCTGTGTTCTGGGTTTTCCAAGTCCGAGAAACCGTACGGTGTTTAACATATTAATCTTTCGCGCCTAAGTCATTTCACTCAAGTCACCACTCTACCCCAGCTTCCTATTCCTCTAATGGGTTCGCAGTAGTCAGATCTTGATACCTCCTCTCTGAATCCAACCGATCCCTTCATTGGGATATTCACCAAAAGTTTTTTTTCCATATTTTCCTATATCTTTGTTGCTAATGTTAAACCTGGCCTTACCCACCAGTTCACACTAGAAAATAATTATAAGCATGTAGTTCAAAAGGATAGTTAATTTGGGAAAGAATAAAGAATAAATAAATAAAATTCAATTGCCTTATCTGAATACTGGAAGGTGCATATTTGTGCATTTACAAGGTTATGTTCACATCAGTTTTCTTAACTGCTTCAGCCTCCCAGAGCATTGGGAGTGCAGACATGCACCACTGGATCTACCAAGCTTTTTTGTTTTTTTTTTGAGGGGGAGGTTCTGTTCAGTCATGAAATATTTCAGAACCCGTCTGCTACCAGTCCAGTGAGTGGGAGGAGCAAAAAAGATATTGACTAAAAGCTGTGATGAATGGTACAAGAAGTCATTTTGTGGGTGTAAACACATAAGTATCATCCTGAATAATTGTTCCACAGAAATTTGGTCTGTCAAATTTCAAAAGTAACTTATTGAGGCTATTGTATAGTTCAGTAGTTAAAGCACTTGTCTAGCTCTTGCACAAGGCCCTGGGTTCAGTTCCCCAGCACCACATAAAGATTAGCTCGGCATGGTGATGCACTCCTGTAATCCCAGCACTCAGAAGGCTGAGACAGGAGGATTGCCGTGAGTTCAAAGCCAATCGGTCTTCATAATGAGGTCAGGACTGGCCTGGACTATACATTGAGATTAGACCCTGTGTTAAAAAAATTGCTTTAGAGCATTTATGGATTTGTAAATTGGATTTATTTATAAGTACTTAAATAGATTAAATAATGTGTGTGTGTGTGTGTATGTGTGTGTGTATATACATATTTTTTTTTGATCCCAGGCTGGTTCTGAACTCACTGTAACTCAGGTTGGCCTTGGACTCAATGGCAAACCTCCTGTCTCAGCCTCCCGAGTGCTGGGATTACAAGCGTATGTGGTGCTGGGGAATTGAACTCAGGTACTTAGTACGTGCTTTAACCGCTGAGCCATTCCTCCAGTCCAGTGTATTTAATTTATTGACAAGTGTCAAAAAGAATCTCAATCTGCTACTCTCAGATCAAATAAAGCAATTGTGCCTGGGACTTGGTGCCCTCCACATTTATGGAAAAGAACATGGGTGGCAGTGCTGGCCTACTCGTCTTTCCTCCTGGAACTTTGGGTAGTGCTTCTTGTTTGGGAACCAGATACCTATACGTGTATGTACACACGTGTGTAATGATGTATGTTTGTCTGTAAGGCAGAATCGTGCCAGACTGCCCAGTGTGGCCTTAAATGTGTGCTCCTCCTGTTTCTGTCATATTCTTACACGTACCACCACACCAAGCTCTTCCTGATTCTTTCATTCACTTTTTGTCATTGGCTTCTGAAAGCTAAACACGTTTCCCGCTTGCAGAAATTTTTATGTCTCCCTCTACTGAGCTGATTGTTCACTGTTGGTGTGTTTCAACCTTAGAGCATTTTACGACCATTGTGGTAGAGATAAAGGATGTTAACCCGGCCTTCAGGAGCTGGCGGCATTGGGGGTCCGCCTCCTGCACTGCCTCTCCAGCGTCCCACCAGTACAAGCTACTCAGTTATCATGAGAAGTGGTCACTCACAGGTGAGCACCAGCTGCTCAGGAGTGAGGCTCAGTCCTCGTCTGTAGAGGGTACAGCAAGAGGGAGGTTAATAATCACATAATCACATGTTCCAGATGTGGAAAGGGGGCCTCCCTCTCCTGGTCTGTGTGAGGTGGGACAGCGTCCAGCGCATCCTGGCGGCTGGCTTATGGGTGAGGACTTGGGAGCAGCTGTGACCCTCAGGGCGCTTACAGTCTACAGGGTAGAGTGTGCGAGTGGGTAGCAGAGCCTCCTCAAGAGTGCCACGAGAACAGCCCGCCTAGCAGCGTGCAGAGGTGCAAGTGACTGTCAGGGAAGGTGATCTGGGGTCAGAGTTTTGGAGAGGGGGTTAGAGTTTTCAAGGCCAGCAAGCACTTGAGTGCAGTTGGTGTTCCA
This sequence comes from Ctenodactylus gundi, assembly GCA_004027205.1. Taxonomy (NCBI): domain Eukaryota; kingdom Metazoa; phylum Chordata; class Mammalia; order Rodentia; family Ctenodactylidae; genus Ctenodactylus; species Ctenodactylus gundi. Next base: position 509,427 of record PVKB01000017.1, read on the forward strand.
GCCATAGCCTAAGGATAGGCTGGCTTCTTTCACTGCTGGTGTTTGGGACTTTATCCCTTGACTGCAGAAACCAATCAGGGAAGGGTTTTAAGCAGAGAGATCCGGTTGGTTCTTTTTTAAAAGATGAAACTTTTGAAGGAGTTTGGCTTAGAACTGGAAATCCAGTCCAAGACCTTCACCCTAAGCTACATCCCACTCCATTGTTTAGTTTTTTGAGACAGCGTCTTGGTAAGTCACTACATTGCCCGGGCTGGGCTCAAACTTGCAGTCCTCCTGCCTCAGCCTCCCAGGGTGCTGGGATTACAGGCCTGCACCACTCCACCCTGGCTGTCTTTGAAGAATTAGAAAGCCATGCAGTAGTCTAAATAGAAACAGTTAACCTCCCTGATAGTCACAATAGCAGAGTAACAAGAAAGTGATTGTTTTTTCACACTTTTCAGGTGGTGTCACTTGTCACTGGTGGAAGGCCATCTGCCTGGGACATCGGGTTTTTAACACATGCACTCTTACAGGGAGGACTGTGGACTTGCTTCTCTATCCAGGGGGTCCAGCTTTAGGCCTGTGGAGCAGCTGTTTACCAGTGGGGGCCCGTGGGGATCAGCCAGGCAGGAAGAACGTCTTCTGAACTACGAGGCCCCACTTTCTGTTACTGAAGCACAGGTGGGACCAGAAAACTGGAGCAGAGGGCTTCTTCTGTGTATCCCAGTCCAGTCCCTGCTGGCAGGTCCCGTGCAGGGAGAGTGGAGAGGACTCACCTGGGGCATTTGGACGTGGCTTGTTCCCCTTGCACCCCTCTGTGGCATGCCCCACTGGGAGCCCAGCTGGGGAGTCTGTAACATGAAGCTTTGTTTCCTCATACGCCTGGTCCCTGCTTTAGAAAAAAAAAAATTTTTTTTTTAAATTTTTCCTTAGAGCATACAAATGGGTAGAGTGTGGGTGTCCCCCAGAGTCCTGTCCACTCGGAGCAAGCAATGTGACAGGGTGGATCTGGCCAAGGCGGGGCCCTCCCTACCTTGTGGGAGCCAGAGGGTTGCTCTCCGAATCTCATTGGCAGGTCCTCCTCTGCCCAGGGCATGCTGGGATTTCCTCCCAGCTGTTTTACATCATGAAGATTTGTGTGTTGGGAAAATTCCAGGGCACAGCTGCAGTTAATCTGCTGCTAGGTCTCCCAGTGGAGTGGGGATTGTGGAGGACGATTCTCCGCCTCCCTGCAGGAAAGGGGGCTCACTCTCGGGAGAGCATCCCGCGAAAGGACCCTTCCCCAGGCCTGCGTCAAGCAGAAGCAGCCCACCTGGCGAAGTGCTTGGCCCAAGCAGGACTCTCAGGGCGCTTGCAAGAGCAGAAAGGGACCCCAGGCCTTCAGGGAAGGGGGGTGGTGCCTCTAAACAACACAGCCAAAATAACACGCAGAGCAACACTTGATAGAAACCGAAGATGACTTGTTCACCCTTACTTAGGAATGTGGCAGTAAAAAATGTTAAAGCGCTCTGATTAACATTCCACAACATGCTGCAAGAGGGAACAAGGCCCGCGATCAGATGGGGTTCACCTTGGAAATTCAGAGGTGTGCTCCTCTGTGAAGACATACGCAACATGCGTATGTTAAGAGAAAAGTACGTGACTGTTTTGGTGGAAGCTGACAGTATTCAGTGACCTTATTGGGGCCCACAAAATGAAAATTGGAACCAAGCCACCCTGCCTTAACCAGGTAGAGCTATGTTCTGAAACAGCAGCCTCCAACCCTTGACACCAGGGACCATTTTCGTTGAAAACCATCCTTCCAAAGACAGGGAGGGGTGGGGGACAGGACAGGACAGGGCACGACTTCCAGGATGACACTCCGCCTCCAGTCAGATCGCCATTAGACCCTGATAGGAGCGTGCTTACAGGTGCCAGAGCTGTTCTCATTTCTCACCTCCTATCCCTGTAGCCAAGTCCTTCCAAGGCCACAGACAGGTACCAGTTTTGGGGTCCCTTTGTCAAAGAAACACAGCCTCACTCTTAACTGTGAGCCACCAGAACCTCAACCCCCGCAGATAGTTCCCCGGGTCCAGTGAAATTGGAAGCTGAGTAGCTGTGCTTCTCAAGGTCAGAAGACATGGTAACGTGTGTTAAATACAGGATGTAGTGGTAGCTGGACTTGGGCGTGTGTGGCTTTTCCTTTCTGAGTCCTCACGTCATAGGCAGCACCCTAGAAGTGGGAGCTCCTACTATTTCGTGGCCTTTAGGTTGCACAGAGGCTACACAGGTCCAGGAGAGGGCGCTGTGCAGGGGAGAGGCATTCCTGGCAGGAGCAGCTGGGCTGCCCGTGTACCCCTCCTCACCCTGTGGGAGACCCAGCCATGTGCTGGGCTTGAGTGAATGGGGCCTGGACAGCAATTGGAGAAACTAGCAGTTTTAATTTGCCCACATAAATTATCACACAGGAATCTAAATTCAGCCACGTGTCACTTAATCCCCGAGGACGTCCTTTACCCATGAGCAGTTACTTTCCATGTTATTGTGAGGCTGGCCTCACACCGGAATCACTCCGAGAAGAACTTTATGTCCGCTGCATGCTGGACTGGGTCTGGCCTGGGAATTTAGAACTCCTGGCCACCTCCACATCTCTGGCGCCGAGATGAGAAGTTACAGAGAACATTGCTACTCGTGGTCCTGGGTCCTGGAAGATTCAGCTGTCCATTTGGAATGCCTCTTTCATGGCCAGGAATGGTAAGACATGCCTGGAATCTCAGATCTCAGTTACTGGGGAGGTTGAGGCAGGAGGATGACAGATTCAAAGCCAGTTAGGAGTGGGCACCATCTTTCCCCCGCTCCATTTCTTTTCTTTTCTTTTTCTTTTCTTTTCTTTTAGACAGGGTCTCGTGCTGCAGTCCAGGGTGATCCTGAACTCACTATGTAGCTCGGGGGTGGGGGCCCTCAAAACACACAGCAGTCCTGCTTCGGCCTCCCAAGTGCTGGGATTATAGACATGTAGGTCATGTTCATCTTATGCGGTACTAAGGAATCGAACCCAGGGCTTTGCGTCCACTGGGCAAGTGCTTAACTGCTCATCTGTTCCTCCAGCTCCTCTAAATCTTAAAGAGCCCAACGTGACAGTGACAGTTCTCCGTATTCCTGACCCCACCCCAGTGGGGTCACTGCACACATACACTCCAAACAGTTGGAACAGGATGGGGCCTGGGCAAGACAAGCACGCTCCCCAGAGCTGCCTGCCCCCTCTGCTCTGACCCCAGCCCTTCAGGTCATCTGGAAGCGACCAGGCTGAAGTGGTAGGAGAGCTAAAGGATCTCCCTTGCCCTCCAAGCTCTGGGGCTCAGTTCAAATTAGTGAGTGGGGCTGGGGGTGTAGCGCATTGGCAGAGGGCTCACCTAGCTTGCACTAGGCCCTGGGTTCCAGCCCCAGCAAAACACATCAAGGGTTGGAAGTGTGGCTTGATGCTTAGAGTACTTGCCTAGCTGTCCAAGGTCCTGGTTTTTGGCCTTCCTGCAGCACATTATAAGGCAAAGGGTTGGCGGAATAGTACAGTGGTTAAAGTACCTGGCTAGCATGCTGAAGACCTGGGGTTCAATCCCCTAGTACCACATAAATATTAGCTGGATATGATGGTGCATGCCTGCAGTCCCAGCACTCAGGAGGCTGAGGCAGGAGGACTGCTATGAGTTTGAGGCCAGGTTGAGCTACATAATGAATTCAGGACCAACCTGGACTACAGAGTGACCCCCTGTCACACAAAACAAAGAAAAAGAAACAATGAAAGAAAGGAAAGCACAGTATAGGAGATAGGAGAATGAATCTTCGGGACAAAGTGGCTGAGGCCAGTGCGTGTCTCCCTTTCCTAGCAGAGGCCCAAGACACCATGCTAGGTAGATAAAACACCAAGCACATGGTATGACGAAACCTAGCAGCTCTTCTTAAAATCCCCACCTGTGAATGTGTGTGTTTCAGTGCATGTTCCGACCCTGATGCCCTATGTCAGGGTCCCCGGTGTTTGGGCCATGCCTCCCTGTGACCTAAGGACACATCTAGTACAGCCAATGAGAATGGAGCTTTCGGCATGTACGTCTTGAGGATGCTAACTAGGGAGAGGCTTGCATTAAAGCTGAAGGGGTTGGGATCCCTTCTGCTGTGCTTCATGTCAGGGAGACAGATTCGAGACATGCTTTTTGACACTTGATAGTATTGTAGTTCCTTTTTATTTCCCAACAAATTCAAGTTGTTCTAGAGGATGCATGAGGCTCAGCCTCCCACACATCCCTGTGGGAGAAGCCGGTGTCTTTCCGTCCACTCTTCTTCAGATGGCCAGATAGAAGAGAGAGAGAAAGTTCGTCTGAGCAAGGAAAGGTGGGGGGCTGGGGCAGTTCACTGTCATGGTGTAGAGAGAAGCCTGGGATTCCCAGCAGAGTGACCTGGGCTCCAGCTCCAGCCCTCAGCCTAAAGCTTGATGAGCCTTGAGGCCAAATGTGTGTCACCATGCTTAGAACCTTGCCTCATTTTCTCAGAGCCCTGAGTTCGATTTCCCCAGCACCAAATAAAATTAGCTGGGCATGATGGTGCATTCCCAGCACTCAGGAGGCTGAGACAGGAGGACTGCTCTGAGTTGCAGGCCAGTGTGAGGCTATATATGGAATTCAGGACCAGCCCAGACATAAGAAGTGAGACTCTGCAAAGATAATAATAAAAAAAGCTTGGTGAACTCTGTCTTTTCTTTCTGTCTGTCTTTTTTCTTTCTTTCTTTCTTCCTTTTGTGTTACTGGGAATAGAACCCAAGGCTTCTGCACTGACATACATCCCAGCCAATTTCTTAGTTTTGATTTTAAGTCAGAATCTTATAAAGCTGCCCAGGCTGCACTTAAACTTGCTACCCTCCTGCCTCAGCCTCTCCGAAGGCTAGGACTCCAGGCCTGCACCACTGGGTCTGGTGGGCAAGCTTATTTTTCCATCCATTAGCTCATTTAAAAACTCGCCTAAGTGCCCACCCACTTAGACTGGCAGCTCAATTAATGAAAATTAAGGTGGGTTCTGTGTGTGAAAATGCTTTGAAGATTGCAGCTGTAGCACAGATAGTGTTTGGTGAGGAATTTGAACTAATGCTCTAGATCTTTTAACTTGCCAAAGACATTGAAATCCTAGGTAAATATTCTAGAAAGAGCCAGGCCCAGTGGCACAGGCCTGTAGTCTCAACACTTTGGGAGGCTGAGGCAGGAGAACTGCATTTAGAGCCCAGCATAGGCAATGAAGCACCTTGGTGAGCCCTCATCTCAGATAAACAGTATAAAGGGGTTTGGGGCATAGCTCAGTGTGAAGGCCTTATGTTCAGTCTCCAGAGCTGGAAAAGTGGAGTCTCTGGTTAGGGCAACCAGTAGGTCCAGAGGGAAGGCAGGGAGAAGACGGGTCAGCAGGAGACGAGGGCAGGGCAAGGTGTGATTGAAGGGGTCAGGGTGGCAGATCTCCCCTAATTCAAAGGGCTGCAAGTGCCTGCTGTTACCCACCAGGCCTTCCTGGCTTGTCTCACCAGATTTCCATCCAGTCTCTGTCTCTTGGCCTGTGTGTTCTTTATTGCTGCTGGAAAGACACCTGTTTGAAATCCCAGCCCCTGCCCACCCTCTTCTGGTTTTGTATGTGAAGTTCAAGGCGAAGTCCTGATAGTTCGAATGAGCAGAGCGAATGACACTCCCAAGACTTCCTTCTTTCTGTGCAATTCTTTTATGAGACAGGGACTCACTCAGTAGGCCAGACTCATCCTTAATTCAGTATGGAACCCAGACTGGCCCTGAACTCATGGCAGTCCTCCTGCCTGAGCCTCCTAAGTGCTGGGATTCCAGGCGTACACCATCACACCCAGCTTTATGTGTACTGGGGAATCGAACTCAGGGCCTTGAGCTTGCTAGGCAAGTGCTCTAACCACTCTGCCATTCCTTCAGCCATCTTGGCGTGACCACTTCAAGTAGAGCTTTAGTCCTCAAAGTAGCCTGGGGCGTTCTGCAGAGGCCGCCTGGCAGGCCACAACGCCCAGAAGCACTAGGACCTTGTGTGAGCCTTTGCTCCTGGCGTAGACTGGTGGTTTGCTTATCAGTACAGTAGCTGCCACTCACCACGCGCCTCCCACATGAGAAGACTCATGTTCAATGTCTCATGTTGTCTGTTCCCGCCAACACCGGGTTGCACGTGCAGTCACACAGCCTGCACTGGCCTAGCAGGAAAGCTGTGGATCTGGGTCCAGAGTTCAAGCAAGCTATTTTAAGGTCCTTCCCAGCTGCTCCCCTCCCACCTTTCTCCTCTGGCCAAGGCTCAGTCGTGTCACCACGGAGGGGACATCTTCATTGGAAGTGTGTGCACATGTGTGTTGGGGGAGTCACCATTGGGGCTGGACCTTTTTGCAGTGATACATGCGAGAGGGTGGGTGCTGGGTGATCTTGTCAAGCTTGAGACCTGCGGTAGTGGACCTGCAGGCTTGGGTGTGGATACCTAATTACCCATGGCTGACAGTGACAGGCAGGCGGATAGTGTGTATGTGTATGTATGCCAGGCCTTGCGGAGTGTTTCTTCAGGAGCGCTGTGTGTGATGCTGGGCAAGATGGAAGCAAACCAGGCAGGGTCACCATCTGGGAGCCTCTGCTCTTGATGATCTGGCTTGTCCCATGACTGGAGCAGAGAGGACTCGAGCCTCAATGACAGGGACTTTGCAGGCGCTGACTGGTCATGCTAGAAAGTGCTAGCTCTCTTCTGCGCTTCTAAGTTCAGCTAAGTTGTTATTGTATCCCCACACAAGGTGACAGAGGGGATGGTGATGATGATCAAGTGACTTCACATGTATGGTGTGCCCTTCCATAAACCCACTAGGAATTTGGCTGGTGGCACGGACCTGTAATCCCAGCACTGTGAGAGGCTGAGGTAGAAAAATCACACATTGGAACCCAGCTTGTGCAATTTAGGGACTGAGCAAGGTCCTGTTTCAAAATCAAAAATACGAGCTGGGGTTGTATCTCGGTGGTCGAAGTACCTGCCTCACACACACGAGGGCCTGGATTCAATTCCTAACATCATACAAGAATTAGCAAGGCATAGTGGTACACACCTGTAATCCTAGTGTGGAGTGGGAAGGAGAATTGCCATGATTTTGAAGCTATCCTCTACTACATAGTGAGTTCAGAATGAGCCTAGACTACAGTTAGTCTCAAAATAATAAATATAAAAAATAGAAATGAATCTGAGTGTGGTAGTACAAGCCTGTAATCTCAGCACTCAAAATTGTGTGTATGCGGGTGTAAGGATGTTCCAAGTTAAGTCCAGCTACAGTCAATTTGATTGCGACCATACTTTGTCGGCTATGCCGAGGCAGTGCATCCCTAAAAAAAAGATCCCAGATGCATGGCACCAGTTACGTGTGAGTATGGGCTGACTAGTAATCCATTGAGATGTCTTATTTAATGGAAACAGGTGACCGATCTTCAGTAGATGGTCCTGAAGTACGAAGCAGATGCCAAGGATAGTTTCACATTAGTAACCCCCTACATGTTACGGGCCCGGAGTGAGCAGAGGGATACCAGTCTGGCGGGTTGCTGGTTTCACGAAGGATAGTAGATTATGAGACACGAATTACTGGGCGATAGTCACATGGAAGAGAATTTTTCCTACAGAATGGTGTATGCACGATCACGGAGATGTTTATCCTAAAGCATTAAATTTTATCAATGTAAGAGTAGACGTGTGGGCAAGGAATATTCAGTGACTGTGTGCAAACGAGAGGCTGAGGCAAGAGGACTACCATGAATTCGAGGCCAGATTACCCTACATAGTGAGTTCAGGATAAGCCTAGACACAGAGCAAGACTCCGTCTCAAAAGAAAGAAAAAAGAAAAAGAAAGTAGTTCATTAAAACAAAACAAAAAGGAAGAATGGGGGAGGATTCCTGGAATGGGGACATTGATAGCTCAGCGTGATGGTATTGGTCTTGATCCCCAATACCGAAAGGTGATCGCTTGGTAGGTAGGTACGTAGAGCCTGACAGCTCAGCCTGCAGAGAGTATGTGGGCTTAGCACACCGGGCCGCCCGGGACCCTGATGAGGCAGCGCAGAGCCCTTACCCTGGTTACCTCAGGTACTTGGGAGGCCTTGTCTTACCAGCTGCCTTGTGTTTTCTGTCCCCTGTGCAGTACCTGCAGATGAAATGGCCCCTCCTGGATGTCCCCTCCAGTGCCACAGTCAAGGACACAAGGTCACCATCTCCAGCACATTTGGTAAGTCTGTTTCCCGGTAAAGCACCAAAGCAACACCATTGCTCACCTCAGCCTCTGCCCCACCTCCCCTCTGCTCTCCGTAGCTGAGAACATAGAGTAGCATGTCCCCGGTATGTGAGTGCCGGCAGGGTTTACCAGTGAGACAGTGTCCTGGGTACCCCACCTGCCCCTTACCCCTCCGCCCATGGCACGTACCATCTCACACGCTTGATCAAAAGCACACCAGCCCTGGCTGCTAAGGCAGGAGGACACAAGTTCAAACCCATCCTGGGCCACTTAACGAGACCCTGTCTCAGTATCAAAAAAAAAAAAAAAAAGGGGCTGGAGATATAGATAAATATGAAAGCCTTGGGCTTGATCCCCAGCAACACCAAAAAAAACCCACTCACTTCATAGACTAACTGGTGTCCACCCACTGCCCAGTGAGCCCCATGTCCCAGGTGCAGTTAGAGGACCTGCCTCTGTCTCTAACTGTCCATGTTACAGACTTCTGCAGAACCACCTTGCCTAGGTATAGGGCACTGAGGAGTTGTGGCTGTTGAAACCTAATTGTGGAAAATGTTACGGACATAAACACGGGGCACATGAGGCCATAATTCCCACACTCCCCACACCCCACCCAGCCCTCCGTGCTGCACTGTGGTTTAAAGCAAATCTCATATGGGCTCCTCGCACAGGAGTCTGAAGATCTGCTGATAATCCTTGCTGTTTAGCTTAGAGTCTTGTGGAGAGAAAGAAGAGGTGCCTGGAACAGAAACGGTGGCTCTGGCCGCTTGTGTCACTGTAGTGTTTGCAGGACAAGCTTGGCAGTTATGATGCGTTGTCAGGAGGGCGGCTGCGTAGGGAGCAGCAGCACGTGGCCAAGCCAGCCACCCAGGCCAGGCCAAGTCCTTGATGGCAGGTTCTGTGGCCAGTCACCACAGCCTACGCAGCCCATTGGAGAGGTTGGGGTGAGCTGTTGGCCCCAGGGTTCTGCTTGTAATGGTAATCAAGATGTACAGGATCCCTGGGGAGGTGCAAGTGAGCCTCAGAAGAGCACTAGCAGCCTTCATCACCTGAAGCCTGGCTAGTCCCCTCCCATCTCTCCCTGCCCTCACCCGCCCCGTGCCACCCCAGCCCCCCAACACGGATCCCAAGATGACAAGGCAAGCTGTCTCTGCATGCTGTGTCTTCTCTAGCTACCTCTAGAGGACACAGTTTCCCTATGACTCTGACACATGTACTCTGAATTTCCCATCCTTCCTGTTACACAGAGCAATCTGTCACAAAGGAAAGCCTGTGTCCCGGCCTCCTCTGTCTGTGACCATCTGGGGATCTCTTCTCATGTTTCCCACCCAATCTCTCTCTCTCTCTCTCTCTGCCTCCCCCAACCCCCCAGTCTTGTTCTGTAGTCCAGGTTGGTCCTGAATTCACTATGTAGCCCAGGCTGGCCTTAAACTCACATCAGTCCTCCTGCCTCAGCCTCCTGAGTGCTGAGAATACAGGTGCATACCACCACACCCTACTTGTTTTTATGCAATGCTAGAGAATCGAACCCAAGGCCTTGCACAGGCTAGGCAACCACCCTAATCACCGAGCTATGCCCCCAGCCCCTAAATTCTCAAGAAAGCCCCGTGTCATAGTTGCACTACCAAACCAACATCCATCTGTGGCAGATGTGTGCTCTACAAATAATAATGCCCGCCTCCAGTGGTGGAGCAGGGCCCCTAATTTTGTGTGAGGGGCGGGAAGTGTGAATGGGTGATACATGTGGCGCTACAGATGCCATATGTATGCCTGTAGCAAAACACAATTTTCTAGCAAATCCCGTATTATACTCTGTACTCTAACATGAAACAGACCTCAAATCTTAAAGGGTCACTCAGAAGAAAAACTTTACTGTGAACTTATTATACATTACTTTTTTTTGAGACAGGATCTCACTCTGTAGCCCAGGCTGGCCTTGGACTCACGGCAATCCTCCTGCCTCAGCCTCCCGATGGCTGGGATCACAGGCATGCGCCACCGCACTGAGCTTATGTGGTGCTGCGGAATGAACTCAAGTACTTAATGCTTTACTTAGTGCTTGCTAGGCAAGCGCTCCTTACTGTGAACTTAGTTTCCTCGTTTTTTAAATGTGGACTGGAAGCCAGGCAAGGCAGCACTTGCCTCTAAATGTCAGCACTCGGGGAAGCTGAGGCAGGAAGATGGCAAGTTTCCGCCCAGCCTGGGAAACTGAGGAGCCTGACGAGTCCCATTCTCAAAATCAGAATCGGGCTGGGGTGCTTGCATAGGGTAAGGGCGCTGAGTTCCATCCTCGGCACCACAAAATAAATAAATTAAAAAGATCTGGGAAGGTATCTCCGTGTGAAGGTCCTGGGTTCAGTTCCCCAGTGCTGAAAAAATAAACAGAGGCTCCAGGAGGACGGAGCTGACAGAATTGTGAAGAGAATGAGCGGGTGCGTTGTAAGGAGCATGGCATCGTGCCTGGCACAAAGTTTGTCCTCCTCCCAGCCCTCCTGGGCCCACCGTCCTTTCCCCACCACTGTCCCCACCAGGACCAGGCTGCCACTGCGATTAGAAAGGGAACGAACAATTAAAATCCCATCTAATTAGCAAAACTGAGAGGTAATGAGGGCCCCGATGAGCTGCCAGAACAAATAGACAGATTGCAAAGGTGGGAAGATAATAAGCCCATAGAACCTAGCCTCGCATCCCCCAAGGACACGATTTAATTGGCCCGGGGTGGGGCCGGCATCTTAAGCTGGGAGCTCCCCGCCATCCCAGGGCCAGCCAGGGTTGAGAACCGCTGCGTAATTGAAAGCGGGGCTGGAATTTCTCTTCTTCTCTGCGTTAGAGGCGCAAGCAAGACTGGAAGTCGTCACAGAAGATTAGGCACTGGGTTTTATTTTTTTAATAAAAGAAATTAAAACACTCCTGTATTCCAAAAATGTACTTAGAATGAGAAGGAAAGTGTGGTAGGAAGAGAGAAAAGAACCTGCACACTTGCAGAGACCCAGCGAGCCGTGTGGAAGCTGTCATTGGAGTGAGTCCAGCAGGTCACAGCCGGGCCAGCACGGGGCAGGACTAGGTGTTACTCCTCCCTGCGTTACACCTGTACAGCAAGCTCCGAGAGGCCAGTGGCGCTGATACTGGATAAGTGGTGTTGTTTGACATCTCTGTCCCTGGGAGCTTACTACTCGCACAGTGTTACCCAGACCCAGAGACAGACTGTGTTCCCTTGTGCCCGGTCCCTGCCCTCCCCTCTGCTGTCTCCCTGGTGCACTGTGCCCATCCGCGTAAAACAGATACGCACCCGTGCCGATAGCTCATGTGAAGGGATGACGGGCATCCATTTTGTTCTTTTTTGAGACGAGGGCTTGCTCTGTAATCTAGACTGGCCTCAAACTCAAGGAAATCCCCCTGCTGAGTTTGAGTATAGCCTGGGCTACATTGTGAGTTCAGGACCAGCCTGGACTACAAAGCAAGACCCTGTCTCCAAAGAGAGAGAGAGAAGACCCTTTGTTCAACCACCAGTACAAAAAAAAAAAATTTACATTGCTTCACCAGTATGGCTGTGTAGGCCCAGAAGTGTCCAAAACTCGTATTGCAGCCTGTGTTCCCCTGAGCTCCCCCCAGCACTGACTCCCATCCCTCGTCCCATTTTTATTTGAGATTTACCAGTTTTCCCCTGTGTTTTACTCTTCCCTCCCTCTCTTTCTCTATATTTATTTTTCTGTTTCTTTTCTGAGAAGTCAAGAGTAATTTGAAGACATTGTGACCCTTTGCCCCTAAATACTTGTATTTCCTAAGAGAAAAGACATTTTCTTAAATAACCACAGTACAGTTAGCAAAATCAAGTGAGACGCGTTAACACCCGCATTCCTATCCAGCCCACAATGCAGATTCTCAAGGGGGTCCCACTGTGTCCACGTATCATCTGTTTTTTCCTGGTCCAGGGCTCAGTCCGAGGTATGTGCTATATTCCACCGTCCTGTTTCATTCCTTTCTAACCCAGCATAGTTCCCATTGTGGTTTGGATCTGGAATACCCCCCACCCCCAAAGTCCCATGTATTTGGATGATATAGGTTTTCTCTAGAACCGTGTGCTGTTGGGAGATTGGGGACCTGGTCTGGAGGGGTGGATGATGGGTGTGTGGTGGAGGACGGGTGTGCCCAATGGATTATAGGCTTGTTGTGGGGCTTAATCCTGGAAACGGGAACACTGAGGCTGGACCCAGCCAGGGTGGGACGCTGGGACGGGACCTGGAAGGATCTATCTGCTAGTTCCTTCCTTCCTCTGGAACTTGGCTGGACTCGCTTCTTGTTTGCTGTGCTGTGAAGATCTGCCCACACCTCTACCTGTGCCTTGCCTTCCATTGTGGCTGGCTGATTCTGAGCGGGCTGTGACCTTTTGAAACTGAACTAAGATAAACGTTTTGTCCCCTAAATTGTGTATGTTGGGTATTTAGTCACGGCAATGAAAAAGTAACCAGGACAGTCTTTTGCTTTCCTTGATCTTCATCTTTTTTTTTATTTATTTATTTTTGACAAGGGTCTTTCTCTGTATTCCTAGCTGAATTCACTATATAGCCCTCCCTGATTGGCCTTGAACTCTGAGCAGTCCTTCTGCCTCAACCTCCCAAGTACGGGGGTCATGGGTGTGAGCCACCACACTCAGCTAATTTTCATGTAACACTGGAAATCAGACCTGGGGCCTTGCGCAGGCATGTAGTCACCAAGCTACACCCCCAGTCCTGACCCCCCCCCCCCATTTTTGAGCTGGCTCTTCTGTAGACTATCCCTTGGGTGTGGGGTTACCTGGTATTTCCTCCTAATGAGGTTCAGAGTGCGTTTGTGGCAGGAACACCACGGTGCTGGTGCTGTGGCCCATCGTGTCGGGAGGCGGGACCATCGTGTCTGTCGCCACGTTAGATGTGTTGGCTTCATTTTCCAGCTTTCATCCTGGCATTGTGCCATGTACTTGTAATCCAAATACCCTGGGAGGTTGAGGCAGGAGGATCCCAAGTTTAAAAACAGAATGGGCAACTTAAAGAGTTAGTGAAGCGGCAAGAGGAATCGAACAGCAGTTAGAGCACTTGCCTAGCAAACCTGGGTTCGATTCCCAGCACCACGTAAACTGAGTGTGGTGGTACACACCTGTGATCCCAGCACTCTGGAGGCTGACACAGGATTGCTGTGTTTGAGGTCAGGCTGGCCTGTTACCACACGCCTATAATTCCAGCACTCTGAGAAGCTGAGGCATGAGGACTGTAAATTCAAGCCCAGCGTGAGCAACATAGTGACTCAGCAAGATCTTGTCTCAGAAAATTAAAAATTGGCTGATTAGAAATGAGGAGGAGAAAATGCTGAGGATGTAGCACCACGTAAAGGACCTAGGTTCGATCCTCCATACCACCAAAAATAAAATCTGTTTATGTGTTGTCTGCCGGGTGTTTCTACAGCAACATTTTTAGTTGTTTTCCCTCTGTAATTAATAGTTTTCTGTAAGAGAGAAATCCGAAGCTAGCTACACACACGCCCTGTCCCTCCGCGCACTCTCATCCCCTAGTGTGGCAAGCAGTGGGGATTGTTTCCTGCACCCTTCCTCTCTTTAAGCGTCTTCTATTAAACTTTGGTGTCTTTGGAAATCTTAATCATATTTTCCAACTTGTTAATCTTCATACAGAGCAGAATTGACAGGGTCAATCAGATCTGTGCCATCAGAAACACTGGCGATCAAGCTGGTAGTGATGCAGAGAAGAGAGACTTGGAGGAAAATATAGGGCTGGGGGCACAGCTTCGTGGTCACAGTGCTTGCCTCATGGGCTCAGGCTCTAGGTTCAGTTCCCCAGCAACACATGAAAAAAATTAGCTCTGGAAGCTGGGACAGGAGGACTGCTAAAAGTTCAAGGCTAGCCTGGGCTACATAGTGAGTTCAGGACCCTGTCTCAGGTCCTCTGTGTGTGTGTGTGTGTGTGTGTGTGTGTGTGTGTGTGTGTGTGTACATATTTACAAGTAATATTCCTTTAAAAAGGTAACAAAACAAGTGAAAACAAAAGGGGCCATAAAAAATTTAAGGCAAACTTCAAAAACAAAAATTTGACTATGGATCAAAAGAGTAGCCCTGAATTCTATAAATCTTAGTAAAGCTGGGTCCATTGGCACAGACCCTTTATCCCAGCACTCTACGAGGCTGAGGCAGGAGGATTGCAAATTTGAGCCTAGCCTGGGCAAGTCTGCAACTTAGACTCTGTCTCAAAGTTGGGGCTTAAAACCTAGTTACCCGTCCCCCCAGCATAATATTAAAATAAGACTACATGAAATAGCATTTATCCAGATACATCCTGGCGACAGTTTGAATTACACAGGTTTAAAAATCCTTTCCTCTCCAGGCCCAGTGCTACAGGCCTGTCGTCTGTGCAGTCTTGGAGGCTAGCAGGAAGATCATGGGTTCAAACCCAGCCTAGGCGGCTTAATAAAACCCTGTCTCAAAATAAAAACGTTTAAAAGTGGTAGGGGATGTAGCCCAGTATAAATGTCCACAGTACCACAAAACCAAATGCCTTTCTTCAGTTGACCAGACTAAGGGGGAAACGATTATTGTCAAAGGAACAAAGAAATAAAGGTGACTCCAGGGTCCTCTTTTGCCCCCTTAGTACCTGCAAGCAGTGACAACGCCAGTGTTCTTGTAAGGAAAGGTTTACTCGGGACAGGAGATCATATGCCTGGTCCAACCAGCAAAGCCCTCGACTCATAGCACTGCTCTGGGGACCTGCAGGCACATTCCTGGTCCCAGCACTTATCTCTCGATGACCCGCAGAGATTCTTGGTTTATCTTGCATCATTCACAGCCTGCAGCCTGGGTTCACCATGGGTCCCACACTCAGAAAGTGGTTTGGACATCCACAGACTCCCCATTCTCTGGCATGGTGGCCACCCCTGTGGGCAGAACCACAGCCTGCTTCCTCACCTGGCTCCCTTATGTTGTCCCCTCGGCGAGGGTTGCCATCTACTGCCTGCTTTACTTCTCTATCTTATTGTGCATCTCCCAGCTCGAACTTAAATACCAGCAGGATAGGTATTTTTGCCTGAATAGGTCAGATTCTCTACTTGCCCCCGCCAGACCGAGAGCAGCAGGCAGCACGTAGCGGGTGCAGAAGTCACTTGTGCATATTGGTTGCCGTGATCCAGGTTTCCCTTGGGGCCTGTGAGCTCAGCACTTCCACGGAGGCATCAGAGATCAGGCTCTTTGCGTCTTTGCTCTTTGGCCCCAACTCGACGCCTGCTATGAACAGATTCCCCGAAACGTGCTCCATGTCTCAACAAGGGGAAAATCCCGCCTTGGGAGCTGGGCCCGGTGGTGCAGACCTATAATCCCAGCCCTTTGGGAGGCTGAGGCAGGAGAATGACAAGTTAGAGCCCCAACTGAGCAACTTGGCAACTTAGTGAGACTCTGTCTCAGATAAATAATAAAAAAGGGTAGGGGATGTGTTCCTGTCTTCAATCCCTAGTACCACAAAAAGAGAGAATTGCATTCAAATTCCTTCTTTTTTTGAGACAGGGTTTCACTCTATAGTCCAGGCTAGTCCTGAACTCACCATAGAGCTTCGGCTGACCTCAAACTCATGGCAATCCTCCTCCCTCAGCCTTGCGAGTGCTGAGATGACAGACATGTGCCACCCCAGCCAGTTTATGTGGTGCTGGGGAATCAAACCAGGACCCTGCGCTTGCTAGGCAGTCGCTTAAACCTTAAACCACTGCGCTGTTCCTCCAACCCAGATTCCCTCTTCTTGATAGGATGGGATAATAGAATCAAAAGATAAATCATATTTTGCCTTTCTAGTCATATTTGTTTTTATTTTGTTTTTGTTTTTCCCAGACTCCATCCCAGGGCCTTCATTCTGAGTCGCAACTTAAGCCCGCTTTTTGAATTTGACACCGGGTCTGGCTAATTTGCTGAGTTGTCCAGGCTGGGCTTGAGTTTGTGATCCTCCTGCCTCCGGCCTTGAAGTGCTAGGGATACAGGCCTGCGCCCCTGGGCCCAACTAAAGTAGTATTGTTAAGGAGTGAGATGGGTTAGCGTACAGGGGGACTTCTCCTTTTTCAAATTTTGCGCGCCCGTCTGCCCACTCCGACTGTATACAGTTCTTTCACGCTTATGTTCCACACCAGCCGGCTCTTTTGGAGTGTTCTAGATGGATGTGGAGGGCAGCTGAGAGACAGGCGTCAGCGCTGGTGAGAAATTTAGAAGCTGACATGTGAGGAAAGTCAGAAAAGGACTTGAGAACGGGAAGCGCCCTTGTAGCGACAGTGGGTTCTAGCTAGGAAAAAAATAGAGATAAGCCAGGGGCTGGAGGAATGGCACAGCAGTTAAGCACTTGCCTCCCAAGCGCAAAGCCCTGAGTTCGATTTCTCAGCACAACATAAACCACCAGCCTGGGCTCCGCAGTGAGTTCAGCCCAAACCTGGACTGCAGAGTAAGACCCTGTCTCAAAAAAAAAAAAAAAAAGCCAACCAGGGTATGGGTTAGGGAAGGTGACAGCTCAGGAATTTGTTTAGGGAAGAGCTTTGTGGGGCCTGGAAAGAAGCACGTAAGAAATGTTGTTCTCTGTCCCAGAAGCTTCCATGGCTGGAGTTGGTGATCTGTAAAGGTGAGTGAGGCCTACAGCGTCCTGATGAGGTGTAGGTGTGGGGAAAGACTGAAAACAAGAAGAGCACAGTCATAGGCATATTTTATCTAAGGATGTTAGGACGTAGCAGGCCTGTCATCCCAGCACTTTGCCAGGCTGAGTCAGGAGGATCACAGTTCAAGCCCCACCGGAGTAACTTAACAAGGCCCTGTTTCAAAGTCAAAAATGGGCTGGAGGAATGGCATAACAGTTAAAGCGCTTTCCTGGAAATCGCAGGGCCTTGAGTTCAATTCCCCAGCACCACATACAGCCAGGTGTGGTGGTGCACCCCTGTAATCAGGAGCCTGAGGCAGGAGGATTGCTGAGAGTCCAAGGCTAGTGTGAGCTACAGGGGGAGACCCTGTCTCAAGAAAATAAAAAACAAAAATGGCCTGAGGACGTGCCTCCGTGTGAAGGTCCCGTGCTTGGTTGCTGATACCAGAAAAAACGAAATTTTTTTTGAAACCGCTAGAGAGTTAGGAGAAGGGGCTAGAGGAATACTAGAGCACTTAAGGCACTTGCTTAGCAAGCTCAGGCCCTGAATTTGATTCTCCAGCACCACATAAGCCAGGTGTGGTGGCTCATACTCTTATCCCAGAACTTGCAAGGCTGAGGCAGGAGGATCCAAGACCAGCCTGGGCTACATAGTGGTTCAAGACCAGCCTGGACTACAGAGCTAGGCCCTGTCTCAAAAAAAAAAAAAAAAGGAAATTAATCTTTACTGTATGGTTTGAGAAGTAAGTTAGAGAAAAATTAACAGCTGTTCCTGTAGAGGGGATCAATATGTGGGAGGGTTGATTTTGAGATGGAGTAAGGACTTCACCTGTTTTACAGTTGCTAGCATATTGCAGCCTACTTCAGTTACCACAACCCAGCTAACAAGATGTACAAGTTGCTTTTAAAAACCTGCTTAGAAAACTCCTTGGAGGGCTGAAGAAATGGCACAACAGCTAAAGCACTTACCTAGCAAGTGCAAGGCCCTGGGTTCGATTCCCCAGCGCCACATAAAGGCTGGGTGTGGTGGTACATGCCTGTAATCCCAGCACTGAGTAGGATTTCTGTGAGTCCAAGGCCAGCCAGGGCTAACCCTATCTCAAAATAAATATAAAAACAAATAAAACCCTAGGAAATGCACAAGTAGTTTGAATTCATGCCTGCAGCAAACCCAAGAATGAAATTCCTACTAATTACATGGGGCACGAGGGTTATGGGAGTCGGGGGGTGACTGGGGGAACAGCCAAACTGACGCTGCTGACTGGGTTGTTGGATCACCTGTTCCAGATAGGAGAATCAGAGCTCCTGGGCTGGTAGAGGTGGCACCGGAAGGTCCCTGGGATCCTTTTTCAAGCCCCTCATTTTGCCTACTAACAACATAAGAGGCGGCATGGACTGGTTGGAGATTGGTCCGCTAGAGCTAGGTGGTTTGGGGTTTTATTTTGTTGTTGTTGTTCTTTTTGTTTTTTGGTTTTTGGTTTTTTGTTGTTGTTGTTGTTTTTGGTTTGGTTTTGTTTTGTTTTGTTTTGTTTTGGTACTGGGGATGAAACCCAGAGCCTTCTCAGTAGCCTATATATCCCCAGCCTCTTTTTTGGTTTTTGCTTTTGAGATGGAGTCTTGTTAAGTTGCCCGGGCTGGGCTCAAACTTGGAATCCTCCAGCCTCAGCCTCCCAGCGTAATGAAAATTCACAGGGCCCAAATCCCACTCCCTCGTGTAGGGCTGGCAGTACTGCGAGCACAGGCTAGTTTGTTAGCGACAAGCCGGGTTTCCTTTTTCCTTCAAGCCCTATTTTTAGAAATAGTCTCTTTAAAAACAGTTCTAATACCTGACGGAAGCTTGTCTGCCTCAGTAAGTGGCTGACTGGGGTTGAACAGGTGTCGCACGGATCTGGTATCAGGTAGTTAGCGCTGACGGAAGTTCAGAGTGTCTTTTCTGGGCAATTTGTTATCGACTATAGGGCTTGCATGTGAGGGATGGTACCAGGCGAGGTACAGCTTTCCCAACGTACTCACTTACACATACCCTTGGTGTCTGAAATTAGGGGAAGGAGCTGGGGATCCGTATGGGGTGAGGTGGCCTTGCAAGGTCCCCCCACAAGTTCCTGTGAGTGGCAGTTGGAGCAGAGCAAGCTGAACTTTTTGGGAGGTGACTTGTTGGGGAGCAGTGAGGAGTTGGCTCTACTTGGAGCTCATAAGCCAGAGTCCTGAAGACGGGCAAAAGGCCACCTGGTGTCTTTGGTAGCCAGGTTTTGTTTTGTGTTTGCTTTGAGACAGTGTCTCGCTGTACAGTCCAGGCTTGCCTTGAATTTATTATGTAGCCCACATTGGCCTTGAACTCATGATTCTCTTGTCTCGGCCTCCCGAGTGCTTGGATAGCAGGTGTATGCCAGTGTGTCAGGGTTGAACAGGAGCTTTTGCTGGACAGTAACCTCCTAAGTTGACAGCTGCCTTGGTGGCTACCCTCCAAACAGGAGGCCACATCACTTCCCGCCTTTCTCACCCAGCGCATTTCCTGGACAGTGGTGCCACCTCCTGGGGACAGCAGTAGTTCACAGCATGTATGTGAATAGACCTATCGTGGATCTCCAAAGTGACCCATGTACTACTCCGTGCTGTTTGCAGCTTCTGAGAGGCCTTGCTCCACAGCACATTGGCAGTCGGGACCTCTTAGTGCTATTGCCTGCTGTAGGATGGCTATAAATTAAAAATAAATGTAGGACTGAGGATGTAGCTCAGTGGCAGAGCACTTGCCTGGCACGCTCAAGGCCCTGGGTTCAATCCCTGGTACCAAAATGAAAAAAAAAAAACATAAAAATAAATGTAAGTTGAAAATCAATGCATGGGAGATCTGAAAGGCAGAAGGTATAACCAGATGACAAGTGACGAGTTTGGTGACATGACTGCGTCTTCTAAATGCTTTCATAGTGAGAAAGCCTGTGTTGTTCATTATATATATATATATATATATATATATATATATATATATATATATATATATAAACACATGTATGTGTACACACATGTGTATATATATCCATTTGGGGGCTTGGGGAGGTTAAAACAGGGTCTTGCTCAATAGTCCAGGCTAGAGGTGGAACATGGGACTTCACACATGTTAGGCAAGCACCCTACCGCTGAGCTACATCCCCAGCCCAGCCTTTATTAGCTTTGATTTGTGTTTTTTGGTTTATTGTACTAGGGGCAAAGCCCAGGGCCTTCGTACTACAGATGAGCTACATCTTCACTCCCTTTTATTTTTGATTTTGAGGTGAGATCTCACTGAGTTGCCCAGGCTGAGTGTAAATTTACAGTCTTCCTGCCTCAGCTTCCCAGAGTGCTAAGATTACAGACCAGTACCACTAAGCCCAGATTTTTAAATATATGTATGTATGTGTGTGTGTATGTATGTATGTATGTATATGTTTGTAGTTTATGCTTCTTTGTCTTTAGTGATCATCTTGTGTGGCTTTTTATCTTTTAATGCCTTACATTTATTTTTCTGAAAACTTTTTTCCCATTTTATTAAGAAGAAAATACTAAGATTGATTAGGCAGTATGAGAAGAGCCACCTCCCAGGTGCGGGAAGTTAAGGTGAAGGGCATTTACACCAGCAGGGCCAAGATACGCCAGCACCACCTAGTGGTTGCAGATGCAAACCGTCTGGGTTCTCTGCTCTCATCCTGCTTGATCTGTGGAAAAGGGAAGATGCGGCCCAGCTCAGGGATATACCTGGGGGGCCGTGCAGGGGTGTGCATGCTGGCCAGGCGCTGCACTCCGAGCACCTAATGGGCATCAGATGAGGGAAAGGAGGGTATGTGGGATTGGGAAATGAAATATTCAAACAGGAAGGCAGCTGTTGGGAGTGCTAGCTCTGGAACCACCTCTGAATCATCATTCTTCTTCTTTTTCTAATCTCTTTTCCTTCTTCTTTCATTATGGTAGATTGGACCCAGAGTATTTACACTTAGCTACATCCTCGGCTCTTTCATTTATTTTTTGAGACAAGGTCTTCTTAAATTACCTAGACTGGGTTTAACTTGTGATCCACCTGCCTCAGCCTCTAAAGTGCTGGGATTATAGGCAAGTGCCATTCTCCCCTTCCCAAAGCTGTATTGATTCATTCACTTATTTATTTATTTTTGAGACAGGGTCTTACTCTGTAGCCCAGACTGTCCTTAAACACATGGCAGTCCTTCTGCCTCAGCCTCCCAAGTGCTGGGATTGTAGCTATGCGCCACCGTACGCAGCTTATGCGGTGCTGGACAATCAGACCCAGGCCTTGTGCCTGCTAGGCAAGTGCTCTAGCTACTGAGCTATGACTTTTTGCTGGGCGATCTCACAGACCTTTAAGTCCTACCCTGGGAGGCTGAGGCAAGAGGATTGCTGTGTGTTTGAGGCCAGCCTCGGATACATAGTGAGTTCAGGACTGACCTGGACTCCAGAGCAAGACCCTAAAAAGTTACTGATTATAGGGTGCCAGGTTTTTTTTTCCCCATTTTAAACTCTGAAATTCAGACATACCATGACATGCCAGTGTTTCCTCTTACATAAAATAATGACACTACGTTCAATGGCATTTTAAATGAAATGTGGAAAACAAGAGTGTTTGAAGTGGTACAGCGAGAAGAGTTTAAAGCGATCTTGGGGAGGGGAGCTAGCTTGGTTGAATTGAATTCCCAAGCAGAACATGGTGGTGTGCACCTGTAAATCCAACACTCGGGAGGCTGAGGCAGGAGGATAGCTGTGAGTCTGAAGCCAGTCTGGGCTATGTATTGAGTTGAGGACCAGCTTAGATCATAGAGCAAGACCCTAAAATACCAAATTCGAGTCATTTGTAGGAAAATTGATGCACTTTGAGGCCATTATGCTCAGCAAATTGAATCACACCCAGAAGGTTAAATACTGTATGATTTCTCTAATATGAGACAACCAAGCCATAATTAAGGTAAAAGAGAGATGGAAAAAGTAAGAAGATAAACTATGTGAACAGGGAAAGGGGATATGGGAGAAGTGGAGGGGGTCGGAATGGGAAAAAGGATGCAATATATAAATTTTTTTGAACTGGGGGAAAAGTACTCTTGGTGGGTAAGCTTGAACATGGTTGCCGGTGGCGTGAGCTCTGCTGTGACCAGGACCTGACAGCTGCCATCTCCTGGAAGCTATTTGGAAAGTGTGGGCTGATCCCTTTCACACTCACAGACATTGCAAAGCACGGCCGAGCGGCTGTGGGCCCTCAGCACACAGTGTCCATGCGGGTGGCTTCAAGGGTGTACCCAGCCGGGTGACTCCCTCCCTGATCCCCGGCTTCCTTCCAGCCCTCTCCCAGAGCTGGTCTGAGGACTGAGAGGAGTGTCACCTAGGAAGCAGCCTGGCACGCATCCAGCGGATTGGCAGCCCGGTACATACCAGCTGATTTTATTCCCGTCTCCTCAGCAACTGGCCCTAGCCTGTCTGTGCTCTGTCTTGCAGTCTAACAAAGTTCCTGTTGTTCAGCACCCACATCACATGCACCCCTTGACACCCCTCATCACCTACAGCAACGACCATTTCTCCCCGGGCTCCCCTCCTGCACACCTCTCCCCGGACATTGACCCAAAAACAGGTGAGTATCCACCATGCGACCTCGCTTCTGTGCGGTGGGCAGGCTTGCGTGGGGGTGGGGAGTACATAGCAGGCCTTAGGGGAGGTGGGCATGGCTTCACACCATGCTTTCAACTATGAAAGTCTCATGACCTTGATCTTGACCTTGCTAGATCACTTGAGCCTTCTCAGTTTTTTCATCAGGATCTATTCTACCACCCCCAAACCCCCAGGAACCCCTAGAGCTATTGGAAGGACTAAAGGAAAAGAAAAGAAATAAAACCCAGGGCTTCATGGTAACCATCCGGGGTCTAGCCCAGTCGCAGCCAATAGCACAGGCCTGTAATCCCACCACTTTTGAGAAGCTGAGGCAAGAGGATCACCCAGTACCAACCCAGCCTGGGTAGTTAGTGACTAGGTGAAATCCTGTCTTCAAAATCAAAAATAAAAGTAGGCCAAAGGTGTAGCTCACTGTGGAGACCCTAGGCTTGATCCTCAGTACCAAAAGAAAAGTCTAATTCTGGCTGTGTTAGGCTGTACCTCCTCCAACCAAAACCTGTGCCCTAAACTGAACATCTCCACAGATTGGCATCAGTCTGGCTAGACTTTTAAGTGTAGCTACAAACTTGGAATCCCAAGCTGCCCTTTTTTTTTTTTCTAACTGCCCACCAGACCTGTCCATCCCAGGGAACCAGGGCCTTCATAAAACCCATACATGATTGCCATGGCCCAGTGCATTTTTGGAGCTCCTCTTTGGTGACATAAGTCTGACACAAGCTGTAGATAATAAAGAGGGCGGAGCCAGGCCCTGTGGCAGAAGCCTGCAATCCTAGCATCTTGTGGGGGCCAAGGCAGGAGGTTTGTCAGTACAAGTCCAGCCTGAGCAACTTAGCAACATGGCAAGACCTTGTCTCAGAAAAGCGGGGTGGTAGCCTGGGGATATAGCTCAATGCAAAGGCTTACTCCCTAGTACCAAAAATAAACAAAGATGACAAGTGTAGGCTAGAAAACCAGCGTGTGGGGGCTGGGTGTGGAGCTCAGTGGTACGGTGCTTGCCTGACGTGCACCCAAGCCCAGGGTTCCATGCCCGGCAGTGCACGCACAGGTACAAACCCAGGGCTGATTCCTCCATGGATGAGGCAAGTTTTTCTAGAAGGTTAGTTTGGTGAACTGATGACTAAAGGGATATTGTGGCTCTCTATCTCCATCGGAGATTTCCTGACTGTATCTTACAAGATACTAATTTCTGCATTTTTCTTTCTTTTTGAGCCAGTGTCTTGCTTTGTAGTTCAGGCTGGTCCTGAACTCACTATGTAGCCCAAGTTGGCCTCAGACACACAGTAATCCTCCTGCCTTAGCCTCCCAATGTTGGGACTACAGGCATGCACCACCATCCTGGCTTGTGTGGCCCTGGGGAATTGAACTCAGAGCTTTGAGCTTGCTAGGCAAGCACTCTTAACAACTGACCTGTGTCTCCTCCAGCCCCTCATTGTTTATTTAGACAGGGTCTCGCTAAGTTGCTAAGCTACTCAGGCTGTGCTCAAACTTCCAGTTCTCCTGCCTCAGCTCCCAGAGTGCAGGAATTACAGGCCTGCAGCACGGTACCTGCTACCCTTAAGTGGTGCTGAGGGATCGAACCCAGGACCCTGTGCACACTAGCCAGGTTTTCTAACCACCGAGCTGTGCCCCCCAGCCCCGCTGACTGCTATCAGGCAAGTAGAAGTTACTCCTGCTCACAGATGGGAACAGCATAGCTAAAAGATAAAATACTCACCTGCCTTTCCCGGATGCCCTTGGTTGACTGGCCAGTTACCAGAGTGGCCGAGGGCAAGGACAGCGAGGGGAAAGGGCTCTCTAGGCTCCAGCACACCTGGGGACGAGGGGCAGGAGGCTCCCTTCTGATGGGATTGACGTTGCCAAGGGAAGGGAATATTCTGACATGTCTCTTTGGAAGCAGGAATCCCACGGCCCCCTCACCCGGCTGAGCTGTCACCATATTACCCACTGTCTCCCGGAGCTGTCGGACAAATCCCTCACCCCCTCGGCTGGCTC
The DNA here is from genome assembly GCA_004027205.1 of Ctenodactylus gundi. Lineage (NCBI taxonomy): Eukaryota > Metazoa > Chordata > Mammalia > Rodentia > Ctenodactylidae > Ctenodactylus > Ctenodactylus gundi. The sequence continues at coordinate 533,943 of PVKB01000017.1, forward strand.
GTCCCACAGTAAGGAAACCCGCCGCCCTTCTCCGCGTGCCCCACGCCTTCCTCGTGCTCAGCCCAGCTTGCTGTGCCCAGGACGGAGGTCTCTGCTGCCCTGCAGCTCCTACCTCCAGGCCTCGTCCCTGGTCCCCTGCAGCCCTGAGCTCTCCCCGTACCTGACCACGTCCCCTTGCCTCCGGCCTCACAGGCAGGGCCAGCCCATGTACTCCATTCCCACTGGCGGCTTCCGGCACCCTTACCCTGCCCTGGCCATGAACGCCTCGATGTCCAGGTGAGTCCGGGGCTGGGACCCCAGCCGTGAGGTGACACCCTGGGGGTGCGTGTCCGCCGGTGACTACCACTTTGGCCTTGGCACTGCCTCTCCCTCATTGGTTAATGAGAAAGCACAGAGCCGGTTCTCCACCCACCTCTCTTGAATAAGGTGCCGGCCCTCACCCCCTGGCTCCTTTTCCCTAGTGGGGAGCAGAAACCTGAACCTCAGAGCCAGGGTCTGTGCCCTCCCTCTTCCACCCCCCACGGCCGGGCTTCATGGACAGAGGCGCTTGGTATATTTCATCCCACTGCCATCAGGGACACGGGACAGCTGAGAGACAGTGAAGAGGGTTTGTGTCATTGTGGTGCCACCTGCTGCCCAGAGTGCAAGCCCAGCTCCTGCCTGCCCTCCGACCTTTACAGTGCTATCTGCTCCCAGCACCGGGTTGGGGTGCCTTGTGTACTGGGGCTCTGGGGTGAGGCAGTCTTTAGTGGGTGTTCCCCAAACCTGACTCTCCAGAGGACCATGGGTCAACTCACATTCCTAAGACTGTGCCACGGCCACGGTGTTTGCCATGGCAGGGAGCCACTGGGCACCTGCCAGACACACTCAGACAGTGCCCTTCTGTTCTCATTCATTTCCACTGGGTGCACAGCCTGGTCTCAAGCAGGTTCTCTCCTCACATGGTGGCTCCTGCCCATCCTGGCCTGCCCACCTCAGGGATCCCCCACCCCGCCATCGTCTCCCCCATCGTCAAGCAGGAGCCAGCGCCCCCCAGTCTGAGCCCAGCAGTGAGCGCGTAAGTAGCAGGCAGCCGGGGTTGGGGTGGAAAGCCTTCCTCCCTCCCTCCCTCCTTCCCTCCCTCCCTCCCTCCCTCCCTCCCTTCCTTCCTCCCTCCCTCCCTCCCTTCCTTCCTTCCATGTGTGGTACTAGGGGTGGACCCCAGGCCTTTACACTGAGCTACACCCCCAGCACATTTTTATTTTTGATTTTGGGATACTCTTGCTAAGTTGCACAAGCTGAGCTGAAACTTGGGATCCTCCTGCCTCAGCCTCCCAGAGGGCTAGTATCTTAGTTACTTTTTGTTGCCGGGACAGAATACCCAACGTTCATAATTTGAGGGAGGAAAGGTTTCTTTTATGTTTCAGAAGGTTTTAGTCCACTCAGGGGTGGCTGGCTGTGGCTGGAAAGATCTGACAGAGCCCTAACAGGACAGAAGCCCTGAGAGAGGAAAGGCAGAGCTGGCAAGCATCCTTCCGGTCGTGTCCCAGGGCTCTGCCCCTTCTGACCAGGCCCACCTCCCAGCAGCACATGAGGCACATAAATAGCTCACAGTTGCCAAACACAGGAGCCTTTGGAAGACGTTCCACATCTAACCCGTAATAGCTAGGATTACTGGCCTGCTCCATGGGGGCTGGTGGGTGTGGTTTTTAAGCTGCTGGAGGGGACTGGCCAGGTTTTCTCTCTTACTGTCCCCTAGCAGGCAGCCCAGTGGCCCCACGCAGCCACATCCTCTCCCCCGGAAGCGCATAGCTTCCCTGGTCACCCTGACGGCCCTGAGGATATGAGGCCAGGGGAGCAGCATCCTGTCCATGACCCAGGCAGCGGGCAGCACAGCCGGGAGGGGCACACGCCCTCCTCCGTCCGCACCAGTGTCATGGCCACCTGCTCAGCTCTTCCTGCCACCCTGGGCTCCCGTGTCAGGAACTGGGCAGCCCGGGGCCTGAGTGAGGAAGATGCTCAGTGCTGACGCTGCCGTGGGTGACTCAATAAGTTGGTCCCTGTCCTTCCTGAGGTCAAAGATTAGCCTCGATGTGAATCGGGGGGGGGGGGGGGGGGGGGGACAGGAACTGGGCACTGGGTGACCGCTGGCCTGCTGACGCTGGCCCATCACCTCCCCAGGAAATCCCCTGTCACCGTGAAAAAAGAGGAGGAGAAGAAACCCCACGTGAAGAAGCCCCTGAACGCCTTCATGTTGTATATGAAGGAGATGAGGGCCAAGGTGGTGGCGGAGTGCACGCTCAAGGAGAGCGCCGCCATCAACCAGATCCTGGGGAGGAAGGTGAGGACCCCTGCCCCCGCCCTTCCCGTGACGTGGGTCATCTGTCCTCCAGCTGATGGCTCAGGGCATCTGGTCCTCTCTCCCACAGTGGCACAACCTGTCCCGAGAAGAGCAGGCCAAATACTACGAGCTGGCCCGGAAGGAGCGGCAGCTTCACTCCCAGCTGTACCCTACATGGTCCGCCCGGGACAACTACGTGAGTACCACGCTGTGCAGGGGGCGTGCAGAGCCCTAGAATGACGTCTGTGAAGGGCAGAAGGGAGAAAGGAAGGGACTTCATGTGCAGAGGGCTCTTTAAGGGGGAAAACTGTATTTCTCTAAGAATAAGATGCCGTTTATGGGCTGGGGGACCTTTAGCTAGTGCTTGCCTAGCATGCACATGGCCCTGAGTTCGATTCCTCTGTACTACATAAATATTAGCTAAGCTTGGTGACTATGCCTATGATTCCAGCTCTTAAGAGGCTGAGGAAGGGGGACTGCTGTTGAGTTCAAGGCCAGACTGGGCTACATAGTGAATTTAGGATCAACCTGATAGTGAGATCCTGTCTCAAAACAAAACAAAAAAGGCTGAACAGTCATTCAAGATGGCCTCCCACCCTACACACCGACCTTGAAGGGAGGGGTCATCTGCATGGGAAAGTGCAGATTCACTCTGCCTTCTCATGGGACTCTCCCACTCCGGTACCCTCACCCAGGGGCAATTAAGAGTGGAAAGCAAGCCAAGTCCAGTAGCACAGTCCTGTAATCCCAACACACTGGGAGGCTGAGTCAGGAAGCTCACAAATAGAACCAGGGATGTAGTTCAGTGAGAAGGTCCCAGGTTCAATACCAGTACTGCATTCCAAACCCCTGTCGTACTCACCCTCCCCCCCGTCCCCCAGGCAATAAGCTAGTGGCCCCCTTGGAATCTCATCTGGCATCTCCTGACAAGACTTCATTAGTTCTTAATAATTAAACTATTACTAATTGATCATTAATAGCCAAGATATTGTTATTAGTAAAAGCTACTGTTCTGTCCTACTCACCTTTCCCTTTGGGTGTATTTTTAGGGTAAGAAAAAGAAGAGGAAGAGAGAGAAGCAGCTGTCCCAGACGCAGTCGCAGCAGCAAGTCCAGGAGGCTGAGGGTGAGTCCTGGGTCCCCGTTCTCTTGGCTCTCCTCTCCTGCTGTCCCAGCCTCTGCCCGGTGAAGTCTGGGGCTCTGACGGCTCTGTGCTACCGTATATTGGAAGGCTCCTGCCTCCTGCTTAGTCAGGTGGGTGGTGCTGCTTCTTCAGAGGGGATTGATGGGGAGGCTCTGGAAAGTTTAGGAATCTTCCTAGTAACTCTTCTTGGGAAATGGTGAAGGTGAATTTGATCCCACGACTTTCTCTTTGAAGCGTAGGCCCTTCACAGGCAAGTTAAGTTGTGTCTTGGGGTTAAGTTCTGGAAACAAAGCCTAACCTAAAAAATTTTTAAATTTTGAGATAGGGTCTTGCTAAGTTGCTAGGTCGTTGCCCAGACTGCGCTCAAATTTGAGGCCCTCCTGCGTTAGCCTCCCAACGTGCTGGGAACAACAGGCCTGTGCCAGTGGGCTGTCTTTTTATACTACACTTCAACAAGCATTTTAGGTCACATCCTCGTCTCGTGCTCTCACCAGGACTGCCTGTATCCTCTACAGTGCTTGTGACTTCCTATTTCTCCCTTCCTGTCTGTATCTATGTCATGTGCGTAACGCGCTTAGGGTTAGACATAAGGATACTATGTAGATGACGCCACATCCATTGCTTCTCACGCCGCTGGGCAGGTGTGCGCCATCTCTGATCGCACCATCAGCCAAAGATCGTGAAGCAGCTTGAGCAAATGAATCCATCCCAGAAGTTATGAGACTTAGGAAGGCAAGATGATCACGTGATCGACTGAGCTGTTTCCCTCCCAGTCAGACACCGAGTCTTTGGTAGTGGTGGTATCACCACGTCTCTGTCCTCTAGGGTCCTTAAATGTACTTTTCCTCACCTTGGAAGCCTTAGAAATAACTGCGGCTCCTCCCCATAAGCATTCCCTTGGTCCCAAGGCTCAGCTGTCCCTCAGTGTCCCTGGGGAACTGATTCCAGGAAACACATTCCCTCTGTAGCTGCCCAAATCCGTGGGTGCTCATGTTCCTTAGCAGAATATCTGGACCTGTGTGTGCTCCAGCGTTTACTTTGTGCCCTCTGTAGATTGTAACACCCAATACATAAATGGCTGCTAGGGTAAATTGTTACGGGACGGTGACTGAGGGAAAGAGTCTGCACAAATTCAGTATGGTTGCGATTTTTTTCTTTCTTTTTTCTTTTTCTTTTTCTCAATTTATTTTCCTTTTGCAGTGCTAAGGATGGAACCCAGGGCCTTTACACTGAGCACATCCCCATCCCGTTTTTTCATTTTGATTTTGAGGCAGGGACTCATTAAATTGCTCAGGCTGGACTCATTTACCCCGCTCAGCCCCCCAGAGTGCTAAGATTACAGGCCTGCCCCACCTATTCCGGCTATATTTTTTTTTTCCTAAACATTTTCTATCCACTGTTGGTGGCTCCAGAGCTGCTGCCCTTGTGGACCCGGAGGGCCAGCAGCATGTGTGTGGCCAGTGCTGCCCTTTGCCTCTGCATCTCCCAGAGCTGTTAGCCACTCATGTTTTACGTCTTCCCAGGTGCTCTGGCCGCCAAGAGCAAGAAGCCATGCATTCAGTACCTGCCCCCCGAGAAGCCCTGCGACAGCCCTGCCTCATCCCACGGCAGCATGCTGGACTCCCCTGCGACGCCATCCGCGGCCTTGGCCTCGCCCGCTGCCCCTGCCGCCACCCACTCGGAGCAAGCCCAACCCCTCTCCCTCACCACCAAGCCGGAGTCCCGGGCCCAGCTGGCTCTCCACTCAGCTGCCTTCCTGTCCACGAAGGCCGCGGCCAGCTCCTCTAGCCAGCTGGGCAGCCAGCCGCCCCTCCTTTCCCGACCCCTCCCGCTGGGGTCTGTGTCCGCTGCCCTGCTGACCTCTCCCCCTTCCTTCCCAGCCCCACTCCATGCCCACCAGGCCCTCCCCGTGCTACAGGCTCAGCCTCTGTCCCTGGTCACCAAGTCTGCCCACTAAGCTGCCCCGGTTCCATGCAGGCTGTCCTGTGACTCATCGAGTAGTAACGATTCAGAAGAAGAAAAAGGAAACTTTATTGGTCAATATTTGACCACTCCGGACTGTTGTGTAAAGTGGCTGGCAACAACCACGCTTTACGTTTTGTAGATGTAACCAGTAGCTGACCTGTAGGCTTTTTTTAAAAAAAACAAAACCACAAAAAAAAAAATCGTAACAAAAAAAGAGAACCGAAGGGTGGTGTGCTGCCCTCCCGGCTGTGGTGGATGCAGCTGGGCAGAGGACGCCTCCTCTACCTCCCCTGCTCCGGTCCTCCTATCTGTCCACCCGGCTGCCGTGGCCCAGACCTTGGGTGTTTCCAGATCCCCAGCCCAGGCTAGTACTCTGTGCTTACGATTGTGGGGTTGTCCAAACCCCCATCCTCTGCCCAGTGTAAGGCCGTGACCATCTGCAAAGACACCATGGCCTGATTTGCTCCCACCAGCATCCCTTTGGTGATCCCTCTTGGGGAGGCTCTGGGCTCCTTCCTCAGCCTCTCCAAACCCTGCCAGCTTCCAGCTTGTGCTGGGGAAAGAGGTTCTCTGACTTGGTCCCCCTGCCCCTGCATTTAAAGGGACTCAAGGTGCCTGCCACTTTCTCAGTGAGAAGCTCTGTTCCTCCTCTCCCCTTGCCAGTTGAGATCTGCCCTCCTTGGTCCCAGCGTGCCAGGCAAGATCTGCCCCGTGGTCTGGCTCCTGTCACCTGGGTCTGTGCTAGCACAATCTGCCAAAGTTCTAAGACCCTCTGCCCTCCCCATCCACAACCTCACATGCTTCTTCTGTGTGTATTTCATTTTGTTTTTATGATTTTTGGAGCAATTTAAACTCCCAGTTGTTTATTTTCACAAAATAAAATTGCAGTTGCGAGACCTTTCCTGAGTGTTTCTGGGGTCCGTTTGTTGACTCATGCCACTTTCTCTGGACCAGGCCCTGAAATTTGCAGACCTCCTGTTGGAGGGGAGCACACTCTCAGTCATTGCTGTCTTTGTTTGTGACAGCGTCTTGCTCTGCCTCAGCCTCCCAAGTGCTTAACGGGATTTAGGAAAATCCAAGCCAGCTCCCAGTGCCAAGTGTGCACAGACCAGCAGTACTGATCCCAGATCCGAAAGGGGAATCTTTCTTTTACAGTTGACTCAAATCACAACCTGCCGGAGTTACTTGTTCCTAGCTAGGACACATTACCCAACACCCACAGCTTAAGGGAGGACAGGCTTACTTGAACTCATAGTTTGAGAAGGTCGCAGTCCATTGGCGGGGAGGGGCTGGCAAGACTGGAAGTCCATGGGAGGCCTAGCCTGGGAAAAGGTGCTCACAGTACCACAACAGGAAATGAAATGAGGAAGGGTGAAGCCAGCATATACCCTTCCGGGTCAAACCTCATCTGCCCCTGCAGACCAGGTCCCACTTCTTAAAACCACAGAAATCCATAGGTACTCCACAAGATCCGCATACACAAGGCTTTTGGGGGACACTCTAGCTCCAAACCATAACACCCCTCATTTGTCTTACAGCTGCCAAGATGTAACAGGTGTCCTTGGTGTGCTTCCCATAGTATCTAGCCCTGCAAATCAATGTTCTGATTACAGTGTTATTGAGATGTAATTCGCTCATTTAAGGTTAAAATTTCCAACTTAAACTAGTGAATGGAACTACAGAGGTGTAACTCCTTGGTAGTGTGTGTGAGACTGCCTGAGCTCAATCCTCAGCACAGCAAAAAAAAAAAAAAAAAAAAAAAAAAGGCTTTTATGGGGGAGTTTTGGGGGGTTTTTTTGTTTTGTTTTATTTTTTGTTTTTTGTTTGTTTGTTTGTTTTGGGGGTTTTTTGTTTGTTTTTTGCTGCTCTAGGATCCCATACATGCTAAGCAAGCCCTCTGTCACTGATCTACATCCCCAGCCCTCTGACTGAAACAAGGTCTCACTGAATTGCACAGGCCGGTCTCAAACTTGTGACCCTCCTGCCTCAGCTTGCCCAACAGCTGGCATTTCCGGTGTGCACCACCACTTCCGGCTCAGTGGCTTTCGGTATGTCCAGCATAGTGTACCCATCACAGCTAGTTTTGTGTGGGTGTGTCTGTGCATAGTGCTGGGGTTTATGCCTTTATACTCAGCATGTCCCTAGTCCTTATTTATTTATTTATTTATTTATAGACAGGATCTTGCTCTTTAGTCCAAGCTGGTTCAAACTCACTTTGTAGGCCAGGCTGGCTTCAACCTCCTGGCAATCCTGGCAAGTACTGGGGTCACAGGCACGTGCTATCACACCTGGCTCATTTTTAATGTGGTGTTCAGGGATTGAATCCAGAGCCTTACACAGGCTAGGCAAAACAGTCTTACCCCTGAACCATGCCCCCAGCCTTATTCTTTAAAAAAATAAAAATAAAAATAAACCAGGATCTGGCTAATTACTCAGGCTGGGCTCAAAATTATGATCCTGCCTCAGCCTGCAATTGTACTGTGATTACAGGCCTGCGCCCTCAGGCCTGGCTAGGTCAATTTTAGAACATTTTCATTACCTCAAAAAGAAGCCTTACCCCTTCTAGAAGGTACTCCCTGTCTCCACCCAAGCTCTAGGAAACTACTAATCTGCCTTGTCTATAAATTTTATTCTGGACATGTATACATTTGGAATAATTCAACATGTGGTTACTGACTTATATCTGTCATATTTTCAAATTTGTTTTATTGCATGATAAACTTTTTAATGATGGTAAACTATATATAATCTAAACTTTGCCATTTCTCTCTCTGTGTAGTCTAGGCTTATCTTGAACTCATTATGTAGCCCAGGCACCTTGAACTCAGAGCAGTCCTCTTGCCTCAGCCTCCCCAGTGCTGGGGTTACAGCGTGCACCACCACACCTGGCTTATTTTAGCCATTTTAAATGGCATTAAATACACTCGCAATGTTGTACAACCATGGCCGCTGTCATTCCTGAACTATTTCCTCATCCGGAACACAAATTGCACCCTGTGACCATTGAAGGGATTATGTCAACTTGAGGGAATTAGGAACCACACCTTCATTAGGATTAGGAACCACGCCTAGATTGGGAATCGTGAACCAGTCTGGATTCTTGTGTGAGTGATTTGTGGGCTGGCCAATGAGGGAAGAGCACCCACCCAGATGTGGGAGGGCCAACTGGAACTCCAGTGGTATAAAAGGGAGGAAGAGGGACCATCATCACAGCTTCTTCCTCTGGGAAAGCTCTTGCTTTTGTGATTGTCTATGGACGCTGACTTGCACACATCGCAGATCTTCAGCACAGATTCGCTCCAATCTCGGCTTGCGCCTGTGTGCCTGTCACTGATCTTCAGGCTCCAGTCTTTGCCATTGTTCTTTGAACAACTGAGATCCACAACAGACTCACCTCACCCGCTGTCCTGCAGCCCCCATGGGAGATCTACTTCATAGCTGAGCAGCCATCTTGGACTATCTCCATCCTCGGATTTGTAAGCCTTCCTCATAGATCAGTTTTGTTATAAAATCTGTAAATTCTGCCTTTTGAAAGAACCCAAACTAATACACACCCGTTAAACATAACTTCCCGTTTCCAGGCTCCTGAGGTGGAATTCTGTCTGTAAGACTGTCTTCTCAGAGTTCCTCGTAGAAGTAAGAACATGCAGCCATTTTTCCTTTTGCTTCTGGCTGATTCCACTCAGCATGGTCCCAGGGTTCACCTGTCATGTTGTCACATCATCAGAGCTGCAGTCCTCTCTCTCTCGCTGGCTGAATATGCTTCATTGTATGTGTGCTTTTCGCTGAGTTGAGATTTCCTATCACAGGGTTCAAAAGTGCCAGCCCTCCCCTGTGGGGGTCAAGAGGAAGCAGATAGGGACATTTGCAGCATGCTTCATGCAGGATTTGGGGGTGGGGGAAGTGGGGATGAAGCCGAGGACCTTCACACAAAGTTATATCCCAGCCTATTTTTATTTTTTATTTTGAGACAGACTGGGCTTGCCACTGTGATCCTGCTGCCTCAGCCTCCAGAGTGCTGGGATTACATACTTATGCCACAGGGCCTGGTCCATAGGATATTTCTTTACCCTGGTAGGCAGCCTAATGCCTGAGTGTTGTCACCAGGTGTCTCTCACAAGAACATTATTTACCCTGAAAGATGTCCTTGTGCCTCTTGTCTGACCTATGCCCAGTTCATTCCTACCAGGACAGCCAGGTTCCAGTAGTGCCCTGACCAGGAACGCAGCCAGGCTTGAGGTGTCAGCCAGATGACACATGGTGAGTGCAGCATGGTATGTGAAATGCCAGATGCAGGTTAATTACAGATCCAGACAGCAGAGGGTGGCCTGCCTTGCAGGGCAGGGCCAGCGCGAAGGGCAAGCCAGCCACTAGTGCTAAGCCAGCAGGAGAGGAACAAGCAAAATGAGGGGCCCCGGGACCAAAGCCGTTGTCGGGGTCCAGGTATGACTCAAGCAGGTTTCTTGTGGGAAGTTCTAGTTGAGTCTACAGCAAGTGGGCACATGTTCTGTGGAGTCATACAGATAGAAGTGGTCACGGAGGCGTAGCTGGGCATTCCAAGAAGAATCTGGGGGTGGGGGTCTGGACAAGTTAAGTAGATTGGTACTGGGGATCACACCCAGGGCCTACACTATACTACATCTCCAAATCTTTTTGTATTTCTTAAATTTTGAGACAAGATCTCAAATTGCCCAGGCTGTGCTTAACGTTGCAATCTTCCTGCCTCAGCCTCCAAGGGTATTGGTGTTGCGGGTGCGTAACACCACAGCTGGCTTAGATACCTTTTTAAATCAGGCTGTTCTGTCGTAAACTGTTTTCCTTAATTGTACCACCCCCCAACCCCCAAGCAAAGACTGACTACTGGACCCAAATACGGTTGCCCACCAGGGTGGTGCACAACTGTGACCCCGGACTCTGGAAGGCTGAAGCAGGACAGTGACACATTAGCATCCAGCCTGGGCAACTTAGTGACTTGGCAAGGCTGTGCCTCGAGATAAAGAAAAGCTGGGACGTAGCTCCATGTGAAGGCCCTGGGGTCAACCCCTAGTCCCTCCAAAACAAACAAAAAAAAAGTTATTGAACTGTTTATATTGCCTCGCCTTTGATTTGTTGGACCCTGTCCCATAAGGAAATGGTCACACAGGAAGTGGTTGTAAACAGCAGATGCAAGGATGGATTGCAGTGAGGAACCAGGATGGGGTAAACAGCCGGCAACTACTAGGCTAAGCTCTGCTCCTAGAGCAGAAAGTTCAGCTGACAAGGCCTGGGCGCGCAGCTCAGGGCTCAGAACACTTAAAGGAGCAGGGTCTAGTGTTCCAGCCCCAGCACCACATCCAAATCAGCTGGGCATCATGGCGCACATCTATAATCCCAGCACACTGGAGGCTGAGGCAGGAGGATTGCCATGAGGTCAAGGCCAGCCTGGGCTACATAGTGAATTCAGGACCAGCCTGGGCTACAGATCCAACTGGACCCAGTGCTGCAGGCCTGCCTATAAACCCATCACTGAGGGAGGCTGAGGTAGGAGTATTACAAAATCAATTTAGTGATTCAAGGAGACCCTCAAACTCAAAACTAAAAAAAAAAAAAAAAAAAAAAAAAAAAAAAAAAAAAAAAAAAAAAAAAAAAAAAAAAGGCATGGGTGCTGGAGATGTAGCTCGGTGTGAAGGCCCTGAATCGGATCTCCAGTACCACTGAAAGAAAAAAAAAATTCTCTATATATTTATACATGTACATATACACACACAAATATACACATCTATATTCGGTGGTACCCTGGACTGAACCCAGGGCTCTACCTGAGCGAGTCTCCTGCCCACGACAGATGAATAAGCCCCATTTTGCTCATCTTTCCATGTGTTGACAAACATTCCTAGTCTTCTTGCTCTCATAAGTAAGGCTGCCATGTACATTCACATGCAAGCAAAATGCTTCTGAGCCTCTTGTCAGTTCTTTGCTGTATATAACTAGGAGGGAAATTGCTACAGCAGGTAAGCAGCTTTATGTTCATTTTTGTGGTACAAGGGATCAAACACAGAACTTTCTTTTTTTTTTTGAGACAGGGTCTTGCTCTGTAGCCCAGGCTGGTCCTGAACTCACTATGTACCCCAGGCCAGATTCGAACTCACAGCAATCCTCCGGCTTCAGCCTCCCAAGTGCAAACTCATGTTCAATGCCCCCCCTCCCTACACCTGGCATACAACCTGTGTTTCCCACTGCAGGAAGAGGCCCCTCCCTCCCATCCTGCCTGTCTCTCGTCCAACCCCTTCCCGAGGCCAGCCGATACCACTTCCCAAATTCACCTCCATTCGGACCACTCCTCCACTCTCACTGTCCTGTACTATTCCTACATGGATTGCTGCTTCAGTCTCCTAAATCTACTCCTCTCCACACCCCCAAATAGATTCTTCATGATATGGCCAGTGTAGTATTCAAGCATTCCCAACTCAGCCTGTATCTGGCGCCCCCTGACTCTCGTTACTGGCCAGCCATTGTTGTGGAGCTAAAGCACAAACCAGGCGTGGCTCAGGGGCTCTACATGAACTGGACTCCCTCCCTCTCCTGCTGCTCATGTGGACACCAGGTCAGGCTTAAGTAATCCGTCATTGTTCAGCTCCCACAGACACACCCTCACTAAGCCAACAGCCTTGAACGTCAGTCAAACATTTACTAAGGCAGGTAGACAGAATTTCCTGGTTCACTGCCTTTAGCCAAAGCAGAGTCAGCATTCAGAAATAATAAGAAATTTAATTTATTTTGCCGTGCCTCGGGCATGATAGGTGCTATGATTTGGGTCTGAGTGTCTCCCAAAAGCCTCACATATCTGGATGGCATGAGAGAACGATGGAATCACATGCTGTTGGCACACGAGGCCTGGTTGGAAGAGGTGGATGTTTGGGGCTTGATCTGGAGGGATGGTGCCAACTTGCTGGGGTTGGGGGCACCCAGGGCAGAACCTTCAGATGTGTGTTACTGACCTGTGGGCCACAAAGTAAGGGAGGGGCGTCCACTCTGGGCATAGGGGCCCAACTGGAAGCTTAATCCCAACATTTGGGAGGCTGAGGCAAGAGAATTGCCAGGAGTTTGAGCCTAGCCTGGACTACATAGTGAGGTCAGGACCAGCCAGGACTCCAGAGTGAGATCCTGTCTCAAAAAAAAAAAAAAAAAAAAAGCAAATAAGGAACTTGTTCTTAAAAGGCATATTTGTGTACTATTTCTTGAAATTCAGAAGAATTTCAACAGACTAGAATTGAATCTCAGATAACAAATATTGTACTCAGAGAGTACAGAGGGATATTACTTCCCTCTGTGGCTGTAGTCCTTTGGGGCAGAAGTGGTACCAGTTCACAGTTCAACCCCAGTTCACTGGCATTTTTTTTTTTTTCTGACATAGTCTTGCTTTGTAGTCCAGGCTGGTTCTGACCTCACAGCAATCCTCCTGCCTCAGCCTCCCCAGAGGACTGGGATTCCAGGCCTGAGCCGGCACATTTTAGCTTGCATCTTTTCTTTTCTTTTTTGAGACATGGTCTCGCTCTGTAGTCAGGGGGTCCCAAACTCACTGCGTAGCTCAGGCTGCCCTCAACTCATGGCAATTCTCCTGCCTCACCTTTGGTATGCACCACTGTGCCTGTTCTATGCCATGCTGGGGAATCGAACTCAGGGCCTTTTGCTTGCTAGGCTAGCACTCTTACTGTTGTGCTATTCCTCCAGTGCTTCATAGAAATTTGTATCCTAGGGGCTGGGAAGAAAGCTCAGTGATTAGAGCACTTGACTAGCATGCCCAAGGCCCTGGGTTTGATTGCCCAGCACCACATAAAAATTAGCCATGCCTTGGGGCACATGCTGGTAATCCCAGCACTCAGAAGTCCAAGACCAGCCTAGGCTATACAGCACGTTCAGGACGTTCCCATACACAGAGACTTTGTCTCAAAGAAGAACATTTACATTCTCAACACTTTTTAAGCCATTTATGCCTCCATCTGGTGCTGCTCCGGCCTCACTGGCTGCCGTTCTCCTTGCTGTGATCTCACAAGTCTTGTCTTTTGTTTTTTTTTTGTTTTTGTTTTTGTTTTTTTTTTGAGACAGGGTCTTACTCTAGTTCAGGCTGATTCTGAACTCATTGTATAGCCCGGGCTGATCTTTTTTTGGGGAAAAGGGGTGGAGAAAAGATTTTTTTAAATTTACACATCAGACCCCTTTCCCTTTCCTACCCCTTCCTCTCCCCACCACCACGCTCCCCTTCCCTCTCCGCACACTCCATCTTGCTTTTTTTGATCTTTCAGGTTTTTATGGTTTGGTTTTCTCTTAGAGAAACCATACTACAGTTAACTTTCTGTGTCTGATTCATTTCACTAAAGCATAATGGTCTCAAGGTACATCCATTTTCCTACAAATGCCTCAGCCTCCCCAGTGCTGGGATGACAGGCATGTGCCACCACACCCAGTTTATGTGGTGCTGGGGAATCGAACTCGGGTACTTAACACTTGACATAGCACTTGCAAGGCAAGCGCTTTAACCACTGAGCCATTTCTCCAGCCCCCCTTTGTAAGTATCTTATTGAGGATTTTTGCATCTATATTCACGAAGGAAATTGGCATATAGTTTTCTTTCTTTGGGGGATTTTTAATCTGGTTTGGGGATCAAGATGATAATTACTTCCAGAAAGGAGTTGGGCAGTGTTACCTCTTTCAATTTCAAGGAAGAGTTTAAGAAGCATTGGCACTTTTTCTCTAAAGCTCCAGTAAAATTATGCAGTGAATCCATCAGGTCCTAGAATTTTGTTTGTTGGTAGATCATTTATTACTGCTTCAATTTCATCTCTGGTCATTGTTCTATTTGGGTTTTTACATCTTCTTGGCTCAATTTTGATATATCAGTTGTGGCTAGGAATTTATCGATTTCTTCTGAGTTTGTGAATTTATTGGACTATAGGTTTTCAAAATAGCTTCTTATAATCCTCTGGATTTCAACTGTGTCCATTGTGATTTCGCCTTTTTCATTTCTTCCTTCCTTCCTTCTTTCTTTCTTTCTTTATTTCTTTTTTTTTGAGACAGGGTCTCAATCTATACCACAGGCTGGTCCTGAACTTACTATGGAGCCCAGACTAGCATTGGACTCAGGATAGTCCCCCTGCCTCAGCCTCCCCAGTGCTGGGACTACAGACGTGTGCCACCATGCCCAGCTTTTGTGGTGCTGTGAAATCAAATTCAGGAATTTAGCACTCGCCAAGAGCTAGGCAAGCACTGTCACTGCTGAGCTATCCCTCCAGCCCCACCTTTTTCATTTCTAATTACATTACTGTGGATTTTACTTTCCATCTTTTAGTGAATTTGGCTAGAAGTTTATCAATCTTATTTATCCTTTTGAAGAACCAACTCTTTGATTCACTAATATTTTGTATTTTTACTTTCAATTCCATTGCTCTAAACTCTGATCATTATAATTTCCTTCCTTCTACTGCCTTTGGATTTGACTTGTTATTGTATCTCTAGGACTTTGAGCTGCATCATTAGGTTATTTGAGATTGCTCTTTTTTCTTATGTGCATTCATGGCTATAAATTTCTGTCTTAGTACTGCTTTCCTTGTATCCAACAGATTCTGGTATAATATGCTTTCATTATCATTTGACTTTAGGAAGTCCTTGATTTTTTTCTTAGTTTTTTCTATAATCCATTGCTTGTTCAAAATGTATTATGTAATCTCCATTTATGTGTATAGCTTCTGTAGTTACTGTTGTCTTACATTTTTCATTGCTGACACAGAATACCAAATATTGACAACTTTAGGGAGGAAAGATTTCTTTTTACCTCACTGTTTCAGGAGGCAGTCCATTTACAGATGGACAGCTCCATTTACAGGTGGACACTCTTATATAATGACCATAACTCTTTTGGGAAGGTCCCTAGAAGAGGTATGGCTGGATTAAATAGGGTATCTTCAGATGGGATATTTTCAGATTTTTGAAGAAATGTCCATATTGCTTTCCATGGTGGTGTACCAGTTTGCAGTTCCACCAGCAATGTAGGAGGGTTGATTTTTTTTTCCCCACAAGCCCAATTTTATTGTTGATTTTAAGACAGGGTCCCTAAATTGCCCAGGCTTGGCTCAAACTTGCAATCCTCCTGCCTCAGGCTCCCAGAATGCTGAGATTAAGCCTGTGCCTCCTGTTCAATTTACAATTTTTTAAATTACTGTCCACAAAATGATTTCAGGCAACACAATGTTTTTGTTTTGCTTTGTTTTTCTTTTTGAGACAGGGTCTCACTCTCTAGCCCAGACTGGTCCTGAACTCACTATGGAGCCCAGGCTGGCCTTGGACTCACAGCAGTCCTCCAGTCCCCTTCTTTTACAGGTGTGTGCCACAACAGCCATCTTTATGTGGTGCTGGAGGACTGAACTCAGGACCTTGTGCTTACAAGGCAAGTGCTTTACCTGCTGTGCCAGTCCTCCAGGCCCAAGACAATGTTTAAACATAACTGTGAGTGTAAAGTGAACATAAAGACAGGCCTGGTGGTGAAGGCCTGTAATCCCAACCCTCTGGGAAGCTAAGGCAGGAGGATCACCAAGGAGTCGGGAGGCTGGAGCTAGCAGCTGCTATTAATTCCTGTGCCTCTTGCCCAGTCCCAGCAATTTAGTGACTTAGGGATCAAGATAGAAATTAAGGCCCAGCAAAAAACAACACGTTACCACTTTTAAGAAAATTAAACTCAGGAGCCGGAGGAATGGGTCAGTGGTTAAACCACTTGCCTACCAAGTGCTAAATCAGGCGCTAAGTACTTGAGTTTGATTCCCCCGGCACCACCTAAACCGGGCATAGTGGCACACGTCTGTAATCCCAGCACTGGGAAGGCTGAGACAGGAGAACTACTGTGAGTCCAAGGCCAGCCTGGGCTGCAGAGTGAGACCTTTTCTCAAAAAAAAAAAAGAAAGAAAGAAAAGAAAAGAAAAATAAAGAAAAGTGAACTCAAAAAAGTTTAGAAACATGAACTCGGATTGTCCTCTATCCGCCAGACGAAAAGTTCCAGAGCACCCGCACAGGAGATCGCTTTAAAAATGATGGAAAAGTTTGCTTCTAGATACAAAACACATGAACACAGCACATTTAGGGCTGTGGGAAAAGCACCAGGAGGAAGAGATTAGAATCCCGGGCAAGAGGATGGGGAAACCCGCGCTGCGACGCGCTGCGTGGGCCCCTCGACGCCTAAGAGCTCCTGCGCGGCATGTGCGGTCTCGGAAGAATGAGAGAGAAGGAAAAAAGGAGCCTCGGTCCATTAGAGCTGCTGGGCTAAAAATACGCTAGATAAAACGTGAATCGCAGCCCCAGAGAGGAGCCGTACAAACTTCCGGCCGCTCACTCGCGGCCCCCGGCCTGTTTACCGCGCGGAGAGATGCCAAGCGGCGCGCGCCGGAAGGGGCGGGGCTTCGCGGCCGGAACCCCGCGCGCGCCCCTCGTCAGGGCAGTCGAAGGCGGAAGCGCAGGCTGTGCAGGATGCGGTTCCTGCTTGCGTTATTTCTGCTGCGTATCCTAGCGGCGGGTAAGGCCCCGGCCCGTCCTGCTGCCATCCCCATGCCCACGTTCACCTGGCGTGTCACCCGCTGGGCTTTCCTCTTTCCTGCTCCCCGCTTGCCGTCGTTCCTGCCCCCAGGCCCTGTCACCCCGGCTCTCTTCAGCGGTCTGTCGTCCCCTTTTCCACCAGCCACCAGTTTCCAGACCTAACTGGTTTTTCTGTTTCGGTAGCCCCGGCGCCCCCCTCGGATTTATCTCAGCCTTTCGGAGACTCCAGCCAGCACCGCGCGAGCCACTCGTCTGTTCCGGAAGGTACCCGGCTTCTGAGCAGGTCTTCCTCGGAAGGAGGCGCCGACGCTCCAGCGCCACCGCGGCAAGCCGTAAACCGAGAGCCCGCCGCTTCGGAGTCGCAGCCGCAGCCGCCTCCGAATCCAGACTCCGCCGGGTCGGAGTCGCAACCGGATCCCCGGAATCCAGACCCCCCCGCGCCGGAGTCGCAGCCGGAGTCCCGGAATCCAAAGCCCGCCGGGCCCGATTCGCAGCCGGATCCCCGAAATCCAGACCCCCTGTCGCCGGAGTCGCAGCCGGATTCCCAGAATCCAAAGCCCGCCAGGCCGGAGTCGCAGCCGGATTCCCGGAATCCAGACCCCCCCGCGCCGAAGTCGCAGCCGGCGCCCCGGAATCCAGACCCCCCCGCGCCGAAGTCTCAGCCGGAGCCCCGGAATCCAGACCCCGCCGCGCCGGATCCCCGGAATCCAAACCCCGCCGGGCCGGAGTCTCAGCCCGAGCCCCGGAATCCAGACCCCGCCGCGCCGGATCCCCGGAATCCAAACCCCACCGCGCCGGAGTCGCAGCCTGAGCCCCGGAATCCAGACCCCCTGTCGCCGGAGTCGCCGCCGGAGCCCCGGAATCCAAATCCCGCCGGGCCTAAGTCGCAGCCGGAGGCCCGGAATCCAGACCCCGCCGCGCCGGAGCAGCAGCAGCAGCAGCAGCCGCCGCCGCCTCCGAATCCAGACCCCGCCAGGCCGGAGTCGCAGCCGCAGCAGCCTTCGAAGCCAGGACCTGCCGGGCCAGAGTCCCAACAGGACCTCTCTAATCCAGAAGCTGCCCGCTCGGATTCGCCGCAGCCTACAGAAAACCGTTCCGGGCCTATTTCCAACCCCTCCGCTGGTGACAGGGAGACTCTCAAGGTTGAGAAAACACAGCTAACTAAGAAAGGAAAGACCTCTTCCCCTGGTTCCAAAACTGAGTCTGGAGAGAGACTGACGGTGGACTCTGAGCTTTCTCCTTCCCAGCAGGAGGGAGAAGGTAGGGCTTCAGAGCCGACTCAGGATGTGGATTTCACAGAGGCTGGAAAGGGGGATACCGGGCCTGAAGAGGGATCACTTCCGGAAGAAGAGAAGGAAAAGATGCCCGGCCCCGCCTCCAGTGAAAACCGTGAAGGGCCTTTTTTGGATTCCATGAATGGTGAAGATGACCTTTATAAGGACAGTCCTGGGAATGCCAGCGCAGAGAGCAGCCACTTCTTTGCGTATCTGGTGACGGCAGCCATTCTAGTTGCTGTTCTCTATATTGCCTATCACAACAAACGGAAGGTAAGTCAGGCATGGTCTGGAGGCTGGGAGCGGAATCGCCTCCCCCCGAAAGCCGCTGCGTGGGCACTGGGAGCACTAGAGATTTTAAAGACTAGCATAGCTTTTCTTCCACCACCCCCCACCCCCGGCCTTTTTTGAGACAGCGTCTTGCTCTGTAGCCCAGGCTGGTCCTGAACTATGTAGCCCAGTGTAGCCCAGACTAGCCGTGCATTCATGACAGCCCTCCTGCCTCGGCCTCCTGAGTGCTGGGATTACAGGCATGTGCCCCCACGCCCAGCTTATGTGGAGCTGGGAAATCGAACCCAGCGCCCTGTGCTTGCTAGGCAAAGGCTTTAACCGCTGTGCTATTCCTTCAGCCCCTAGGGTTCTTTACTCTTGTAAATTACATGTTTTTACCATGTTTCCTCTGTGTTGCTGAATTAGGTGCTAAATTAGGAATCTCCCCCCAAACCTTGAATTAGTTCCCTCCCAGCCTCAGTGGATTTAAATACTTGACAAATGGAGCTCTTATTGCTGTTCTCCCTCGTGTTTGAGGTAGTGTATCATTTCTAACTTACTTTCTTTGTTGTGTGTGTGTGGGGGGGGGGGGGTCGGGGGTCGGTCCTGAGGATCGAGCCCAGGGTCTTCACACTGAGCTACATCCCCAGTCCATTTTTATTTTAATTTTGATTTGGAGACAGAGTCTTGCCAAGGCATTAAGTTGGCCAGACTGGGCTTGAATTTGCAATCCTCCTGGCTCAGCCTCCCAGAGGAGTGCTAGGATTACAGGTGTACGCTATCACACCTGGTTCACATCTTTCTTTTCTCTCTCTCTCTCTCTCTCTCTCTCTCTCTCTCTCTCTCTCTCTATTTTATTTTTGGCAGGGTCTCGGTTGGTAGTGCAGGCTGGTCCTGAACTCACTGTGTGCCGCAGGTTGCCCTCAGCTCACTGCAAAGTCCTCCTGCCTCAGCCTCCTGAGTGCTGAGATCATAGGCGTGTGCTACCATGCCCGGTTTATGTAGTGCTGGGGAACTGAATTCAGAGCCTTGAGCTTGCTTGGCGGCCCCATGCTCTATCTTTTATTTCCTTAGGAACATTAGTTGTGAAATGATACCCTTGTTTCTTGGCAGCCGTTCTGATGACAAAATGACATCGTTTCCACATGAGCCCAGAGAGTATAGCAGGTAGTTTCAGTAGCTTAATTAAAATGGAGAAACATACTCAGGACTCCCTCCCAGATAATGGGAGCTTTTACCCTTCTCTCCTTTGTTTCTAAATAAAAAACTTATTCAGTACTTTGCTAAAAACAAAAACAGTAACAAAAAAATATGGCTGTCTGGCCCATAGCAATGAAGAATGAGAAAGGACTGATAATAAAAATCTGCCTTCCTTGTTCCACATGTTAAGTGTTCATAGACTGATAAAGTGAAGGGTGCAGCTTAGTGGAGTGTGGTGATATGTGCCTCCTATCCCCGTACTCACGAGGCTGAGGCGGGTTAATGGACGTTCCATGCCCGTCTGTACAATTAAGTAAGACCCTGTCTCAAATAAGAATTAGAATTGGGACTGGAGGAATGGCTCAGCAGTTAAAATGTTTGCCTAGCAAGTGCTAAGTACCCGAGTTCAATTCCCTAGCACCACATAAGCTGGGTGTGGTGGCACATGCCTGTAATCCCAGCACTCCGGAGGCTGAGGCCGGATTGTAGTGAGTCCAAGGCCAGCCTGCACTCCATAGTGAGTTCAGGATGAGCCTGAGCTATAGAGTGAGACCCTGCCTCAAAAAAAAAAAAAATTTTTTTTAAGCCTAAAAGGCTAAGATGCAGCTCAGTGGAAAATTACTTGCATAGAATATATAGGCCAAGGAATATATTTGTTGTAGAAAGTAATGACTGATTGATATTAAAAAGAAAAAAAGAGTAATGACATATCACAGAGCTCTCTGAGAAGGGCTTGGCAGATCTTTGAGTATCCTCGATTAAATTATACATACGCCTAGACTCCTGGCTGTGCCCATTGGTGCAGACTTGTAATTCCAGCGCTTGGGGAGGCTCGGAGGCTGGGGCAAGAGGTTCACAATTTCAAGCCCTGCCTGGGCAGTTTAGCCAGACCTTGTCTAAAATAAACAATAAAAAGGGGCTGGGAACATAGTGCAGAGAGAAAGCCTGTGTCTCTTGCCCATTACCACCAAACAGAAAAGCTCCTACAAGCTCTGACAACTTTCCTGTCATTTCCTGTTAAGTAGTGTAAAGGATTTTGATGAGATTAGTAGGCCCTGTTCTTAAAACTGGTACAGTTCGTGTGTGTCTGTGTTGCTGAAGGTGGAGCCCAAGGCTCACTTTGGCCAGGCCACTGAGCTGCTCCCCTGCCTGGTACAGGCCTGAGCTACCATGTACAAGGCTTTGAGTTTGATCCACAACAACATGCAAACATAAAAAGTCAAGGCGTTTGTGGGTGTACTTCCCTTTGTACAATCAGGTCACTAACAAGTGTACTACCAGGAGACTGCCTTTAATTGTAGAGACTGAAATACGTTGTTACAGAGTCACTTGTCAATTTTTTTTTTCTTACTCTTTTTCCAGATTATCGCTTTTGCTCTGGAAGGAAAAAGATCAAAAGTCACTCGGAGGCCAAAGGCCAGTGACTACCAGCGTTTGAATCTAAAGGTAAGGAAGAAAGCAGGTCCTGGGGAATTGTACAACTCTCAGGCCTGGAGGGGCCCTTACGTTTGGCCTGGTGGTGGCAGCTTGCTAGCCTTTCAGCTCACACAGCAGACCGTTGTACATATATGTAACTACAAAGTTAGAGCTAGCCGAGGCCTTTCATTACAACAGCTTTCTCCCTTGACAGGTAAATAGTACTGCCTCCAAAACGTTGCACCATGATTTTCATTCTAAATTTCCTTTTATTTATTTATTTTTGGGTGATACTAGGGATTGAGCCCAGAGCCTTCACACTGAGCTACATCTCTTTTTATTTTGAGACAGGGTCTTGTTAAGTTGCCTAAGTTGGGCTCAAATTTGCAAATTTCCCAGGTTGCTGAGATTATAGGCCTGTACCACTGAGCCCAGCCTAAACTTCCCTTTACAGGTAGAACCTGGTAGTAACTCCCAAAGCTCCCAGGTGTGGACTTTTTATGCTGTATCAGTTGTTTACAAGCTTTTTTTTGGAGAGAGAGAGAGAGAGAGAGAGAGAGAGAGAGAGAGAGAGAGAGAGAGAGGATTTCGCTTTGTAGCTCAGGCTGGTCCTGAACTCACTATGGAGCCCAGGTTGGCCTTGGACTCATGGCAATCCTCCTTCCTCAGCCTCTGTAGTGCTGGGATTACAGGTGTGCACCACCATGCCTGGTTTATGTGAGCCTGGGGAATCAAACTCCGGTATTTAGTGCTTCACGTAGTGCTTGCCGCTGAGCCATTCCTCCAGGCCCCTGTTTACAGACTTTTCATAGCATATGAATCATATGGGAAAACGGGATTAAAAAGCAAACTGTGATTTACCAAGTATGGCATGGAGCCTGTGTGTCTGTAGACAGAAGACACCCATTGCTGCTGGAACCACACTTTCAATGGCAAAACACTAGACTGCCCTCCCTGCATGAGTCCAGAAATTCATAGGCATCTAGCTTCCTGGAGTAAGCCCTGCATGCTCTGCTATGGAGAAAAGCTGCCCTCCAATCCCTCTGCAGCAGGACCTGAGCAAGCTTTTCCCCGGAGGCACCCTGCTAGCAGAAATATCTGTTTCCACTGGGCTGTGCCAGCTGCACCCTTCCTGCCTAAGTTGTTTAACAACAAGGAGGGCACTGACAAAGAGCAGTCAGCAACCAGCTGTGAATTTATCCCCAGACTTCCTGCAGGAAGAGCAGTTCTTTCAACAACTCTTGCCAGCTACACCTTGCTCAGAATGTCTTTCCTAACTAACCTAGCAGGTCCGGTGCACAAGTAGCTCTTGCCTATTACTGTCCCTGATAATTGACATTACAGACTTTTTTCCCCTCTCTCACTATAATTTTTTTTCTAGTTGGAAACAAAATGCACATATAAATGTGTCAAGAATGTCATACAAGGGTATAAAGCAGAAGCCAAGATTTCCCTATTCCCTCTGTCAAGTGTGTATCTTTCTAGTGTGTGTTTTACTTCATGCTGATTTGAAGACTCAGTGCTCTGGGCACAGTTGCTACTTTGGAGGCTGAAATAGGAGACTTCTAAGTTTGATTCCTTCCTGGGCCATTTAGTGAGACCCTGTCTCAAAATAAAAAAGGCTGGATGATGTCTCCCTTGCCGCTTCTGGCTGAATTCAGAGGATGAAGTTTTGTATAATGGACAGAACAAACCAGAGGGCCGAAGGCTCACTGCTCAGGAGCAGCTGGGTTTCTGACCCAAGCCTTTTTATTAAGGCAAAACATAGGAGTAAAATGCCGAACTTAGCAAAGTAACAGTTAACCCTTACTTACCAATCTTTGAAAGTAGAACATAGTGAAAGTGGGCTCTTGCGCTGACAAACAGTGTTTCCAAAGCAGGCATGCCGACCCGTTCTCAGCCACAAGCAGGGAAGGGCATTGCTCCTTAGCCTTGAAAAGGGAAGAAGTCATCCCCTCCACAGCAGCTGTCTGACCTTGGAGCAAGTGGGACAGATAGAGTACAGTGCCCTGTGGGATCACTCACAAGGTTGTTTCTCATGGGAGCTCAGGCCTGGGCTCAGCAAAACACAGCATGAACCCAACAGCTGGGCACGTAGCTCAGAAATAAAGTACTAGATGTGTGAGAACCTGGATTCATTTCCCAGTGCTGAAAAAATTGATGAGTATGACTGACGTTATGTGTAGGGGTCTCCAGCCTGCAGGGACCCCCAGAACAGCTGAGGAGGGGTCGGACGACAGAGTACACACTCTGGGCCCATTTCTGTGAATGCAGCCTCACTTTTTTTTAGGAAGTACAGGGCTTAAATAGACTAGGACAATGCGGAGTTTACCTTGGGCCAATTAGCAAGGCCGTAACTAGCAGGGTCACCCAGGAGGAGGGGAGTAGAGGAAGGACGGGGCTTGCCAACCAGCAGTTTGTCACTGGACAAGGTGGTGGGAGGTGTGCCTCTCCAATGCCGTCTAGCATGAGCTAGCAGTGAAGTGTGCTTCTACCGGCTTGTCCCGGACTAGTGCTAGATGGACTTCAACCCAACCTGAATCCCCTAGATTTATGTGCCTTTATTTTTAGTAATTGCTCTGTGTGTGTACGGGCATGTGTGTGGGCCAAGTGGGGGTGTGGAGTTGAACAGGGGTCACGAGGGCTGGGCAAATACTTTAGCACTTTGCTGTTTCTCCAATCCTCACTTCCTGCTGTTTTATGGTCTGTGGCCATGCCACCCTGAGCGGGCCCAGTCTCATCTTGTTGCTGTTTTATGAAGGGGGACCAGATTGTCTTAATTCTGAACTTCCTTCAGCTGCAGCTCCTGCAACGTCTTATTTCTAAAATCCTGACAGTGTGGTGTATTGTTCTGGAGAAAGATGCATGTAACCAGAGAACTATGCTACTCTCGTTTCAGCTTTGATTCGTGTCTGCAAGAACCTTGTCCTCCCTGCTGATTTGTTTTTGAATCAAGAAAAATGAAGAGAAATGTACTGTGACTTCCTCTGGGGTTTGGCGGCAAGTCTGACAGAGGCAGAGTGGGGGAAGGGGATCACTTTGGGTTTGCACCTGCACTTTGGTGATATTGTAATTCTGTATTCCCTTTATTTATGCTGGTGTGTTCATCCTTCCTTCCCTCCCCTGAGCATAATGGAGGGAGCTTGTGGGAACACAGCTATGACCAAAGGGGGTACTCAGCCCTGGGTAGTCTACACTGCTCATCACCCTCCCTGGGCCTTGGCTGTCTTGAGTTAGCTCTTGACTGTGGCATTGCCCTCTGCGCCATCTGTCTTTGCAGATCTGAGAGGAAACCCTGCAAGTAGAAGTGCTTCTCCACTAAGGCCTCTAGTCCCCATGAGAGGACCAAGTGCCGGTGGACAGGGGGCTGCTCTGAATGCATAATTCTCTCCAAAGGCTTTTACAGCAAACCAGGCAGCAGGCTGTGAGGAGCTTCTCTGCTACAAGTTCAGCCTGTTTATCAGTAGTATAAGTTCTTCACATTTTTCCAATATTTGCTATTACTTAGACAAAGTCAATCAACTTCTGTTTGGTTGTACTGGATGCAGAACTAAACCTGAGGTTTCCATGTGTGAAGCTACTGTTCCCATCAGGTGTTTTACAGATAGAACTGTTGAACTGTTCTTTTATACAGTCATGATAGTAACTTTTTGAAAAGGGCAAGTTCACGCTTTGAGTAAGAAAACATGTGGAAGAGTTTGGTCTGCATTTTCTTTGAAGAGCTTTTACAAGTTTCCCACAAATTCTACTTTGCCTTTGTCCTCTAAATAGACATGATGGATTTATATTTAGAAACTCCCTGCACTATACCCACTTCACCTTAATCTCTGTAACAGCCTCTCACCTAAGATACCAAGAGTGATTGGTAAGAATTCTCCCATCCCGACAGGGTCATGGCATTTAAGAAACCCAGTGGATGCTGCTCGGATTGCTTGGAGAAGCTTCTTGGGTCACACTGTTAGTTGAAGTTGTATTTCCTTGTTCTAGTCATGCTGCCTCTAACCGAGAGCCTGGAAAGGGTGGCACCCAGCCAAGCTCAGGGCCACATAGAGCATGGGAAGGGACAGAAACACGGTGAGTTTGTGCTGTGGAAGGAGTCCGTCTGAAGAAAGGACCATCCCGATTGTTACACTATTTTCCATTTTGCTGGCAGCAGGCCACGCGTGGAGTTGCAGTTGTCATTTTTGGCAGGTCGCTTAATGGAGATGAGAGTGCGCGTGTGCTCTTCTTAATGTCACTGTCTGCTGTGCACAAGTCTTTATTTCCAGTCTGAGGAGTCAGCTTGGCCTCCTCCAGCATTCCTCAGACCGTAGTTACTTATTTCCCTCTACGTTCTTCCCTCTGGTGTTCTCATTTGTCCATACACACCGCCCCCTTCCCTCCAGCCTTGGTACATGACGTATTTCCCCCACTCCTGCCTGTCCTGTGTTGGTCATTCCACTCCTGTACTGCTCCGATAAGTGTTGTTTCTGCGTCCTTCCTGGCTTTTGAAGATTTACTTTGATCCAGGTTATCCATTTACCAGATTACCAAGGCCAATGGCTCATTCTCCAGGCCGTCTTGTGCCTGGCAAAATTGGAAGCCATTGACCATGCAATTGACATCGGTATCTCTGACACAGTCCTTTTCCTGTGCTGGTGTGGCAGAGGACTCTTAGAGCCAGCTCTCCATTTCTGTGTCTGTCTCCTCAAAAATTCACCCATTCTTCGTTCTCTAACTCCTGTCTTTATCCTTGGTCTACTTCCCTAAGGACCCATCCTGCTGTTTGCCAAAATTCAGCTAGGACATCCTGTTGGCACTAAAAACTGAAGTTCTGTCTTACATACTTCAAGTTGCTCCTCTTAACTGTCTATTTTCTTTATCATCTAGAGTCCATTTTTCTCTTGTCACAAAAGACCTATCCATTTAACGAGGCTTGAGGTGTAGCTTAGTGGTCAAAGCTTGCCTAGCCTTCAAAAAACCCTGAATTCAATTCCCCAACATCACATAAAAATTAGCCAGGCATGGTGGTGCATGCGTGTAATCCTAGCACTTGCGGAGACTGAGGCAGGATGTTTGCTGTGAGTTCATTGTCAGCCTGGGCTACATAGTGAGGCCAGGAGACAAGCCTGGAATACAGAGTGAGACTGTCTTAAAGAAAAACAAAGAAGCCTCCTGCTATAACCCATTTTCCATTTTCCTTGATTCTCCTGTCCCCTGTCCCACACCTCTACCCATTTCACTTTTTTTCCCCCATCTCTGTGAATCACTGAACTTGGTTCTCCTGTCTCTCCTGTCTTGTCATCTCAGAAAATCCAATCTTGGAAACTAATCTTCCCAAACTGCTTACCCTGGTCTGAGTGTCTGTCTGGGCATCTCATGGCTCTGTGAGAATCATGTTACAGATCTGTGGTCTTCAGGTCTCTGCTACCATTTTCCTCTGTCTCTTGCATAGGCAAGAGATCCTTCACGTTGTGTGTCCATCTATGTCTTTGTGTATTAATTACTGTATCCTCCATTTCCCAGTTTTCTATGGTTTTTTATTTTTATTTTTTTATTTTTTGAGACAGGGTCTCACTCTGTAGTTAGGCTAGTCCTGAACTCACTTCGGAGCCCAGGCTGGCCTTGGACTCAATGCAATCCTCCTGTCTCAGCCTCCAGAGTGCTGGGATTACAGGCGTGCTCCACCATGCCCAGTTTATGTGGTGCTGGGGAATCGAACTAGGGTACTTAGCGCTTGCTAGGCAAGCGCTTTAACCGCTGAACCATTCGTCTAGCCCCTCTGGTTCTTGTTTAGATTTTCTCTTATTTCTCATGCCATCTCAGCTGTTTCCTCAGGACCCGGTTCAAGTTTTCCCATGTTCCTGCCTAACTGCCCTGTGCCTATTCTTAATAATGCCACTCACTCATTTTAGGACCTCAGCGAACAAGGCAATGAGTAGCTGATGTTGCAGTGTCTTCCCAGGAAGCTAAGCTTTTGAGACAGCCCTTGCCACTTAATTCCAGCTGCCTAGATTCATGACATTCCTTAGGTACTGCAGGAGCTTGAGTCCTTCTGGCAGCCATAATTTCTTCCTCTTTTACATCTGAA
This sequence comes from Ctenodactylus gundi, assembly GCA_004027205.1. Classification (NCBI taxonomy): domain Eukaryota; kingdom Metazoa; phylum Chordata; class Mammalia; order Rodentia; family Ctenodactylidae; genus Ctenodactylus; species Ctenodactylus gundi. Next base: position 561,157 of record PVKB01000017.1, read on the forward strand.
TGTGACTTAACTGAGAGTGCACACAGCTCTTTCTGGCTACTGGATGATGTGATCTTCTACATGGTGATTTTTGCTCTTAAAGAGGAGAGCAGGAATAAAGGTCAGTTTCAGACACCAACAGGATTGGCTACAAGTGAACACATTATTATTGTCACATAGTCCACATAGCTCAACGCTTTGAGCCTAGGAAATATCTTTTCTTGTGCTGAGAGAGTATAATAAAGTTTCATGTTGGGAATTGCAGAGGGAACTATTGTGCCCCCCCCCCCAATTATTTTCAGGATGGTTTTCTTTTTCAGGATAGACTGTGTGAAACATGTTTTCCTGGAGGTGGCATGGTATCTTATCCCAGCCAAGGTATCTTACGCCAGGTGCCAGGGCAGGGAGCAATGTGTAGGAAGCTTTCAGAGGCACTCTTGCAAGGACCCCATGGGCTTCTTTTCCCTGCCCCAGCTTTTGACAGAAGGGCAATTTCTGTTGGAGGATTCTGCCCAGGTCCTGGACATCAGTAGAGGGAGTTTATTTCCTGCTACACATTACTAGTAATTCTTTAGAGCTCACTCCTGGATTCTGGAGGAACTTAAAAGTCAGTCCATCTAGAAAGGCTAAGGCCACTCAGAAGGATCTGTCAACTAGCTCTTATACACAGACATGTTTTGCACCATGATGGCTTTTAATGACACGTATGATGATAAAACTCTGTACCCCCAGAATTCCTTTATGGTGATGGCCATTTTTCCTCTCCAGTTCTTGTCTGTACAGGGTAACTTGATGCATGATGCTGAACGTATGCTAAATGTTAAGGCACCCTGCACATGCACTGAATCATTTGAACGTGAGGGTGTGCTGAACACCAGGCCTGTGGTCCTGCCAGGTTTTTTGCTGAAAACCCTTGCTAGGAAGGTTGGGTTTGGCATTACCTTGCTAAATTTTTAGGTTTGATGTAACTGTACATCCAGAGCCAACAGTCCGTTTTGACTCTGCTAATTCCACAAATTGAACGTGAATTTCCTAAATATGCCAGCTTAGATTTAGGTCCCAGCTGTATGCTATTGCAAACTGCCAACAAAACCGGCCCCCTTCTACTCTGACACATTTTTTCATTCATTAGATTACCTTATTAGACAATAAGTGATTGTTGAAATTGTTTCCCTTTTGTTTTTGATTACATTACCACTAGTTAGTAATGTTTTGTATTTTCAGCTTTTTGTAACTTGATAATTGTTTTTTATTTTTTTAAGCTTGTTGTGGTCTAATGATAAAGTATTTTTTAGTACATGTTTTACTGAGCTTCTGTAAATGCCAACTCAGTATAGTTTTGTGTCATTAAACAGAAACCAAAATAAACTTCTGATTTCAAAACAATGAAACCATTAAGTCTGTTAGTACTGTATAAGGTAACATAGGGCCATTGGTGCTTCACTTAACAATAATTTTTTTCTTTTAGCCTTTATTCACCTTTCTATATATCCTTTATGCTGGTTAGACATCTGAAATTGGAAATACTCTAAAAGCTGAAATTTTCTTTTTGAGACAGGGTCTTGCTCTGTAGCCCAGGCTAGCCTCGAATTCACAGCAGTCCTCCTGCCTCAGCCTCCCAGTTGCTGAGATAACAGGTATGTACCACCACGTCTAGCTTAAAGCCAAAGCTTTTTGAGTACCAATGTCATCTCATCTGACATGTCACAGTCAAAAAAACACAAAATAAATATTGTATAAAATTACTCCCAACCTATGTATGTAAGGTATATGAAATGTAAATGTGCTTAGACCTGGGTCTCTTCCCCAAGATATGTCATTGTATATATGCAAATATTAGAAAATCTGAAGGTAAAAAAAAAAATTGTGATCCGAAGCATTTTGGAAAAGGTATGTCCAACTTGCCTATGCAGTGGCAGGACTGCAGGTGCCATCCCTGGGCTATGTGCATACTTGGTGTCTTTCCATGTTCTGGTTCTGACTTTCCACTCTGCCCTCCCCGCCAAGCAGGTATGTTCTAGTCCAGGAGGGACTGGGAGTCATGTCTGGTGCATTCTTTTGCACAGGTGAGGCCCTCTATTGTGTCCTTACCCAGGAACGCTCCCTCACCCTCCCTCATCCCAGGGACCTCTTCCTGCCAGGTCTGTCCTGAGAGCATCATCACTCTTCCCAAATCATGTAGAGGGCACTGTGTGGGGTCCAGATCCTGAGCTCCCTGAAGGCGTCTGGTATCTTGGCACCAGCATTTTGATAACCAGTTGCTACCTGATTGCAGACCTGGGACCTGGTGCATGTAAACTGGATATCACCTTCTAACATACCGCTTACTGACTGCTACTTGCTACTGCCTGTCACATGCATTTCCTACTCTCCAAAAGATCTACTGGAACCAGCAAAAATAGGATTGGAAACCCTCTGCACTTAGGGAATCACAGCCCCAAACTGCCCAACACTTCACTAGTCACCCTTCCTCTTGATGGTGTTGACTCTGGCACGGCACTAAGAGTGAACAGGAGGAAAAGCTTCAGAAGGATGGGCCAGCTGGCATACGGGGTGCTGTATACTGATGCTTCAGGTATTCGTTCTGATTGTTCCGCATTGGGAAGTCTGGGGAAAGATGCAGAGTGCTGCTTCCCATGCACCGGCAGCGTGGGCACAGCAGCCCAGTGCAGGCCTACAGTAGAGCAGCATGATACAAAAGGTTCTCACCTGCCCTAGCTGGAAGAGCTAGCTGGAAATAGTGACCCACCTGAGGCAGGAATCAAGTTAGAGTGCTCTGTATTACAAAGTACAAAGAACAGACAGAAAGATGACATTCACAAGTCAGGGGAGGTGCCAATGGTGTGCTCATCCCTGAGCTTGCTTGCTTATTTATTTATTTATTTTTGAGGCAGGGTCTCACTTTGTAGTCCAGGCTGGTCTTAGACTCACTGTGTAACACAGTCTGTCCTCAAACTGAGAGCAATCCTCCTGCCTCAGCCTCCTGAGTGCTGGGATTACAGACATGTGCCACCGTGCCCAGCTAATCATTGATGTGCTACCCGGACCTGTGTGTGCCGGGCTTTAATCACTGAGCTGCACATTCAGCCCATTTTACCTCCTCTTCTTCTGGGCCTGGACCCTTGCACCAAGATCCTTAAGGTCTGAGTACAAGTTCCTCTTTAGGATGGCACTGCTGCACAGCAGTGCCCCTTGCAGGGCCCCCATCAGCCCACAGGTGAAGATGTCCTGGCCTAGAAGACAAAAGCGGAGACCCTGTGAGCGTTCTCTGTGAGGAGAGGAAGGGCAAGAGCTGATGTATTCATCCTTCCATGCTAGGAACACACGGAGATGGTCTCATGAGGACCAGGGCCATAACCTGCAGGGAACTGCATAACTGCAGGGACTGAGGATGCGAATCAGAGGATCTGGGGTGCCAGGCAGGCCCAAGATGTCAGATCTTGGCACATCAGGGCAGTATACCTGTCAGGTAGAGGTTGTGGATGGGGCTCTGGGCTCTCATGGAGGCCAGTGCTCGAGGATGCAGGCGGCCTAGGTCATGGTCAGCCCCATAGGTGGCACCTCGAGGAGCAGCCAGATAGTACTGGTTGGTTAGTGGGGATCCTCCCGTCACACTGTCCACCTAAGGAGTTCAAAAAGAAGGCAAAGGGCAGGAGTGGGGGCTTGGGACCCTTGTGTCTTAACTGCCTGGGAAGGTTCCCCGTCCTTCCCTGGGGGTGAGTGAGCCCAGATTTCAATCTCATCCTCAGGAAAGGGCAGAGATGGCACCAAGAGGCCTGTCGTCACTACCACTGCACACATGCCCCTACCTTCCCCTCCAGCTGTGGAAACAGTTTCATGACCACGGACATGGAGGCGTCAATGAAGGAGTTTTTGACTGTCTCATAATCGATGCTCCGCTTTCCTTTTGGCTCCGCTTGCCACTCCTCAAACCACTCGAAGGCAGCGGGCACCAGGACAGTCAGTGTGGACCGAGCTGGGGGCGCAGAGCCAGGTTACGTGGCTGCCTGGCACCCTACTTGGCCAGCCCTGCTAGCCCATCGGAACCTTAAGCCCACCTGGGAATCGGTCCTCCCAAGTGGGGTCCTTGGCTGACGGGAAGGCAATGAAGACCAGAGGGATGTGTCCCACAGCCTTTTCCCTGGGCATGGAGGTGTAGCTGTCCATCCTGTGGGGACAGGAGCGTGGCTGTGACTGCCAGTCCTCAGCCTTTTTTCTCAGAGTCCCCAGCACCACCGTAAGGACAGTTCACTGCAGGGCTCCCCAGGGGGTAAAGCTGGGAATCCCCACTGCCTCCCATGCCACACCCTGCCCATCCCCCTGGTGTCGAGGGAGGAAGCGAGGGCACTGGGGGATGACACCCTTTTCCCAACACAGATTCCTTACGCTTTGTCCAGGTCAGTGTCAAAATAGACATAGTAGTTACTGGACTGCAGCCCCAAGTCCTTCTTGGTGCCACGCAGACACACGAAAACGGAGAATATGCTGAGGCCAGGACGCACCATCGTCAGCTGCTGCTTCACACCTGCCAGGTGCAGCCGGTGAGCACAGTGGAGGCTGCAGCGAAGGCCCCGCGCTGCTCCGGGAGCCTCAGGATGTGCTTATGGACTGGAGTCTGATCCCCAGCTGCATACTAGCACAGGGGCCAGGCCTTTTTTTCCCCTCTCCTTTCATATTGGGGATTAAACCCAGGGAATGAGTACTAAGCTGTTCTTCCCTTCCAGACATTTTAATTTTTTATTTTGGACAGGGTCTAAGTTGTCTGAGCTGGCCTTGAACTTGAACTTACCTCAGCTCAGCCTCCCAAGAGCTGGGATTACAGGTGTGTGCTACCACACCTGGCCATTTTTCATAGCTCTTTCTACATGAATTTGGGAGGTACCTACTTTTGTGTTCCCTCCATGACACATAGCTGCAGACTCCTAATCTTCCAACAGGTGATAAACTTCAGCACTGCAGAAGTTCAGGCTGACTACCTCAATCAGCCTCTGAAAGTCTTAAGTTGTCACAGGCCTGTACTCTCAGCACTAGGAGGCTGAGACAAGAGGATGACCAGTTCAAGCCCAGCTAGGTAACTTAGACCCCATCAGAAGAAAAATTTTAAAGAGGGGAGGGAGAAGAGGCTATAGCTGCATGCCAAACATTCAGGTTCAATCCCTTGTATGACTCTAGTCTTTAAGAGTAAATGACACTTCCAGCTTAGACCATAATCAAGAATTATAAAGGTGTTTGGAGTGTTTTGTTTTTAGACAGGGTCTTAACTCTGTCCAGACTGGTCCTGAGCTCAGTGTGTAGCCAAGAATGGCCTCAAACTCATGGCAATCCTTCTGCCTCAGCCTCTTAAGTGCTGGGATTACAGGCATGTACCACCACCCCCAATTTATGTGATGTGGGGGGATTGAACCTCAGACCTTGTGCTTCTAAGGCAAGCACTCTATAATCACTGAGCTACGTTCCCAGCCCTACACCTTGATTTCAATATTAACTTTTTTTTCTTTTTTGAGACAGGGTCTCACTGTATAGTCCAGGCTGGTTCTGAACTCACTATGAAGTGCAGGCTGGCCTTGAACACATGATAATTCTCCTGCCTCAGCTCCCAAATGCTGGGATTACAGGCTTGTGCCACCACATCTGGTTTATGTAATGCAGGGAAGTCAACCCAGGGGCTGTGCTTGCTAAGCAAGTGCTTTAGCCACTGAGCTACACTGTCTACAGTGTCTGCTACACCGTATTAACTTTAATACAAGCCATCTAGTGAGTAAATCTTTTCATTCCTCATTCCTAACATGCTGTGCAGCCTCAGAGTGACAACCAATACCTGAGCTGTGGCAAACAGCATTTCCGTACATGGGCAGCCCAGATTCAGCTAGAGGGAGGAGGACCCCAGTGTGTCATCTGCTGTCCCTGAGCTGCTGAGCTTCCCCACCTCTCAAAAGATGACTCCAAACCAGTTTTCTAGAAAATGCACACACAATTGCCTCTTGTACCTAGTCCCAGTTTTTGTTTTGTTTGACACAGGATCTCACTCTGTAGTCTAGGCTGGGCCTAAACTCAACTATGTAGCCCAGGCTGGCCTTGAACTCAGCAGTCCTCCTGCCTCAGCCTTGAAGTGCTGGGATTACAGGCGTGCACCACCACACCTGGCTTATGTGGTGCTGGGGAATCAAACCATGGCCCTGAGCTTGCTAGACAAGCACTTTAACCACTGAGCTGCTCCTCCAGGACCCCATTCCCAGCCTGAGGGACAAGCTAGCCTCTGGCTTACCTTGCTTCCTTTATTGACAGACATTAGTTGATACTATAGAACACACTGAGCACTACGTGTGCGGTCCTGGGCACACAGATTTAGACATGATGGCTGCCTACTGGAAAAGAAACTCCTGAAAGAAGCTAGTCCTAAGAGAACTGAGGGTTCTGAGTAGGTGACCATGGAATCCATTGTCCAAAACAGGCTACTTTTTTGAGAGGAAGTGGGCACTATTAACAATTATAGCAAGACAGCAGGCCTCAGACTTGCAGACACCCAGCTACAGGGGCATGCTGAGGAGGGACAAGGAACACAGGTTTCCACGGCTGCAGCAAAGAGCAGGGACTAGCCCACCTCCTCCATGCTGGAGCTCCAACCTCCTAGGTCCTGTGTCTGGAAGAGGCGTGGCCAGGCATCTGGGGAGACCCCTGGTTCTCCTGAGATTCCCTAAGCAGAGCAGCCCCACGTCGAGCCCTCTGCTTCTCTCCCCAGCCAGACAAGAGGCTCCATCCTCCGTCCCTCTCCCAGCCATCCTGCAACCCTCAGCCTCAGCAGAGATTGTCCATTCACAAAGGCCCCTCTGCCTAGCTGTCCCAACTCCACCTCAGTCCAGAGGCCCCAGACCCCTGGCTTCCATCTGAGAGCTCAAGTGAACTATGACAGTCTCTACCCACAGGAACCCCAGTACCTGAGCTGTCCGGGTTAGCATTACCACCCCCATGCCTGGAAAATTCTCAAACTAGAATTTATCTGGGGAGCATCTGACCCGTAACCCAGAGGGAGCAATCGGTCCTTCAGCCAGGTAGAAGGTGATGCAACTAGAGTGTTTTCAGGGCTAAGAAGGTGACGCAACTAGACTGTTTTCAGGGCTAAGGTCCTAAGGCCTGTGAGAACTGATCAGATGGAGGGAGAAGGAGGCCCAATAGGTAACTCACAAGGCTGCCTGGAGAGAAGGCAGGTGTGGGTGCAACACTGGCATCCCCAGTATCAGAGCTTAGGGGACCAGGGAGAAGGGGTCAGAAAGGGGAAGGGTACAGAGGAGCATCAAAGACAAAGTCTGTCTTCCCACCTGAAGCCCCAATCTCTGCCTACCCCACTCAGCTTCCTGCCCTGAGACAAAGGAAGCCTCAGCTGGTAGCAGACGCCACTGAAGCCCACTATGTAGGCAGGGGAATAAAAGGCTGGCTTTTAGTGGGGTTCCTTTCCTATGGTTCGGCTAAGTGTCCCCCCAAGGCCCATACACTAAAAGCTTGACATCTGATCTGTGGTACTACTGGAAAGGGATGGAACTCTTAAGAGGCAGGGCTTGGTGGGAAGCAGTTAGGTCACCCATGGGGAGTCCTGTCCCTGAAGGGGATATTAGGACCCTGGCCTCTTCCTCCCTCACTGCATCCTAAACCCCAGGAGTGTGTAGGCCTCCATCCTGCACCCCTGCCATGGTGTACTATGCTGCCACAGGCCTATGTGATCATGAGCTGAAACCTCTGAAACAAAGAGCCAAAATAAACCTTTTCCTCTTTTAAGTAGATTATCTCAGCTATTTGTCACAGTAACAGAAAGTTGACTAACATATTATCCTATACCTTAGAGAGAGTTACTGTTGCCACTAACCCACTCTACCATGAGGAAACTCAAGACCTCATTTTTATTTTTTAAAAATTCATTTAATTTATTTTTGTGGTAATGGGGATCAAGCTCAGGATTTTCACACTGGCTGCATCCCCAGCCCAATTTTATTTTTGATTTTGAGACAGGGTCTCACTAGGTTACTAAGTTGCCCAGGCTGGGTGCACACTTGGAATTCTCCTGATCAGCCTCCCCAGGTGCCAATATAGACCTGCACCACCAGGTCCAGTTTCCAAGACCTCATTTTTAAACTGAAGCACCTCTGCCACACAGCTTTCCTAGCTCCTCTGGGTGTAGCCCATATGGCCCCGTCCCCGGGTGGACAACTTCGGCTGCACCCTTCTTCAGGCACCACTTGAGGTTATGGTTTCCATCCCAGCTACATCCTGCGCTACTCTCTCCTTCCCCACTCCTACTCCAGCCAGAGGCCTCTGTCTGGATCCCTCTGTCATCTTTCCTGGGTCCCTGGTCCCTCTTCGATCCAGCAACCTCCTTTCTTCAGCTCATGCTAGTAGTGTCAAGTCACATAATACCCTGAAGTTACTCCCCACCTAACTCGGCTCAGCCTCGCCCTCTGAGTTGAACCTCTTCATGTGCCCCTCAGAAGCCCCTGTGACAGCCCAGATTCTCAACTCTGCTACTTCCTGGGTAGTCACGGGAAGTCAGTTTGCCAGTGTGGGTCCATTTCCCAACCGTAAATGTTATGATGGTGACCCTGCAGACTGAGTTCTCACCTTTCCTGCCCAGGGACAGTCAGGCAGCCAAGGAGGGAGAAGACAGGTCAGCTCCAGAGAAGAGACGCCAAGAGGAAGAGCAGCCCAGACCGGTCTTTACCTGGCAGACAGCGGGCGCTCTCGGGCAGTAAGTGCCCATAGGTGTTGAACACTCCTGCGTTGGAGATCACAGTGGGGCAATAGATGTTCACCAGCTCTTGTCCCTTCTTCACGCTGACACCTGCAGGCACAGGAACTTGGCTGAGGTTCTGTGATTTCCAGGAAGAGAAGGGCTTTATCCTCTCCAGGTCTCTACTAGCCTACAGCCCATTTTCTCAGACCTGGGAGTCGATCCTGCCAAGGAACAAGGAGAGCAGGCCTGGGCACAGTGCAGCTGCAGGAAGTGTCCTCAAGCACTGAGCCCACGCCTTCCCTACTTATCTCTACACATTCCTAGGCAAACCTGCTTTATTTTTAGCCAAGTGTTCCCCCTCCAGCCCCAGCTGAGTGCACAGGCTGAGGCCCTTGGGGGACCCCAGACCCTTCTCACTGTTGTAGGGGGCTCTGTCCAACGATGCTTTGGCCTCTAGGAGACAGACTCCACACCCTCACAGCCTTCTGTGATCTGGGCCCTTCTGCATGTCCAGCCTCACTGAGCTGTTAGGTAGAAGCAGGTAGCCAAATGCTCCTATGTTTTAGAAAATCGCTATTTTATATGGTTCAACCTCCCATCCTTCAGATGCAAGAAAACACTCAGCTCTTGTATACCTCCAGGCCTTTGTACGTGGTGTTCCCACTTCTTGGAATAATCTCCTTCCGCTCCATCCTTTTGCAGGCTGCCTCTCACCTGTTCAAGCTAGTTCAGACTCCTCTGCCTGTGAGGGCCTCCCTGTCTCCCTGGATATGCTGCTATGTAGCCTAGCAGTTGCTGTGCAGTGAGCCTCCATAGGAGACTGAGAGCTGCCTGAGATAGAAATTGGACCTCTTACCTTTTATCACCTAACACACGAAAACCACATACATATTTTCTGAATGGAACTGAAGTGATAAGCCCACCTTTCTTCAGAGCCCCTTCCGGCGGGAAGGAGAACCTGCTCTCCTTCCTGCTGCCTCCCCCTCTTCCCGCCAGTTCTGGGGATTGAGCCCAGGGCCTCCACACTGAGCTACATCCTTAGCCCTTTTTTGCAAGAGGATTGTACCAAATCACTGAGATGCCCAAGCTGGACTGGGACTTGGGATCCCCCGCCCCAGCCTTTCCTCAGCATGAGCCGGGCAGCTGAGCTCTCCCTTCTGCCCTCAGGGAGGTCCCCCGCCACAGCCCAGGGACCCCAAGGCCCAGTGCAGGGCTCTCACCACAGGCCTTCCCGGTGGAGTCCAGCAGCACGCTCTGCACAGCAGCCCTCGTGAGGACGGCGCCCCCGGCTCGCTGAATCACAGGGATGATGTGGAAGGCAATCTCACTGGGCCCCCCTCGGGGATAAAAGGCCCCTTGTATGTAGTGGTCAACGAGCAGAGCGTGCATGGCGAAGGTGGTGTGCCTGGGGGTCACACCTACGGAAGAAGGGAGGGTGACAGGCAGGCAGGAGCAGTCACCCAGCACTGCCAGGAAAGGACCAGGGCTTCCAGTGAAGTGACACCCAACCCACGTCCGTTCTAGGACCCAAGTGTTCCCAAGGTCCAGAGCCATCAGAGGAGCTGCTACCATCACAGAGGATCTATTACAGGTCGCGAGGCCAGTGGGGATATCCTCCCCACAAACTCCCATGCTGCCGAGACCAAGAGGCACAGTACTGGCTCAGCAAAACAATCCTCCAGAGAGCGATGAAGGCAATCCCTACCCGGAGTCCAACGGGGACAGGTTTCTCATCCACAAGCTCCCCCGGGCCTGGGCTCCACGTGTCAGTCCAGAAGAGACTGGCGAGAGCAGAAGGAGCCTTCGCCAGGACCTACCGTAAGTCGGGAAGATGTAGCTGAGCACAGCCCGGAGCTCGGGGGAGGCTCCGAGCTGCTGCAGGACCTCAGCCAGGCTCTGGGTGGATGCGCGGAGGAACGGGGAGAAACGAGTGAGCAGCCCACAACTGCTGAGCAGTGCAACCACAGGCAGCGGGAGGAACTTCAGCAGTATGGCATGAGCGGCTCCCTGGGCCACCACCTGGGAAAGGAAAGAAGCCATAGGAGCTGGGGTAGCTCAGTGGTTAGACAGCTTGCTTAGCATGCACAAGGCCCTATGTTTGATTCCCCAGCACCATATAAAGATTAGCCAGGCATGAGAGCACACTCCTGTCTGTAATCCCAGCACTCAGGAGGCTGAGGCAGAAGGATGGCCATGAGTCTGAGGCCTGCCTGGGTTAGACAGTGAGTTTCAGACCAGGCTAGACTATAGAGCAAGAGCCTGAGTCGTGGGGTACAAGTTTTATCCCTGGAATATGTAAGAGAATCACCACATTCCAATAGCCTGTACCAGGCCAAGGCACCTGCAATACTTACCTTGTCTGAATGTTGCTGCATTTGTAGTTTTAAAAATCTATACTCCGTGAGTTTTTCCCACCTTATATACTATACTCAGTTCAGTTGAATCTTTTTTTAATTTCCTGCTCAAATTCTTTTTTTTTTTTAATCCTAGATTGGCTGGGTATAGCAGTACACACAAGTAATCCCAGATACTTGGAAGGCTAAGACAGGAAGTTGGTACATTCCTAACCAATTTAATGAGACTCTGTCTCACTAAAATTTTTAGGGTCAGGTGTGATGGAACACACTTGTAACCTGAGCACTCTGGATTGCAACTCTTGCACTGGGGGCACAGGCCTGTAATTCCAGCACACTGGGAGGCTGAGGCAGGAGAATCGCAAATCTGAAATCAGCATTGGCAACTAGGAAATTCAATAAGACTATCTGTAAATCAAAACTCAAAAAAGGGCTAGGGATGCAGCTCAGTGTGAAGGCTCTGAGTTCAATATTCAGTACCACAAAAAATAAAGTGAAATAGGCTTGGGACTCAGGCTAAAGCCCTTGAGTTTAATCCCCAGTACGGATTTAGCAAGACTTTGTCTCAAAATAAAAAAATAAAAATAAATTTAAAAGGGCTGGGAATGTAACTCTGTGCACAGGACCTGAGTCCAATCCCTAATACCGCAAAAATAAATGATTTTTTTTTAAGGGAGTCAGGATGCAGCTCAGTGGCTGCTTGCCTAGCACACACGAGGCCGTAGGCTCAATCCCCAGTTCTGGAAAAACAGAAGTAAAAACAAATCCCAGTCAGGTCTCAGATGAGAGAGAGAGATCCTAAGGAATAGGGCGCCCTCCAGAGGCGAGAGTGAGAGCAGCAGCTGCCGAGTGGAGGCAGGGGTACCCTGAGGCAGGAGCCCAGGACAAACACGGTTCTTTCTCCCTTCCTGCCTCTCCCAGTCCAGTCACTCCAACGGAGAAGGTCAGACCTGCTGGGCGTAAACGAGGGTCCTGAGCATGTCCCTGTTACCTTGACCAGATTCATGTACTTGTCGATCACAGCCGCTTCCTGGGGAAACTTCTCCTTGAGGCCTTGAATGTAGGCTTTCCTCTCGCTGTACATGGGGAACTCTCGTCGGCCTTTGGGCCCGTCGAAGACCACCACATCAAAAGGCGAGCACATGGGAGCCCAGTCTAGCTGCCCTTCTGTGATCTGGTCCAAGATAAACCGGCCAAGGTTGCCCTCCCGCATGCGTCCAATATAATGGATTCCTGTCAAGAGGTGGAGAGGCAAGGTGGCACGGGGGTAAAGGAACTGAGGCTGGACAGGTGGGCTTGGAAGAAAGGAAGAAGTGATCACCTGGCCCAGCCATGCCCGAGCCCAGGGGGGCTGCCCACCCTTCCTGTGAGAGGTGTCAGAGCAGGCACCACTAGGTCCTACCTGTGATGCCCAAAGAGAGGGTACAGTAACACTTATAAAAACATCAGCAATGCCCAATAGCCCACCACCGTGACTGTGCCACGTCTCCTAAGGACAGAGCCATGTTCCCAAACGTCCCCAAACCAGCCTTACCTGTGTCAAACTCGAGGCCATTTTTACCAAAGGTATGACAACAGCCCCCTGCCTTGGTGTGTTGCTCCAGCACAAGGACTCGCTTGCCAGCTTTAGCCAGAATCGCAGCTGCAGCTAAGCCCCCGATGCCACTTCCAATGACTACCACATCAAGCTTCTCTGGCACTAGGCTGGCTGAGAATGCTGGAATGGGGTGGGGGGTGGGGAGACAAAGAGGGCTTCTCAGGCAGGGGCAGGTCAGCCACAAAGGCGGAGAACTGGAGGAAGAGTTCTCTAGCTTACGCAGTGCGAGAAGCTTCTACAGCAGGACCCCCAACCCCCAGGCGGCAGACCAGTACAGGTGCCTGGCCTTGGAAAGTCTGGGCGGCAGGGAAAGATGGACGCTGAGCAGACGTGAAGCTCCGCCCCTGACAGCGCGCTCCTATTAGGTTCTAATGCCACTGTTGATCTGACAGGAAGCGGAGCTTCTCTCCTGTTGCTGCTTGTCATTTTTGTTGCCAAAGAAGTATATTCTTTTTTAGTATGTATTTGTGATAATAAGATAATAACATTTGCTTAGAGAAACTGGTGCACATTGGGCTGGAAGAATTATTTGATCTAAACCTGTGGCCAGATGTGTTTTGCCCTCCCCCACCCCTTTTTGAATGAAAAGGAGCTGTGTGGGGCCCAATATAAAATACACAGAGCTAGAGGCATAACTCAGCAGTTAAAGCACTTGCCTAGCAAGCAAAAGGCCCTGGGTTCTCCAGCACCACATAAACTGGGTGTGGTAGTCTAGCGTGTAATCCCAGCACTCCAGAGGCTGAAGCACTATAGAGTGAGACCCTATCTCCAAAATAATAATAATAATAATATAGTTAATATACATATATAAATACTAAAACTTCCTTTTAATTTTTTTCATTATAAGATTAAAGACAAATCAAGAGGGGGGGGAAAAGATAGTGGGGGTAACCACCATCTGGTTAGCAGAAGCTTTTACCCCTCTGTCCGTGTTTTTGAAATAAAAATCATCCTCTTTTAAAACTAACAGCTTCAGGCTGCACAAGCCTGATCTAAAGTGATGGAACCAAAACCACCACAAACCTGGGGATTTTCACTACTTCCAAAGAATGCAGGAATCAGTCAACTATTGCAGGAAGAAAAACAGAGAGGATAACAGTACAGGCGGAGAAACCGAGGTACAGGCGGAGAGCCGGCAGAGGAAGGAACAAGGAAAGGAAGGGTGGGTAGGAGAAGGGCCCTGAGGCAGGGCACAGCTCCAGGCTGGCCATTTGCAAGCTGGCGCCTCTGGAACATGCAGTGATGCCAGTGCCAAGGCAGAGGCTTCGGCAGGACAGCGCCGCTCAGAGGCTGTGGTTCTGGGAAATCACAGCACCACCCCTCACGTGGGGGAACCTGGGTGGGGTCACCCTAACAGAGGTGCACTGTTAGAATGGGACCGTCCAATGCGAGGTCTGCTCTTTAAACACCACGGCCCAGAGACGGGGATTTGGAATTTTTCAAGCGACAGAAGAACTTGGCACACTTCTACTTCATGGAACTATGGGTGACACACTCTGGTAGGTTTTTCTTTGCAGTGCTGAGGATTAAACCCCAGGCACTCTAGTAATGAGATACATCCCCAAATGCCCACCCCTGGTTTCTCACGAGATCCCATTAAGTTTCTCAGGCTCGCCCTGGACTTCTGATCTTCTACCTCAACCTTCTGAGTAGCTGAGATTAAAGGAAAAGGAAGAAGGACAAGAAGGAAGAAAGAAGGAAGGATAGAAAGAAGAAAAAGGTATACACTACCAGGTCCAGCTCCTTCCAGTAATTGTCTATTCTGCTCACTTTGAACTCACAGCAATCCTCCTGCCTCAGCCTCCTGAGTGCTCGTGCAATCCCAAATCTGGCTTATGTGATGCTGGGGAACTGAATACAGGAGCTCGTGCTTGCTAGGCAAGTGTTCTAACCACTGTTCTGTTCCTCCAGCTACTGCATTTTTAAACACTTGCTACAACCTATCAAATTAATTAATTAATTAATTTCTGAGACAGGGTCCCACTCTATAGTCCAGACTAGTTCTGAATTCACTATCTCACTGTGAAGCCAAGGCTGGCCTCAAACTCTGACAATTCTCCTGCTTCAGCCTCCCAAGTGCTGGGAGGGATTACAGGCATATGCTATGACACCCAGCTTATGTGGTGCTGAGGAATCAAACTCAGGGCCTTGCTCTTGCTAGGCAAGCACTCTAACTGCTGTGCTATTCTCCAGCCATAAATTAATTTTATAAACAACTAATAACTCACAGACCACAACCTGGTTTGAAAACCAGTTACGCTACCATCCTGCTTTTTAGACCAGCCCAAATAGATGAAGTGAGTTTTCAATCAATGGTTTTGCTGCAAATTAGAGACAGAGTCTCAGATAAAACTGATCTCAGAAGTTGTATTAGTTTTTTCACTCACAACAGTAGAATCTCTAACCATGTCACATAGCAAAAAAAAAAAAAAAAAAAAAAAAAAAAAATCTACAAGTGAGAGGGACTTGGAAGACCAGGGGACCCATGAGGGGGCAGGGAGGTAACCAGCATAATTCCTTTTTTATTTTTTTCAGCAGGTTGTGAAAAGGATATTTTGTTGGGAAAAGGGGGGGGTAGTAAGAATAAAGTTTCTGCTAGTCAGAAAACGGTCTCAGAACTTCGGGTTACCCCCAGACATCCTTCTTTAAACCTTGGAAGCAACTACGTAATGCATCTTTGTTTTTATTTTATTATTATTTTACTTTGAGACAGAGTCTTGCTCTACATGTCAGACTGGTCCAGTAGCCTAAGGTGGCCTAGAATTCACAGCAGTCCTGCTCTGATTCCCAAGTGCTGGGATTACAGACTCGCACCATCACGCCATCTAGCATGGAGTGCTGAGGGAATCAAACCCTAGACAAGGGCTCTCATCTCTGAGCTACGCCCACAGTCCCATATGTGTCTTAAAGATGAAAGTGGAGTTACCTACCAGACAGAGGGCATGATCCAGGCCGAGTCACTCTGCTGAACTTCTTTCAAAGTTTTAGAATTAACGTTCAAACCCATGAGTTGGGGCCAAGCCTCCCCTGTTAAATTATCTGACTGGCAAAACACAATTTACTCTGCTGGCTGAGAGAGATTTCTGTGCTGACTCCCAGTGCTCCCGAGCTCTGAGGATACATGAGGTTCTAGGCCAAGTGGGTGCAAGGTCTCTTTAGTTCTGTCTACCGAAGTCCACTGTATAAGTCCCTCAGCAGGGCCAGTCCTAGACTTCGCCAAGACCTTGGCACGCCAGGTCCCTCTCCCTCTGAGGCTACTGTGTCCCGGGTCTGTCTGCTGGAGCAAATGCTCTGGGCATGGCGGACGCTACAAGGGGCGCTTCCAAGAGCAAGGAAGCCTTCCCTGCGCTTTTCTTTTCGGGAAACTGAGGTCCAGATCAGGCCTGGCCTATAGGGCGGGGAAGGCGAAATCTCCAGTGGGCTGGTGTGTCGCCCCACACCCCAGGGTCCCTCTCGCTGACCTTGTTTAAGAACTTTCTTCCGGGCCTCTTTGTTTGTCACCAGGGGAGCAGGTGGTCGCGCGACATCCTCCGAGAAAGGGTTCGGGGATCTTCCACCGAAGAGCCTCAGGCACACTTTGCCGAGGACCGCCAGCAGGAGGACGGCCAGCAGCACCAGCGTAAGCCACATCTTAGCCCAGCCCCGCGGGATCAGAGGAACAAGTCAGCGGCGACAGCGTTCAGTTTTTATAGCTGTATCTCCGCCCGGCTAGTTTGCCCTTCCTGGCTGGAGGGCGGGGCCCACTTTGACCATAACCAGCTAGCTGGGGCGCAAAGCCAGCATCTGGTGCAGATTGATCCTCCCGACTCTTCGTACTGCTGTGCTCCGCGGAGTGTCCATTGCCTTCTGGGAAGTGTAGTTCTTGGAGAGAGAGGCACTAGGACGGCTGCGTGGGAGGCTCTGTGCGCGTGCGCAGATGAAGCCCAGGCGGAGATGCGGAACCCAGCGGGGAAACCCTTGGGAACGCTGGGAACGCGTCGGGTGAGCTGGGGCGGGGGCAGTCTGAGGAGGGAGGGTGTGGAGGTGGAAATGGTCACTGTGAGGCCGCGTTAGGCTGAAAGTTGCAAGACAGGGACAATTTCGACTGGGAGACCGAAGACTCGGGTTCTAGTCCCGGTGCTGCCATGGACCCACCGACTGCCCAGAGAAAATTGCTTTCCTTCGCTTCCATCTTGAAGCAGTGAGAAAACGTATGTTCCAAGTCCCCAACAGCTCCCAGCTAGCTGAGTGCCTTAGTGAATTGAGATTCTAGGTGAGGTCAGCGCATAATCCGGTGAGCATCCGGACCCTGCCACTCAGTGGCCCATAACTTTAGCGGAGACGCTTCCCGGATGTTTTTGTCTTTGGCTGGGTCCCCAGTCGCTGCCACTCTTTGGGGACGGCGGGAAATGGAGCTGCCCAGGGACAAGACCCATGGATTGTCGAACCAGGATTGTCATACCTGTACATGCACATTTGTACTTAAAGGATGGACCAGTCTCTCAGATAACTTACAGAGAGTTCATGTTCCAGCAAGCAATTGAAAAGTCACGTCCCCTTGGCTAGCTCCTTAATGAAAATGGGTGCCCAATAAATACTTGATTCGAGAAGGATCGTTTTGTTTTGGTTTTTTGGGGGGACAGGGTCTCGCGTTGTGGTCCAGGCTGGTGCTGAACTTAGTGTGGAGCCCAGGCTGCCCGCGAGCACACAGCAGCCCTGCCTCCAGGTCCCAAGTGCCGGGATTGTGGGTGTGCACCATCACACCTGGCTTGATCCGTTTTTTATGGGGAGCTCATTTCCCTGGGTCCAGCCATCGGGCTTGTCAAATATTGGTAGGAGTGACTTTAAAACATTTGACAAAAGATTTTGCTTTTTTCTCTCTCTTATACAGATAGGAACTGTTGGTATTGAACCCCTCAGCAGAGCGCTAGCTAGGGTATATAAAGCCCCGCGTGCATCTGTGTTATGGGTTCATGTTCTGCACAGAAGACTCTTCCTGATATGGCTACCATACCTTCTTCCAAGGTTGATTGATGTCCGTTTTTCATCAAATGCTCTCACGGAGGCCAAGGTGAACGGAAAGAGGTGCTGAGGTCCCAGTGAGAAGAAGCTGGATCCTTGATATTGTACCTGAGCGGGCACTGGCCCTACCCTAGATTACAGTGAGTCAAGTGACCAGCCCAGGAGCCAATGGTAATAATCATTATGTCATGTCAAAGATGCCAGTTTTTACTGGCAGCCAGTTCTTAGGGACTTTTAGATCACATTTCCACAGTGGAGAGCTGACCTCACACAGGCCACCACCTTCTTTAGTCACCGGTGGCTGTGAAGTGTGATTTGTCAGTTGCCTATGAGCCATCTGCCTATTTATGATCCAGATTGTGATAGGGTTGTGTCTGTATTGTCCCCTTCCACTTCCAGCCCCCTCCTAAAGGTTTCTGATCCTTGTCCAGCCTTTTTCCTGAGGGAGGTACATGAAGTGACAGGCTTAGAGCTGGGGCTCTAACAATTATCTGAGTGTGGTGGCACATGCCTATGTTCCCAGCACATAGGAGACCGAGGCAGGAGGACTGTCATGAGTTCAAAGCAAGCATGGTTTACATAGTGAGTTCAGGACAGCCTGGGTTACAAAGCAAAACCCTGTCTCAAAAACAACAAAAGAGTTTGGGCTGGGGACTGGGGATTCTATCTCCCAGTTTTACATAACAAAAATTGTGGTGGCACGTATCTGTAATCTCAGCACTTGAAGGCTGAGGCAGAAGGATTACCATGAGTTCTGAGCTACAGAATGAGTTTAGGACTGGTAAGAACTACAGAATGAGATCCTATCTTAAAAAAAGAGAAAGTCATATGATGGCTCAGTGGTAGAGTGTTTGCTTAGCATGTTTGAGGTTCTGGGTTTACATCTTAGTATAACACAAAAGTGAAAACAAAACAAGATAGGTTTTGTGGCAGATGTCTACTTTTAGCAGGTTGGGAGGCTGAGGCAGGAGAATCATGAGTTCAAGCCCAGCCTGGATGACGTAGCAAGACTAAAAAAAATGGGCTGGGTAAACATGACAGTGTGATGGCTCTGAATACAATCTCCAGTGTCAAAACACTATACACACGCAGCTGCCACATATATAATATTGATAGGAATTGGGAACTGGGAAAGGTTAGGACATTGTGTTACAGTTTGAATCTCTGCCATCTTAGGAACCCAACTTATGTCCAGACTGCTCAGCTAAGACCACCTACAAGGTACCAGCATTTGATCTCACCTGTTTATAAGCTGCCGTAGGTCCCAATAACATCACCTGAATATAAGCATGTTGTAGGACCAAATGTATGTGGAAGTGCAGGGAGGGTAGGGTGGGAGTAGGACAGCCAAAAAGGGGAGGGGAAGATATAATGTCAATGCGATATATATGTGCACAAAATACTTAAGCTCAGTGTAACCACTGTGTATTTCATATATATGTCCTGATAAAAATGGGGTAGGGAATCATCTCCTGAAACAGACCCTGCTTAGTGTAGCACTGTGGCCTCTGGACACTGAAAACCCAGTTCTTAGTCTCCCACATGGTAGTAAGAAGAAGGCATTGGGGGCTGGGGCTATAGTTCTGATTAAAGCACTTGCCTACCAAGCACAAGGCCCTGGATTTGAATCCCAGCAACATAACATGGGCACAGTGGCACATGCCTGTAATTCCAGTACTCAGGGAGGCTGAGGCAGGAGATAGGCCAAAATTGGAGACCAGGATAGACAGCTCAGGACCAGCCTGGATTATAGAACAAGACCTGCCAAAAAAAAGAAAAAAAAGAAAAGAAAGAAAGAAAGAAAAAGAAAAAAGAAAGACAGACATTGAGCTAAGGTAGCTTGTTTATGCAGAATAGAGCTGCTTAAAGATTTTTTTTTGGACAGGGCCCTGCTGTGTAGTCCGTACTGATCCTCATCTCACTGTAGAGCCCAGGCTAGCCTCGAACACACAGCAGGCCTCATACTTCAGTGTCTTGAGCGCTGGGATTACATGCGTGTACCTCCACACCAAGCTCAGGTGGTGCTGGAGAATTGGACCCACAGCCTTGCACTTGCTAGACAAGCACTTTAACTGCTAAGCTATGCCCCCAACCCCAAGTTTTTTTTTTTTTTCCTTCAATTGGAACGTAGCTGAATATGAAACCGATTTTCTTTCTTTGCAGAGCTGAGGCTTCAGAGTCATCAGGGACTTCTTTCAGAGCTCACAAACCTCTGCACCCTGGTGATGGCCCAGAGGGACTGTTTTTTTACCCCTAGTCTAAACAGCTGCCAGGAAGGAAGGCAAAGGGAGAGCAACCAGACCTCCGGATTTCTCATCACCCCAGATCTCACACTGTATTAAACACTTCTGAGCCCGAGTGGAGCAAATGATTTTGAGTCATGGGTGATACATCTTGCTCTTTCCATATTGAGAAAGAATTACGAGATGGACAGGTAAGCACTCCTGTGTGGGAAAGGTGCTAGCTTGGGGGTATATCATTAATAAGTCAGATAAGCCAGGCCTGGTGTGCAGACCTGTAATCCCAGCACTCATGGGAGGCTGAGGTGGGAGGATCACAGATTTGAGCCCAGCCTGGGCAGCTTAGCAGTTTAACAAGACCCTGCCTCAAAACAAGAAATAAAGAATGGGCTCGGGATGTAGCTCAGTGTAAAGGTCTTGACCTCAATCCCTAGTACCAATAACAACAACAAGAGACTATGGAAGTTTTTCGTTTGTTTTTTGTTTTTTGTGTTTCTAGAGATTGAGCATGGGATCTTTGTGAGCTACATCTCCAGCCCATTTTTTAGTTTTGATTTTGAGAAAGGGTCTTGATGATTCTTTTCTAACGTGGTTTATGGAATTACTTTCATTTGCTTGGGTGGGGGGTAGAATTTCAGTGAAGAACCCTTTTGCCTAAGAAATCTGTATTTCATTGATTTGCTTTATTTACATAACTGTTTTCTTCCCCGTCAAGTACCCGTGCTGGTCTGATGACCTCAGGGTACTTTCTTTCTTTTTTTTTTTTTTTGAGACAGAGTCTTGCTCTGCAGCCCAGGCTGGTCCTGAACTCACTATGGAGCCCAGACTGGCCCAGGACTCATGGCAATCCTCCTGTCTTAGCCTCCCAAGAGCTGGTATTACAGGTGTGCGCCAACATGGCTGGCTTATGTGGTGCTGGAGAATCGAACTCAGGTACCTAGTGCTTACTAGGCCAGCGCTTTAGCTGCTGAGCCATTCTTCCAGCCCCTATCTCAGGATTCTTGATCCAGTATGAAGTATCCTTGTATGAGCCTGATCCCTGACCTTGCATTCTGTACCCCTTACCCTACCCTGCCAGCCCAGAGATGGTCTCAAATGGAGTCCCTGGAACTCAGTGGCCAGAAAAGGGATAGAGTCTTTGCTTTGGAACTCCAGGAAGATTTTTCTTAGTGGAAGAAGATAGGTGACCTGTTGTTCTAGAAGGAAGGTTTTGGATAGTGGAGGGGACTGAACTAGTAGAAAAAGGAAGAAAGCCTCCTTCAGTGTGCCTGCAGGATGTTCTTTAGCACCATAAATCTCTGAATAGTTTTGAGACACTTTCCATTAAAATTTGAGCACAAAGTCCAGAGAAAAATCACTCAGAGAACTTTGGTTAAGAGTCCTGAGATCTTAAACAATGCTAAGAATTTGTAAGAGTTTTGAGATAACCAAGCCTGGTAGTGCAAGCCTGTAATACCAGCGCTCTAAGTGACTGGGGCAAGAGGATCACGAGTTCAAGCCCAACCTGGCCACCCTACCAACTTAGTGAGACCCTGTCTCAAAACCAAAGTCAGAAATAAAATGAACTGAAGATGTATGTAGTTCTTTGTGAGGGCCCTGGGCTCGAGCCTCTGCTACTAACAAAAAAGCCTTCTGAGGTGAGCTGACATTAGTGAAGCTTTTTGCAATGTTTCTTCTTTTTTTCCTTTTTCTTTGTGGTGCTGGGGCTCAAACCCAGGGCCTTGCATATACTAGGCAGTTGCTCTCCAGTGAACTACATCCCCAGCATACAGCTTAGGTTTTTGTTTTGTTTTGTTTTGTTTTGTTTTGTTTTGTTTTTTGAGTCAGAGTCTTGCTTTGCAGTCTAAGCTGGTCCTAAACTACATAGCCCAGGCCAGCTTCAAACTCACAGCAGTCCTCCTGCCTCAGCTTCCTAAGCGCAGGGACTATAGGCGTGTGCCACCAGTGTGCTCTGGAACTCACTTTTTTTTCCTTCCTTTTTTATTTTCAGATAGAGTCTGGCTTTGTAGTCTAGGCTGCTTCTGAATTCTCCATGTGTAGCCCAAGCTGGCCTCAGACTCACAGCAGTCCTCCTGCCGCCAGCTCCTAAGTGCTGGGGTTACAGGCATGTGCCACCATGCCCGGCATATGTCGTGCTGGGGAGCCAAGTTCAGCAGCTTGACCTTGCTAGGCAAGCACGCTGACTGCTGAGCCATGCCCCTAGCCCCTTTGCTCATCTTCTCACTGACCTGTCTTACAGGTGGAAACCGTGTCTACTGTGCGATCTCCATCATACGACAGGGACAGCGGTGCTCTTGCGGCTTTCAAAGGAATTCCTGTATGTGTCCCCCACGCTTTAGGGTTTCCTGCCAATACAGGATTTTGCTGCATGCTGTTACGGATGCCAGGCACTGGGAACAGGAGGGTATAGACCTTACCCTCTAGGAGTTCACACTCCTGGCACAGGGGTGTGGGGCACAAACATGCCACTCATACCTATTCATAAGATAATTTCTGGGCTGGAGGAAGAGTGCAGCAGTTAAAGTACTTCCTAACAAGTGCAGGGCCCTGAGTTCACATCCCCAGTGCCATATAAGGCAGGCAGGTTGGCACATGCCTGTAATCCCAGCACTCAGGAAGCTGAGGCAGGAGGATTGCTGTGAGTTCAAGGCTAACCTGGGCTACATAGTGAGTTCAGGACCAGCCTGGGCCACAGAGCAGGACCCTGTCTCAAAAAAGAAAAGAAACGAAAGAAAGAAAGAAAGATGGGCTGCGGTTGTAGCTCAGTGCAAAGGCCATGGGCTTGATCCCCAGGTCCACAAAAACACGCAAACAAGAAAACGTGACTTTCAGACTGAGCTGTAAATTGTGGCTCAGTGGTGGGTACATGCTTAACATGTACTGGGCCCTGGGTTCTGTCCCACTGCAGTCCAGTGGCGGGTACGTGTTTCACATGTACTGGGCCCTGAGTTCCGTCCCGCTGCCAAAAAACAAGCAACAGCAAAAGGCATTGACCTTAATCAGCCCATCAGGCAGGGCAGACCAAATCTGTGTGGCTGCCAAATTCAAGAGTGATCTGTACAGTGGGTGAGAAGCGCTGGAGGAAGAGGGGCTAATTCTACCACTCTCTGAGGTCACCTGCCCCTACAGATCTCCGAGCTGAGGAACCATGGCGTTCTCCGGGCCCTGATGGCAGAAGCTCATGGATGGGAGCCAGGTGGTAAGGACGCTGCGGAGGCAGGGTGGCCCCATGGCGGGCCTCCATGAATCAGCGTTTCATCATTGGAAATTTTCTTGCTCTTTGTTCTTCAAAATTTTGTAGATTTATCATTGCTCAAGGAAAAACAGGAATTAATGTTGGATCAGGATTCAGTTTCTCTGCATTGGTTTATGGTGTGCTTCTTGGCAAGTCATGTCATCACGCCAGGTTACGAGATCTCTATGTCTGCAGTGGAAGTGTTAATATTTCTAGTATTGGCCACAAAAAAGCCCTTTCTCCTTCTTTGAAGCTCAGTATTGCCTTGTGACCTGGGGGGAGCAATCATCCCCTTCCTGTACAGGGGCCAGGAATCCAGTGCCGGGGGGGTGGGGGGGCAGGCAGGCAAAGGGCCTGTCTGATCTTTAAAAAAAAAAATTACATGTAATCTCAATAAATGCATGCACCACAGTCCTGGTTAACAAAAGATCTTTTGAAAATTAAAAAAAAAAAAAAAAACACTTCTCTTATCCTTAGAGGGATACTATGAAAATGAGGTTGTTTATTGGCACAGCAGCATATGCTGGTAATCCCAGCACTCTGAGGGGCTAAGGCAGGAGGGTCACAAGTTCAAGGTTGCCTTGAGCAACTTAGTGGCCTAGCAAGACTGTCTAAAAATAGTAAATAGAAAAGGGCTGCGAATATAGCTCATTGTGAAGGCCGTAAGATCAATTGCTGCTACTGGAAAAGGAAGGGAGGTAAGGAAGGATAGAGAAAGAAAAAGGAAGGGAGGAAGGGAGGAAGGAAGGAAGGAAGGAAGGAAAGAAGGAATGAAGGAAGGGAGGAAGGAAGGGAGGAAGGGAGGAAAGGAAAAGAAAGAGAGGCAGTGTACGTGAAAAGTCTCACACAGTTCCCCACATTATATGCTTTACGAGGCACTTTCTCCACTGTAGTTTGTTCCTTTGGGTTTGAGATGGGACCTTGCCATGTCATCCCTGCTGGCCTTGAACTCAGTCATCCTCTGTGCTGGGGTTACAAGCAGTCGGCTTGGCTCCTGGCCTGTTAAAAGTTAATCCACTTGCTAATGTAGTATGGAGAAAGGCACTGTAGTTCAGAAGCGCCTGGTCTAGGGTCACATCCTCCAGTAGAAATTCTTACCCTCTTACTTGAATGAACTTCAGTAAACTAAATCTTTCTAATCTTCCTTCCCCACCTGTTAGTGTAAAGCAGAAATGGGAGCTGGGAGATAGCTCAGCGGCGGAGCTCTTGCCTCATGTGTGCACGGTTCTGGGTTTGAGCTCTGTCCCGGCAAGCACTAAGTAAATTTTAAAACTACTGTATCAGAACCTATAGGATGAGAATTTTGTGAAGATTAAATGTAAAGTATACACACAATATAAGCTGTAGCAAGTGCTCATTGTTATATATTGTTATCATTAAATTCTACATACTAGAAGCTTTTGTAAACATTCAAATGTAGAAAAATTATTTGGACATCTACAAAATGTATTTATTCATCTATTTATTTCTGTGGTGCTTGCTACTAAACCCAGGCCTTATACATGATACCACTGAGCCGGGCCCCAGCCCTACTCCATCTATGGTATTTTATCTTGTTTGTTGTTGATGTTATCATTTTATTTTAGCTTTTTGCCAAAATTATTCTTCTTAACAGTACACATTTGGGATGCATGATAGGAGCAGTCAGCTTGAGAAACTGGCGCATACGCATGTTGCATCTTGATCGCTTTTCACTCCTTTCCTCCTCCCTTCCCCCCAGCCAGCTCACTTCCTGTCTCCACAAAACCAGTTTTCATCTTTTCTTCCTTTATTTTGCTTTTTTACTTTTCTTACACTTTGTGTTTCTTCAATTAGACAAACTCTGCAATACTTAAGTTACTGCTTGCTGGGCGTGGTAGCACACGCCTGTAATACCCACACTTGGGAGGCTGATGCAGAAGGATTGCCATGAGTTGTACGTCAGCGTGGGATATACATAGTAAGGTTAGGACCAGCCTGAACAGCAGAGCAAGATCCTGTCTCAGGGCTGGAGAAATAGTTCAGCGATTAAAACACTTGCCTAGCAAGAGCTAAGTCAAGTGCTGAGTACCCAAGTTCGATTCCCCAGCACCACATAAGCTGGGTGTGGTGGCACACACCTGTAATTCTAGCTCTCAGGAGGCTGAGGAGGAGGATTGCTGTGAGTTCCAGGCCAGTCTGGGCTACAGAGTGAGACCCTGTCTCATAAAAGAAAAAAAAAAGACCCTGTCTCAAAATATATGCATTTAACCTTCTGTCTTTGATTCATTTCACTAAACATGATGGTCTCAAGCTGTATCTGTTTTCTACAAATGAATCAAATTTATTTTTCTTTATGATGGATTAGTACTACATTGTGTAAACATAATACATCTTCTTTATCCAGTCAGTTATCTGTTGATGGACATATTGGCCACTTCCAAGATTTAGTTAAATTATAAGTTGTGCTGCTATAAACATGTATCACTCTTTAACTTTTTTTGTGTGTGTGTGAGATAGGGTCACACTCCAGAGTGGAGGCTGGTCCTGAACTCCCTGTATGGTTCAGACTGGCCTCAAATTCATGGTGATGTTCCTGCCTCAGTCTCCCAAGCACTGGGATTACAGGTGTGTGCCACCATGCCGGCTTATGTGGTGCTGGCTAGACAGAGTCAGGGCCATGTACTTGCTAGGCATCCGCTTTAACCATTGAGCTATGCCCCAGCCCTGATGACTTTAACTCTTTTGGGAAGATTCCCAGAAGAGATATTGCTGGGTCAAATGGGATGTCTTTTTCAGTTTTTTGAAGATTCTCCATACTGCTTTCCATATGGTTGTAACAGGTTACAGTCCCACCAGCAGTGTAGAAGGGCTCCTTTTTCTCTACATCCTTACCAGCAAAAAAAGAAAAAAAAATTTTTTTGAGTTCTTGTTACCAGCCATTCTTACTGGTGTTGGATGGAACCTCGGGGCTGTTTTGGCTTGCATTTCTCTTATAGCTGAAGATAATGAACATTTTTTATGTGTTTATTGGCCATTTGGACTTCTTCCAAGAACTATCTCTTCATTTCAGTTGCCCATTTTTTGATCAGGTCTTTCATTGGAGGGGGCTTTTTTTTTTTTTTTTTTTGAGACAGGTTCTCATAGCAGTCCTCCTGCCTCAGCCTCCCTAGTGCTGGGATTACCAGCATGTGCAGCCACGCCCGCCTTGTGTGGTTCTGGGAAACCAAACTTGGGTACTTAGCACAAGTGCTTTAACCTCTGAGCCATTTCTCCAGCCTGGATATTTTATTTTTTTAAAGCAAAGATAATTAATTTTATTAGATTAGAAAAAATTCCCTGAAGACCTACAAACTTTGTTTTAGTGAAATTTTAATCATACAGAGTGGTGACTAACTCAACATTGGTAAATTAATAACTTTTACCTTAAATGCCAAAATATTTTATATTTGAATTCACAAAGCATATTTGTGCCAGATATTTTTAATAATATTAAGTAATTATAGTTATTCTAGACTGCTTTTGGCTAATTTAAATTAATGGGTCAATTAAATCAGTAATGCTGCATAATTTGTGAATAAATGGAAGAGAGACAAAATCAGGGAGACAGTTAAGAAAGGGGGGAAAATAAAAGACGATATTAATATGAGCTGTGCTGATTATCCTAAAAGTTTGTCCTTCACTCCTGTGATCCTCCACCGGTCAGGGGAAAGCAGTCTTTAAATCAAGATCACCTTCAGAGGTGGGAGGGACTTCTTGGTTCCAAGAGGACAGGGAAAGTTGTCCGGCAGTTCAAGCATTTGTTCCCAGGTCTAAGGCGCCAGCTTGGTCCTGCTAGTTGAGACCTTATGTTTTCTGACAACTAGCCTATTATGATAGCACATTCCCACGCCCTGCTGTTGAGGGTTCTGCCCCTGCCTCAGTGACCTTGACCAGGTTAATTATAGATGAGGAAGTGGAGGATGAAAGGTTGATCTAGTTGCTTGTCAGTAAGCATGTGAAAGGTGAAGCAGCCGTAAAACTGATGTAGATGGAGTAGTGAAATTAGGGCGGCCCAGACGTTCAGGACCCTGGACACGTCTTCCTGCTACCTCTGTCCCTTGCCCTGCTAGGGTAGCCAGAATAGCTAGTATTTATTGGGATCTCACCTTTGGTCTACATACTGTCCTCGGAAGTTAGAGAATTGCCTCAGCATCATAACGATCCCATGAGGAGTCACAATGGGTTGGGTAATTTTCCCAAAGAAATACAGCAGAGATGAAACCTCTGCACAGTTCGGATCTCAAGTAGGTTTTCTGCAACTCTCCTTGGCTGCTTCCCAGCAGCCTTCTCTTCCCCCATTTTCCACCAGAGTTTGGTAGCATTTTATTTAATCTGCAAGTATGTTCTGTTTTAGTTCATTTTTCATTACTGTAACCAAATACCTGAGACTGGGTAACTTTATTTTAAAAAGGGTTTATTTGGACTCACAGTTGTGTTCCAACTGTGAAGGAGGTAGGCTGAATCTAGTGATACATACATACATATATGTATATATACATATACATATATATATACATATATATGTATGTATGTATGTATGTATGTATATGTATTTTGAGACAGGTTCTCACTCTGTAGTCTAGGCTAACCTCAAACTCACAGCTATACTGCCTCAGCCTCCCAAGCACTGGGATCACAAGCATGTACCCCCATTCCCTGCTCGGGTGATACCTTCTTGCTGGCAGAGTGCAAGGTTGTGCAGGAACATCGTGTGGCAAGAAACAGAGCACATGGGTGTCTCCTTTGGGGTCGCTCTTCTTATGCAGCGCCCGGTGTTCCGAGGTGAGAGATGCACCGTGACGACCATATCTGAACCCAGTCAGCTCCCAAAGGTCCCAGCTCTCATCACCGCAGCACTCCTGTGCGGAGGTTTCTGGTCATGTGGTATCATCAGCCCAGCTGGTGAGGCACGGGGAAGTAGTCCTGGCCTACTTGTACTGCGGCCAGAGGGCCGCACAGTTTTATTAGTACAGAATCTTCACACCAGACATCGTTCATATCCTGAAAACAAATGGGAAAAGCTAGTGACAGAAGTGCCTCTGGCAGTTTGGGCTAGAAAGTAAAGGCCTTGATTTAGAGGAAAGGCCGTGTAGTGTTTATAGAAAGCCTGTCCTCTTGCTCTTTTTCCCCACTTTTTCTTCCTTTTATTGTATATGCATTCTTCCATTCAGCCACCCATTCATCAGATGTTTATGGGGTACCAGCCACATGCCAGGCACTGCGCTAGGCTCTGAAGGCCTGGCCTTACGTGGCTGTCAGCGTAGTACCGTTGTTACAGTACAGCTAGTACAGGTGTCAGCCCTACAGACAGCTGCAGCTCCTGTTCCAGACTGACGAGGTCTAAGATGGCACCTGGGTGGTGGCAGTGGCAGAGCTGACTGAAGGATGAGGAGTCACACAAGCAGGGCTTGGAGGTGAGAGGACAGAGGACCCTGTCTCTGCTCTGAGAACCAGCAATCTGTGTGAAGGCTCTGCATGTGGGAGAGGGCAGAGCAGGCTGAGGTTGTCAGGGCTCTTTGGCCCTCGAGCTGGTGTTGGATATGAGTTCTGTGGAGAGAATTACAGAGTATGAGAAAGTGATGGGGACATCAGGAGCCGAGAGCACAACTCACTGGTTAAAGCATGTATTTAGCAAAGACAAGGCCCTGGGTTTGGATCCACAGCTCCACATAAGCTGGGGGCGGTAGCTTATGCCTGTTGTCTCAGCACTCAAGAAACTGAAGCAGGATAGCTGTGTGTTTAATGCTAGCCTGGGCTACAGAGCAAGAGCCTGTGTCCAAAAACAAAACAAAACAAAACAAAACTATCCTGCCTTCGGTGTAAAGAATGGGAAAGGGGTGGGAGTGACAGGACCAAGGTAGGCAGCCGAGAGTGGGGTCTGGGTCACGGTTCAGACATACCTGCATCTCAGAGGGTCTCCCTGTCTCTCTATTGCAGAGTTGAGTGCAGAGGTACTCAGAGCCCAGGAAGAATGGGAAGCTATGGACACCTTCCAGCCAGATCCAGGTAACAGCGGGAATGTGCTGCTCTGTGCAGCACAGCCACTGGCAGGGGCTCCGTCTGAACTCTGTGACTGGCAGTAGGAGACTGAATTCTTGAGTGTTCTCAGATGATGACATCCTTCCTCCAGAGGAGATGGGAAAGGCTGCTGTCCCTGCCAGTCTTGCACCCAGCCCCAAGGGAACACAGAGTCCCTAGGTCGGCCTCTGCAGATGACAAGGATGGGCAGGAGGGAAGCAGGCCACCAGGGCCCCTGTGTACTCCTAGTCCCATTGTTCACTGTGCAGTAGAGGTCTTGGGGAGAGGAGCTGAAGCCATCTGCTGGCAAGACCTGAAGATTGGGTAAAACTGTCTCAAGTCCCATCTTCTGCCGGGATTGGATGGGGGTTGGGATGGTGGAAGTAGGAGCTAGATCTAGCCTGTGCCACTGGGCCCCTGCAGAGATGTTACAGTGAATGGTACCAGCCATCGCCTGTGTCGCTGACGATGAGCTTGTTCTCTGTAAGCCTTAACAAGGGGGAAGGGCTCTGCTCAGGGGAGAAAAGAAATGGAATAGAAATTAGGAAAGGCCCTGACCAAGCCAGTGGCATGCCCCTTTCGTGGGTACATGCCCCAGGCGGTGACTTGCTCCCTCTAAGATGAGTAGAATCTGGCAGTCGCTTGCTGGTAGTTCTGTCCCCTACTCATTGCTGAGGACAGCCAGCAAGACGCATCCAGAAAGAAGCTGGGATGGTGGCTATGCACACCTGTAACCCCAACACTCGGGAGGCTGAGGCAGGAGGATTGCTATGAGTTTGAGTGCGTTCAGGGCTAGCTTTGACTACAGAGCGAGACCCTGTCTCCCCCCCACCAAAAAAAAAAAAGAGTCAGCCAGCAGATAATGCATGCTCCCCGAAAGAGAACTGGTGGTGGCTGTGTCGGGTGCTTGGCTCGAAGGTAACAACCAGCAACCTGATGGAATGGCTGTTGTGTCAAACCCTGAAACATCTTACCCTTTGCCCAGCACTTCCGGTGAGCGAGGCCGGCTCAGACCGGCCCAGGCCGCTCATCTCCTTCAGCGAGGCTCTGCAGCACTTCCAGACCTCGGACCTCTCCTCTTTCAAGGTACACAGCAGGGAGGTTGGGCTCTCAAGCAAATAATTTTCATCCCACCAGGCTAGGGCGATAGGCAGGGCCTGACCTCATCTAAAGTAGTCTTGGGGCAGGGGGTCACAAGTAACCAAGACCCCCCCCCCCCTTGATCCACT
The DNA here is from genome assembly GCA_004027205.1 of Ctenodactylus gundi. Lineage (NCBI taxonomy): Eukaryota > Metazoa > Chordata > Mammalia > Rodentia > Ctenodactylidae > Ctenodactylus > Ctenodactylus gundi. The sequence continues at coordinate 591,529 of PVKB01000017.1, forward strand.
TAGGGCTTTGGTGACTCTTGTGGGAAGTCTTGTCATCTGGGAGCCTGTGAAGCTTTTCCCCTGTTCCTCCCACTTAGAGGTCAAGAAAAGGTAGTGCTTTGGGAAGGCAGGGCCAGCTGTGCAGGCAGCTGGATGATTCATGGCCAGCAGAGGAAAATTCTCTCAGGCTGAGGGCATAGTTCACCAGTTAGAGCCCTTGCCTAGGAAGCAGAAGTCTTCTCATTCTGTCCCCTAGCACCACATAATAGGTGGGTGTGGTGGCACACACCTGTGATCCCAGCACTCGGAAACCTGAAGCAGAGGATTGCTGCAAGTTTGAGGCAGCCTGGGCTACATAGTGAATTTAGAACCCGCCTGGACTATAGACTGAGACCCTGCCTCAAAAAAATCCCCAAAATACCTTCAAGTTGCCAGGAACCATTTGGGAATTTAGGAAATGTGTGAGGTTGGAAAAAGAAGGAATATTTGGTGGAATAAAAGCTGAGAGGTTTTCTGGGACATGTTGGGTAACAGTAGTAAATTTACCTTATTTATTTATTTTTGAGACTGGGTCTCACTCTGTAGTCCAGGCTGGTCCTGAACTCACTGTGGAGCCCAGGCTGGCCCTGAACGCATGGCAGTCCTCCTGCCTCAGCCTCCAAGTGCTGGGATTACAGGCACACACCACTATGCCTGGCTTCTGTGGTACTGGGGAATCGAACCTAGGGCTGTAGTTTGTTAGGCAAGCTCTCTATCTGCTGAGCTACACTCTCAGCCCCAACAATACTAAGTTTAGAGGAAGGTGATTTTAGAACTTCAGCCTAAAACTTGAGTCAGAGAAGAAAGATCAAAGACAGAGCTAAGTTGGTTGGTAGGCTCCAAAGGACAAGAAGCTACCGAAGTCAGAATAGTCTTAAGGCCAGCAGCAGTGGCCCTGCCCGTGATACACCAGCATGACTTCAGAAAGTGTTGGCCATGGCCAGAAGCTGTAGCAACCCCTCAGAGGCATCTAACCTCACTAAACTCTCATCCCAGAAAGAGGGATTCTAGATCTAGATTTTGTGATCAGGATCTTCAGAGAGTAGGAGAGAGATGGAGATAGAAGGGAATCTGATCTGACTTTGTGTGCCCACACGGGGCGGGGCGCAAGCATTTCCAGCAGTAACCTTCCTGGGAGTCAGTGGAATGGCTAGTTCTGGAAAAGTGCAGAGGACCAACTAGTGCAGTAACCAGCTGGCCTTGCCTGCGCTAGGGACATTGCTTTCTCCTTGCAAAGTTGTGGGGGCTGGAAGAGTCTGCCTGCAGATTCAGCGGGTGCTTCAGAGCTCCTACCCCTTTCCCTCACCTAAAGAGCGGTCACCTCCCAGGGGCAGCTAACTGCCCTAAGGCCAACAGTGAGTTCAGTAAGGCAGTGAAGCCAGCACTCAACCCATTGTGTGTAACTTCTTCCCCAGAAAAGAATCCAGCCAACTATTAGAAGGACAGGGCTGGCTGCCCTCCGGCACTACCTCTTCGGACCTCCCAAGCTCCACCAGGGCCTTCGGGAAGAACGGGACCTGGTCCTGACCATTGCTCAGTGTGAGTGCAGGGGTCTGCACACGGTTGGGAAGAGCACCGCCTGCCACGCCGAGGCTGAGGCTGAGCCTGGCAGGCATACTGGGAGAGCAGGGGGTCCTGAGCCCCATTCGCCCAGAAGTACCCAGTCTTCCCTTGAAGGAGGACAGTAAGGCAGAGGGCATGGTGTGTTTTGGGGGCAGGTGGCCTGGACAGCCAAGACCCAGTGCATGGCCGAGTCCTGCGGACCATCTACAGGAAGCTGACTGGCTGCAAGTTTGACTGCCCCCTGCACGGAGCCCACTGGGAGGACCTGGGCTTTCAGGGTAAGAGCGAGAGGCAGCTTGGCTTTCTTTCCTTGCGCCGATTGCCAGGCCAGCGTGAGAGGCGGCTTCGTCCGCCCCAGCCATGCCAGCAGCACCTGAGGGACATCTAGGGGAGGCAGCAAAGGCAGAGCCTGAGGCGCAGCGCACGTGAGGGGCTTGGAAAGTAGCGGAGAGTTTGGCGGAAGGGGAGGCCAGGGTGATGGGAGAAATGAGCGCTTGGTGGTCCCGCAGACTTGGAAACGGTTCAACGAGATGGAAGGCTCCGGATCTGATCTGCTGGGCTTTGCCCTTCACATGAGTGGGGTTGAGGGCGGGACATAGTGGGAATGAGTCCAGGGCCTTCACAAAGAGGTACATCCCAAGCCCCGATTTATTTTGGATTTTAGGCCAGTGGGAAGTCCAGCATGAGGAAGTAACTGCTTGAGCTACAGCCAACCAGTACTTTTGATTTTGAGACAGGGTCTCACTAAGTTGCTAAATTGCCCAAGCTGGGCTTGAATTTGTAATCCTCTTGCCTCAGCCTTCCAGAGTGCTAGGATTAAACGCATTTGCCAAAACATCCATCTGGCTTTTTTTTTTTTTAATAGAAAAAGAACTAGAGACACGCAAGCCTCTTAGACATCCTAGGCTCTGTTTGGTCTGGTTTTGCTTTCCCTCCCTGTTGTTCAGGTTGGGCAATTTCTATCGTTCCATCTTCTAGCTCACTGATTTTTAAAAATTTTATCTGTATTCCAATTGAGCCATCCACTGTGCTTTTAGATTTAGTTGCTATAGTTTTCACTTTCAGAGTTCCCATTTGATTTTTTCTTATGTCTGCTTTTTTTCCTTTCCTAAGACTTTGTTTGTTTGTTTTTTTTCAAAGTGAGGCTGGGGTGTAGTCAGTAGTGGGTCACATGCTAGCGTGATGGCATGGTGACACACACCTGTGATACCAGCTACTCAGGAAGCTGAGGCTGGAGGATTATGAGTTGGCAGCCAGCTTGAGCAAATTACCAAAACCTTGTCTCAAAATAAATAATAATATTAAAGAACTGGTGTACAGCTGAGTGGTTTAGCCCTTGCCCAGCATGTGCGGGGCCTGGATCAGTCCCCAGCACTGCAAATAAATAATGATTATTATGTCTATATTTGCTGATAATTTCTGGTCAAGGCCATGTTACGATAGCCACTATCGTAGCTTTCTACTGTTGCTGTAAGAAATTTACGCAGATTTAGTGGCTTAAAACAATGCAGATCAGTCTGGGGTGGGGGGCACAGCTAAGTGGTAAGAGTCCTTGCCTGGCAAGCGCAATGCCCTGGGTTCGATTTCCCAGCACTAAATAAACTGGGTGTGGTGGTGCACACTTGTATCTCAACACTTGTGAGGCCGATGCAGGAGGATTGCCATGTGTTTGAGGCCAGCCAGAGCTCCATTGTGAGTTCAAGACCAGCCTGGACTACAAAGCGAGACCCTGTCTCAAAAAAAAAAAAAATAGTCTAAACTGAGAGCCAAGTGTGGTAGTGCACACCTATAATCCTACCACTCTGGGAGGCTGAGGCAGGAAGATCACACTTCCAGCCTGATGATTTGATAAGACCTTGTCTCAAAATAAAAACATAAAATGATCTAAGAATATAGCTCAGAGCAAAGGCCCTGGGCTCAGTCTCCAGTACCATAAACAAAGCAAAAAACAAACCAGTGCAAACAGATTCATTATCTTGGAGTTCCATAGTTCAGAATTCTGCGAGAGGACTCACTAGAGAAGGTCAAGGTCAAGGTGCTCCTTTTCAGAACCTCTCAACAGAAAATCCACCTCCTTGTTCTTTCCAGCTTCCCGAAGGCCTCCTGCCTTCATCCGTTGCAAACTTGACATACACTGTCTGAGCTGATTTCATCCTCACAGCTCTCCTCTGGCTCTGTGTGTCTGCCTCCCTCTTCTGCGGGTATGGACTGTTGTTATTCCATGGCCTCCAGATAGCCCAGCATTGGCTCGCTTTCTGCTGATCCTTGTTACCTGCCGTAATCTCCTTACCATGCACTTTGTAGATCCTGAGGCTTAGGGTATGGAAATCCTTGTAAATGGGTCGTCATTCTGCCTACCATAGTTGTTTTTAAGTTCTTGTCAGGAGTTAGGGATATAGCTCCAGTAGCAGAGGGCTTGACTGGCAGGCTGCAGGTCCTGGGATCGATCCCCAATCACACAAAAAATAAAATACAAGAATAAGATCTTTGTCAGATAATTCCAATATCTGTATTATCTCAGTTTTGGTGTCTGTTGTCTTTTCTTGTTCAGCTTGACATTATCCTAGTTCTTGGCCTAATGTGTGATTTAGTTATATCCTGGACACTGTATTATGAGATTCTGGATCTTATTTATATCTTTGTGTGTGTGTGTGTGTGTGTGTGTGAGAGAGAGAGAGAGAGAGAGAGAGAGAGAGAGAGGGAGAGAGAGAGAGAGAGAGAGATGAAAGATCTAGCCCAGGGCCTTCATACTGAGCTATATCTACTTGGGATCCTCTGGTCTCAACCTCCCTAGTGCTGAGATTACAGGTCTGAACCACAGGGCCTAGCTATCTCTTGTTTTTTTTAACAGACAGCTTTCATACTGCAGCAGAGGAAGGAAGGTGTGACCGCATGGGTGGAAGGCCAGGTACCCCACTTGACAGCTGCTGGCACCACCGGCTGGGGAGAGCAGGGGAACTTGGCTACTGCTCTTATGTGGCCTCCGCAGCCATGGCAGAGGGGATAAGGGATTCCTCACCACTGGAAAAAATCAAGTCCCCACTTACTACTTGGCCTTGTCCGCTGCTACTTCATGCAGCTAAGGTGCCCTATTATAATCAGGCGAGGCTGGAAGTCTGGGCCCCACTCTGCCTTTGCTAAGAGGAGCAGGACTAGGGACCCATGTTTCTTGGTGGTGTTTGGCTGGAGTAGGGTGGATATTATCTAAAGGGTCTTATCTTGCTAGGCTGCCCCTTTTCTGGCCCTGTACCTAAAGAGAACAGGTTTTTCTTGGTGACTTTTTTTTCTTTTTTGAGATGGTCTCACTCTGTGGCCCAGGCTGGTCCTGAACTCACTGTGGAGCCCAGGCTGGCCTTGGACTCATGACAATCCTCCTGTCCCAGCCTCCCAGTTACTGGGGTTTGGGATTACAGGCATGCACCACCACCACGCCCAGCTTATGTGGTGCTGGGGAATCAAACTCAGGTACTTAGTACTTGACTTAGTGCTTGCTAGGCAAGCAGTTAAACCACTGAGCCATTCCTTCAGTCCTTTTGGTGACTTTTTGATACACTCTGTTTCAGTCTGTTTTCTGTTACTATCATAAAATACTCAAGCACTTGACTGGGACACACTTATGAAATGCATTCATAAAAAATAGAAGCTCATTTGGCTCGTGGCCCTGGGCAGCCCAGGAATGTGGCTCCCACATCTGCTCAACATCTCACAAGGGGCTTCTTCCCACCTCAGAACGTGGCAGAGGGCACCACACAACAAGACAGGGCAAGCAGGTGCCAGTTCAAGTCTCTGTTCTTATAAAGCTACCTGTCCCATCGTGAAGGCCCTGCCCTTATGGCCAGGTCTAACCTAATTACTGCCCACAGGCCCCACATCGAGATACCATCAGTATACAAACTTTGGGAGAAAGTTCTGATGGTGCACAGACCTGTAATCCCAGAACTCTGGGTGGCTGAGGCAGAAAGATGGCAAGTTCAATCCTATCCTAGGCAACTTAGCAACTTAGTGAGACCCTTTCTCGAAATTTTAAAAAAGTGTGTGTGTGTGTGTGTGTGTGTGTGTGTGTGCGCGCGCGCCTTGCCATTTCTGGGTTGCCGCCTTCTCTAGCACTTGACTTGGAGCCATCGGGCCAGAGAAAACCTAGGAAGCTCACCATAGCATCATATCTCTGCTCTCCACGTTCCCAGCCAGTCTGCTGTCTGCTTTTCAGAGGCTGCTGGCGTCTGTGGCTGTGCTGGTGGCATGGACAGGGGGACGTGTACACTTCTTGTCACAGGCCTGCGGTTGGGCCTTTTTGTGAAGGATTTTAACTACATAGGGTTGCTGCTGCCAGTCGCTGCCCAGGGGCGGGAGGATGAGTTCATGTGGGCCACAGGGCTGGGCACAGGGGTATGGCAGGAAGTGGACCTGAGCACCTCGCACTTCTTCAGCCCAGACAGAAGCTGCCCAAGCTGGTGACAGAAGCTCAGGGTGGCGGGGCAGCATGAAGCCCGGCTCATGCCACCCCCTGTGCGTGGGGTTTCTGTTACAGGAGCAGATCCAGCCACAGACCTGAGAGGGGCGGGCTTCCTAGCCCTCCTGCATCTTCTCTACCTCGTGATGGACTCCAAGACCTTGCTGATGGCCCAGGAGATTTTCCGCCTGTCTCGTCACCACATCCAGGTGGGGCTCTGATGGGAAGCTGTAGTCGTGGCCAGGAGAGCCTCCCAGGTCACCATCTCTGGTTACTGAGACTTTCAGGGACTGGTGACCCACCAGGAGTGGGTGTGTTGGAGTCCGAGCTCCAGTGCTCGTTAGATGTGGGTCTCAAGCCAGTTCATCTGCCTCCTGGAACCCTGGTCTCCTGGTCTGCACACTAGACCATGGACTTCGCTGGCTCAGTGGGAAATGCAAAGGAAAGCCCATGGTGCCTAGTGTTGGTAGCTCTCCTGACCATGAAGGGAGACAGGTGGACTTTGGGTGATGCATGGAGTTCCTGACAGGCCAGAGGTAGCTTCAGTAAGCCTTGGGCTCTATCCAGCCCTGCCCTCTGCTGGTTTTCGCAAGTAGCAGTAGATGGTTTTCCTAAGATGGTGGCCACTTTCCTTCCTGTCCCAGATATGGAGAGACCTAGAAATCAGTCATTCCTACACAAAGGCTTAGTCTGTGTCACCTGTGCCCTGGGGCTGGGTGCTTTGGCTGTGCCATACACAGCACAGACCCAGGTCCTTCCAGCAGAGGTGGGCAGTATACTTCTATTTACCTCACAGAAGTAGATGGTGACCTAAAGCAGTTTAGGCTTTTATAGTAATCCAAGTTAGAAGTGACCGTGGTTTGGACCAAGGTTCTTTCAAGGTGCTTTCAAAGCAGTCCATCTGATATAGAGTCTTGGTGTGAGGGCTTAAGGACATAGAGCCAGCAGGCTGGAGGTCTAGCACAGCGGTTAGAGCACTTGCCCGTGTAAGCCCAAGGCCCCATGCTCTATTCTCCAGTACTACATAAGCCAGGTGTAGTGGAATACACTTGTAATCCCAGCACTCAGGAAGCTGAGACAGGAGGGCTGCTCTGAGGGTTGCCACGTAGTAAGTTCAGAATCAGCTTGGACTGCAGAGAAAGACCCAGTCTCAAAAAAAGTAGATATGCATATTCTTGGTGAGATGTGGTGGTACTTGCCTGTAATCACACCTGCTAGGGAGGCCGAGGCAAGCAGATCACACGTTTCAGGTTAGCCTGAGCAATTAGTGAGACTGTCTTAAAAATAAAAAAGGGCTGGATATGTAGCTCACTGTGAGGGTCCTGAGCTTAGTTCCCAGTACCAAGAGAAAAAAGACAAGGAAAAGGAAGATTCCCCATCACAGATCCCCAAATCAGAGTCAGAGTGGGCCCTGGAGTCCTGCATTGTGATGACCTATGCAGGGATTCTGAGATACACTGGAGTAGATCTTCACTTCGTGAGCTGGAGGGAGACTGCTGGGGCGCGTGCTGGGGCAGCCACTCCAGCACTACGTGGCAGGGATGGGAGAAGAAAGTAAGGCACACCGGGCGGGAGAGAGCGGGGCGTGGACGTCCCCTGCGCACCAGCAGACCAGGCCTTGAGGCTGAGCTGAGGGAGGGCGGAGACTCCGCCTTGCTGATTGGCCCTGGGTACCACCAGGGGGGCATGTTCAGTGCGTGTTCAAGGCAAAGGGCTTTGCTTTAGGCAAAGCAGGAGGGACCAGCTGGAGATAGTAAGTACATACGACATTTTGGGGGGAACTTGTTGAAAAGCCAAGGGGGGAAAACAGGATGGTAGTGGGAAACAGATTTTTTTTTTTTTTTTTGAGACAGCATCTCACTCTGTAGTCCAGGCTGGTCCTGAACTCACTATGTAGCACAGGCTGTCCTTGAGCTCATGGCAATCCTCCTGCCTCAGCTTCCCGAGTGCTGGAATTACAGGTATATGCCATTCTGTCTGGCTTATGTGGTGTTGGGGACTGGAACTCAGGGCCTTATGCTTGCTAGGCAAGCACTGTAACTGCTGTGTTATTCCTCAAGCCCCCCAAAGGATTTTTTGAGTAGTTTTTATTTTCATACAATTTCAAATGTACAGAAGATTTGCTAGTGAGCAGTAAGTATCATATGATAGCAGGAGCATCAGAGCAGAATGGAGTGGGGGGACTGGCCTGAAACCAGTGGCGGGACATCCCCCACCTCCACACAGGGAAGGACAGCTAAGAGAGAAGGGGCCCCTGGCACTTGGCAGCACTGCTCAGGCGGGAAGTGTTCCCAGTAGAGTGCAGGTCTTCTAATATGTTAAATATTTATTTGTAGGGACATTTGCTGTTAATGGCCACACTGTTATCATGCCAGGAGCATTGCTCACTGAGGGGTGTCATCGTGCCAGGGACACAGTGGCATGGTTTTGGAAGGAGAGGAAAGGTGAAAGGTCTCATGTTGTATTGGGAAATCAAACTCAGGGCCTTGCAGCTTGCGAGGCAAGCCCTCCAATCACTGTGCTATTCCTCCAGCCCCCAGAAAGATAGTTTGCGACTGTACAATTACCCTGTTCATCCTCAGACTTTCACTCATCCAATTTTTTAAAATGTTACTGAAGATGGTTCTGCACTGTGTTGCATCCCCAACCTGTTTGTTGTTGTTGTTTGTTTGTTTTGTTTTGTTGAGACAGTGTCTCACTCTGTAGCCCAGCTGGTCCTGAACTCACTATGAAGCCTTGGACTCATGGCAGTCCTCCTGCCTCAGCCTCCAAGTGCTGGGATTACAGGTGTGTGCCACTATGCCTGGCTTATGTGGTGCTGGGGAATCGAACTCGGGTACTTAGAGCTTGCTAGGCAAGCACTTTAACCACTGAGCCATTCCTCCAGCCCCTGTTGTTGTTTATTTTGTTTTTTTTGTTTTTGAGATAGGGTGTCTCTAAATTGCTAAATTGCCTAGGCTGGGCTCATACTTTCAATAGTCCTGCCTCAGCCTCCCAGAGTGCTGGGATTATAGATATGTACCACTGGGCCCAGCTAATTTTTCTTTTCTTTTCTTTTCTTTCTTTATTTTATTTTATTTTATTTTATTTTATTTTATTTTTGAGCTGGGGTCTCAATGCTTTGCTGAGGCTGGTCTCAAATTCCTGGCCTCGGGCAATTCTCTGGAAATAGCCAGGGGCACAGCCTTCACCCAGCTAATCAATCTGGTGTTTTGATTACCAGCCTTTATCAATCTCAAATACTGGCTTTTCCAGAATGTGTGGTGTCACATTAACACCTAAGAGTATAACCCCTCAAGAAGCCAGTCCTGTTCTCTCAGAAAGAACGGGTAGAAGTTTCAGGTACCAGCAGCAGTGCATCCTGCGAAGGGGGCTGGCCACCACACAGCACAGCCATGTGTAGGTGCTTCTGCTACACTGTCCTGGGGCCTTGCTGGAAGGCGTGGACGGTGTTGTTTCTGTAATATGTTATTTTATTTTACTTTGGTGGTACTGGAGATTGCGCCCTGTGCCATGGTTATCACACAAGGAACATATCCCCAGTCTTTTTTTTTTTTTCAGTTTTCATTAGAGACAGAGTCTCTCTAAGTTGCCGAGTTGCCCAAGCTGAGCTCGCTCACTGTGTAGCCTAGGCTGAACTTGAACTCCCAGCAGTCCTTCTCCTCCCTCAGCCTCCTGAGTGCTGGAATTATAGGAGTGCACTGCCACACGCAGCTTATGTGGATTGGACCAGGGCCTTATGCTTGCTAGGTGTTTAGTGACTTTCTTGTTGCTCGGACAGAATACCCAACATCCACAACTGAAGGAGGAAAGACGTATTTTAGCTCACAGTCTCCAAAGGTCTCCCACAGTGCGCTCATGGCGGCTGGCCGCATGGAAGCCCATGACAGAGCTGGAGGGCCGCTTGCTGCCTCTGCAGGCAGACACCAAGTGAGTAGGGAGCAGGTGCATTTCTGGACTAGAGCTAGGCTAGAGCTTTCGCAGCCTTTCTTCTTCCTTTCTTTAATTACGTTAATCTGTCAGGCTGCCAGCTGCCCACAATCCCTGTGAGTGCCCGCCCTCGCTTCAGTAATACACACCCAAAAGCTCTTTCCTGGGCATAACCCGGTGTCAACGAGTTGGCACAACCTCTCCAGGTCAAAGCCCAAGCAGCTGCCCCTGCAAGCCAAGCCCTACTTTCCACCGGCACAAAGTTCCAGTGATCTTGCGACATCCAGATATATGAGGCCTTTCCGGGACACTCCAGATCCAAACCATAGCCCTAGGCAAGCGCTGCAGTCACCCCAGTCCCTTTGTCCCATTTCATCCGGTTCACACTGCAGTCCTTTGACAGACTTGGCACAGGTGATCCTCGTAAGTCTCCTTTCCAGCAGAGGGCGTTGTTGCTGCACACAGCCGGAGCTCTGAAGGGGTATCGCTGGGCCTGGAGTCCCCATCACCGCCATCTGACACTGCAAGAGGACCCCATACACAGCAACTGACTCCAGGGTCACCTGAGGGCAGGGGCCAGGTGCCCAGACCCTACCCACACCTCCAAACTTAGAATCTTTTTTTTTTTTAATTTGAGACAGAGTCTCTCTGAAGTCTAGGCTGGTCCTAAACTCACTTTGTGTCCCCGGTTGGCTTCCAACTCATGGCAATCCTCCTGCCTCAGCCTCCCAAGTGCTGGGATTACAGGCGTGCGCCACCATGCCTGGTGTTCCCGTATTTATTTTTAGATTGAAAGAAATGACAAGAAGGGATGATGTCATTCAAGGCACTGTGATGACAACACAGGCAGCAGGATGTACAGCACACTGGTGACGGCAGCTGTTCGTCGTGGGCAAGAAGCTGGGGAACACTTGTGAACACCACTTGCGCCCGTTTAGGACATTGTGTATGTGATCTGAACTAATGCCCACAGCAATCTGTGAGGTCAATAGCAGGATAACAGCCATCTAAACCGTATACAGCCTGTAGTGCAGCGTTTAGAGCGCTTGCCGGGCAGGCAAGACCCTGAGTTTGATTCCTCAGCACCACATAAGGCCAGCGTGGTGGCGCACACCTGTAATCCAGACATGATAAGAAGAGCCAGCGAGGGACAAGGGCACAGGACCACATCCACACAAGGCCAGGTGCCCGTGCCCCAGGGTTCTCACCCGTGGGCGCCAGCAGCTGTGCATTTGTGCCCTGTTTGCATGGCGTAGAAAGCACTGCGTCCTTCCAGCATCATATTGTGGCACCCGGGTTGGGGATTTAGCCTGGGTTCCGTCCTCAGAACCAAAAAATAAGATTAAAAAAAAAAAAAGCTGAGTGACCCATGTAAAATGTCACCCGTGAGAGAAGCTCTTTAGAGACTTGATGCCCAGGGTTTTTACCGGAACCTGGTCATGGAGGCTCTTCTGCTTTGCATAGACCAGAGTTCTGGAGGAAAAAAGGGTGTTCACCAGCAGTCCAGGAGCAGTGTGCCATGTTTATCACCGGGGGAACAGGGGATCATCTCAAAACCTGTGTACCCAGAGGCCAGCCAGCCACTGGCCAAGCTGTAAGCAGGACTTTCTGAGGATGACAGTGTCATGCCTGCCACGTTAGGTCTTTCTGCATAGCACTCAAAAGTTTGTTTTTGAGAGATGAAGAGGCTGAGTCTCCTGGGTGTGGTAGCCTTCTCTAGGACACACAGCTAGCTGGTGTCCAGGCCAGCTACCACAGAGCCCGCCTGTCCCAGAAAAGTCTGCACAGAGTAAAAGCCTTTCGCCTAGCACTGCCCAGCAGAACTTGGTCCAGCGATGGAATTGTTCTGTATCTGGAAAAAGTCTACTAGAAATACCTGTCCACAAATACATGTGATGAATGAGCACATCAAATCAAGTTTTTCTTGAGACAGGGTCTTGCTCTGTAGCCCAGTCTGGCTTTCAACTCCCAGCAGTCCTCCGGTCTCAGCCCCCAAGGGCTGGGATTACAGGCGTGTGCCACCACACCCAGCTTTATGTGGTGCTGGGGCAAGAAGCTGATTTTTTTTTTTTTTTCAGTGCTGGAGATTCAACCCATGGCTGTTACACTGAGTTACATGCCCAGTGCTTTTTATTTTGTTTTTGAGACAGGATTTTTCCAACTCACTAAATAGCACAGGCCTAACTTGAACTTGTGATCCTCCTACCTCGGCCTTCCAGAGTGCTAGGATTACATACTTGTGCCACCATACCTGACTGAACTTTTAATTTAAACTTAAAGGGGCTGAGGGCATAACTCAGTGGTTAAAGTCCTTGTCTAGCAAGTGCAAAGCCTTGGGTTCAATTCCCCAGCACCACATAAACTGGATGTAGTGGCATATGCCTATAATCCCAGCACTTGAGAAACTGAGGCAGGAGTATTGCCAAGGGTTTGAGGCGAGCCTGGGCTGCAGTGAGTGTAGGACAATCCTAGACTATAGAATAAGACCCTGTCTCAAAACAAGCAAACAAACAAAAACACCACCATCACCAAAAAAAAAAAAAAAAAAAAAAAAAAAACCCTTAGGTAGGAGGTACACATACTCACTGCTGGACAGTGCAGTTATAAGTCATAATGTAATGGAGATTTTCTTCCCATGAGAAACAGGTGGAACAGACTCTGGCTTCTGTTCTGTATTAAAGGATGTGCTGATCTGCAGGTCCCTCTCAGTGGGGAGCCCTGTGTATGTGCCACAGGGGACATGATACATGGCATCTGTAACGTCCTTAGGAAAGCCCTTTTCCCCTTTCCACTTACAAAGTCAGTCATGCTTGGTTTGTTTTACTGTATTAAATAATAGGGAGGAACATGCCTTTCCAAAAATAAAGCATTTGTGCTGGCCCTGCAGCCCGCCCTGGTGAAACACCCCTGCTGTGCTTCCTGCCCACGCCACCTCTGTGTTCGCAGGAACCTGACCTGCACTGGTCCTTGGGCTTCCGTGTTGTCACAGATGTGATGTGCCAGCAAGTCGAGGCTGCCTTCCTGCCTACTTTTAGATGAGCAGCCAGGCACCAGAAGTCTAGAGAAAGGGGGTGAACACTAAGAACCAATGGAGTTAGGTCCCAGAGCTCTGGGAGGCTGGGAAGAGGACCCCAAGTTTGGGCCCATTCTTGGCAGCTTAAGGATTTAGCAAGGTCTTTTCTCAAAATCAAACATAAAAATGGGCTCATTTTGAAGGCCTAAGCTTGATAGCCCTCTAAGGCAAGAGGATTGCAAAATCAAGCCCAGGCTGATGACTTGGACTCTACCAAGAGACAGAGAGAGAGAGACAGAGAGAGAGAGAGAGAGAGAGAGAGAGAGAGTGTGTTTCTGTGTCTGGGAATGTAGCTCAGTGGGAAAGCCCCAGGCCTTTCTAGGCTGCAGGTGACAGAAACTACCCAAGATGAGAGTGTGGATGGCCACTGACCCGCTGTTCTCCATCCCAGCAATTCCCCTTCTGCCTGATGTCTGTGAATATCACCCGCATCACCATCCAGGCCTTGAGGGAGGAGTGTCTCTCCAGGTGAGTGCCTGGCCACCAGCCGAACCTGTCCTCCCCACCCTGTGTCATTCTCCCTGCTCTGTTCCTCCCAATGGCTCCCAAGGGAGAATCTGGGCAGAGTTCCCGGGCACCATCTCAGGCCATCTCTCCTCCCCTACCTGACCCAGATGTAGGCTCATAGGGGAATGGAGCCTTCTTGGGTCTCGACGGGTACCCTAGGGGACAGAGGAGGAGGGCACGCAGGTGACAGCTTGCCTATGGCCACACACACCACCCCCATGTCCTGCAGGGAGTGTAACCGGCAGCAGCAGGTCTTCCCCGTGGTGAACAGCTTCTATGCTGCCACTTTCCTCTGCCTCGCCCACGTCTGGAGGACCCAAAAGAAGACCATCGCAGACTCGGGCTTTGTCCTCAGAGGTATTCTCTTTCTCGTGAGGAGGCTTCTCCCCAAGCACATGGCCCTGGGGTGGCTGCTGGACTGTCCTGCACTGTAGTTCCCCCTCCCAGACACTGTCCTTCAGCCTACCCTTCACAGCCTGCCAGCTCTCTCTTTCTGGCCATATACCTTGACAGTCATGTTTTCTGAATCAGAAGCTGGAAGCTGGGGTCCAGCACTTGGACAGTCTCTTCAGAGTTGAGATTGGCCCAGAGAAGGTGGAGCTTGCAGTCCTTGGGCTCCATCCGAGTCCTCGGCCTCCCCTCTGGTGCTGTTCCCATCCCAGGTAGCTCTTGCATCTTAGTGTTCCCACCAGGAACTAGGGTGTTTGATGGAGCTTCTGGGCTTGTGGCCCCAACTTCTGTGCCCTCCACAGCTCCTTAACCCTTGCTCCCCAATCCTCCGTTCCAGACTTGGAGATGTTGGCCAAGAAGAACCCACGGCGGCTGCTCAAGACCCTGGAGATCTACCTGGCCCAGGTGTCAAAGGGGCAGGCCTCCTTGCTGGGGACACAAAAGTGTCCTGTGCCCCAGGACTCCCCGTCCAAGGACCTCACATTCACAGGCGTGTGTGACCTGCAGCCTCACTCCTCTGAAGCTACAGGGCTGATCCTGCCAGCCCAGGAGATGGGCTGATAAATGCTGGGCCACAGAGGCTTTCGCCCTGCACATGACAAACCATGTCACAAGCACCCTGGCCAGGCCACACCTGCTCCCGCAGCGGCAGCTACGATTCCGAGCTCTGGGCCTGACTACAGAAGAGATGGAACCAACAGGGGCCATTTAGGATACGAGGCCTACCCTGGCCCCACAGACCTGGGAGTCTTGTTGATTAGTGACCCAGCAGAGTTCTGTCCTGTCCTCTGGCTGGGCCTCGTCCCAGGGTTGTTTCCAAGGCTCTCAGAGTAGCTGGATCACGAAGTGGGATGGCCCTATCAGGACCGTTCGCGGGTTCCCGCATGAAAGAGATCCCCTAGGAGAAGCAGCCAAGTTGGGCCTGGCTGCAGCTGGAGTTTGAAGGGGAAAGGTAATGACTGCGGCCCACAAGGGGCAGTGTGACCCTGCGGAGGTGCTGGCTGTGGCTGTCGGGCCTTCCTCTCCTGGCCCTGAGGCAAGTCGGTCCTCTCTTCCCCTTAGTCCCTTCCCTCCATTGTTCCGGATGGAGGATGGGCACTGCACCAGGCCGCCCCCATCCTCATGTCCTGGGGCTCCTCAGTGGAGGCTGCACAAGGCCCATTAGAGGGGAAAGTCACTCCACCCAAGCAGTTTTAGAATAAAAGAATTGTTCTACTTTAGTGATCCCCAAGAAGCCTCCAGAGGGCCCTGTTGCTCCAGAACCTGGCTGGAGCCAGGCGGGTGAGAGTATGCGGAGTGTGAGTGGCACATGCTGTCTGGTGCGGGAGGGAGAAGGTACCTGTGTCCGACGAGGCCCGTCCTCACCCTGGCGGCACCTACAGCCGGGTTATCCCTGTGGACAGGGGGTCCTGGCTCTTGCTAGCAAGTGTGTGCACTGGGTTTCCCCATCTTGTTCAGGCCAACCTGGCTCTGCTGTTCCTCCTCTGGCTCTGGGCCAAGGGTGCCCGAAACAGGCAACAGCCCACTGTGCCTCTGTCCCCCAAAAGGTGGACAGAAGCCCCATCTGAGCCCCGGCAGGCATCTCCAGGTCTGACTCACTGGAAGGTGGCTCGTCAATAGGTGGGACGACAGGTGACCACTTGGGTGTGGACAGAAGCTCTCTGGCTGCCGTCACCGACCCAGCAACATCGTCTCTGCCCAATGTGAAGTACTGCCCGTTTCTGTGACCTTGGCTGAGGGGGATGGCAGGAAGGCTCCTGGGCCCGGTAAGGACTGAATCACCCAGAGGGAAAGCTGTGACCCTTTGCAGCTAGTGTCAAGTTGGGGTCCCTTGCCCCCTCTCCCTTTTGCTCTAAGCCTAAGAGTTTAACTCAGCAGGCCCCTTTAGGAGTGAACAACCCTCAGCACCGGAGGATGGGGGCATACAGGCAGAGCTCTGGTGGGAGGGAGCGAGCGTGACAGTTTCCACACCAGAGCGCCCACAGCTCCAGTCCTCAGGACAATCGCAGTGACAGTCCAGGTGTCTTCACATTGTGGTTCTGTTGATGGACTGGTGAGGGAGGGAGCACAGGAACCCGCTGAAACTACATGCTAAAAGCTTAACCTGTATTTTTCTTGAGAAAAATCCTGAGTTTTCCATGGGAGACTTGAAATATGCCATAAGTCTAAAATGTCAGAACCACTAATGAGCACAATCCCTACTCTGTCCCTGTTTTAAAAAAAAAAAATCGGGGGCTAAAGGAATAGCACAGCAGTTACTGTACTTACCTGGCAAGCACAAAGGTCCTGGGATTGATTCCCCAGCACCATGTAAACTGGGGCTGGTGGTGCATACCTTAATCCCAGTACTTAGGAGGCTGAGGCAGGAGGACTGCCGTGAGTTTGAAGCTAGCCTAGCCTATAGAGTTAGTTCAGGACCATCCTGAACTGCAGAGTGATTCCCTGTCTAAAAAAATAAAAACTTAAAAAATGATTCTCCAGGCCCAGTGGCGCACAGCCCCAGAATCCCAGCACTCTAAGAGGCTGAGGCAGGAGGGTTGAAAGTTCCAAGCCCAACGTGGGCCACTTAGCAAGATCCTGTCTGTAAGTCAAGACTGAAAAGCAGGCTGGGGATACAGCTCCATGCGAGGCCCTGGGCTTGATCCTCAGTACCAACAGCAGGTGAAATCCCTGGCACCTGCTCCTGTGTGCGCTGTTGGGGAGGAGAGGGCGGGAATGTGCAGAGGGGCAGATTTTCCTCGGCTTTTTGGCACAAAATCAGCAAGATGGACTGCATCATAAATTTTGTTTTGTATGGGATGGGAGAACCCAGTATGCCTCAGAGGCCACAGTTGCCCCAGGATATGGGGGAGTCAGATCGTCGCCAGACCTCACGAACCTTCCTCTGGGCTCACCCAGGCTCACCGTGTGCTCCTGTTATGTCCTCTAGAATTGGGGCGACTTGGCTACTTCCTTCTCCTCACTCACCCCTTATTCCAGTGCTGCGGACTGAACCCAGTCCTTGGGCTCTGCCAGTGAGCTGTGCCCCGACCCTCTCTTTCATTTTTATCTTTACGATTCTTTTTATTTTGGTTTGTTTGTTTGAGACAGGGTCTCACTCTAGCCCAAGCTGGTCCTGCACTTACTATGGCGCTCAGTCTGGCCTCAGACTCACAGCAATCCTCCTGCCTCGGCCTCTGAGTGCTGGAATTACAGGTGTGAGCCACCATGCCCAGCTTTAGTGGTGCTGGGGAATCGAACTCACTTGACTTAGCGCTTGCTAGGCAAGCACCCATTTTTATTTTTGCTTTTGAGACCAAGTCACTGAGTTGCCCAAGCTGGGCTCAGACTTGCGATCCTCCTGCCTCAGCCTCCCAGAGTCCTGGGATCACAAGCCAGTGCCACTGAGCCAGCCCTGTCCTCCGTGATAGTCTCCTACTGTGTTGTTAGACCTAAGCATGAACTAGAATCCAGACCAGAAAAAAAATGCAGCTCACCCAAGATCAAAGAGAGGCAGGGTGAGGAGGGGACTCGGGCCACTGTAGGGGGGCACCTTCCAGGCCCACACCACCCCCCACCCCAGCCCCTCACCCAAGCACAGTGCTGTGTCCTGGGGGAGAGCCAGGCTTCTATGCGGACATGAATTGTTCTTTGGCTTAGCAATTATTTTTGGTAGTACCAGAGAAGGTTGAACCAGGGCCTTCTTATGATCTATATCCTCAGCCTGTTCTTTTTTTTTTTTTTTTTTTTGAGACTAAATCTAAGTCACTCAGTTTCCTAGGCTGGCCTTGAACTTGCAATCCTCCTGCCTCAGCCAAGTGC
Organism: Ctenodactylus gundi; assembly: GCA_004027205.1. Taxonomy (NCBI): domain Eukaryota; kingdom Metazoa; phylum Chordata; class Mammalia; order Rodentia; family Ctenodactylidae; genus Ctenodactylus; species Ctenodactylus gundi. Next base: position 609,321 of record PVKB01000017.1, read on the forward strand.
TGTGTGCAGAGAGAGAGAGAGAGAGAGAGAGAGAGAGAGAGAGAGAGAGAGTGACAGAGTGCACCCGGGTCTCCTGTCCACTCAGCCGCGCTTGCCACTGCCCGAGCATCCGAAGCTCCCACCTGTGGGGGCTTATCAGAGCCCTGAGGAAACACGGGCTCAAATGAGCACGCATCGATCGCATCCAGCTGGAGGCTTCTCCCACTGGGACTGGGCGGCCCAGCTGAGCCCAGGCTGAAAGCGCTCCTGGGCCTGAAGCTCTGCCACCTCGCTGCCCAGCAGCCTGCCCCACCGGGCCTCCTGGCCCTCTGTCTCAGTCTTGCCAAGCCAGCGCTGACTCCTCAGAGACTCTGGAGCTTCACTGTGTCCCACTGGGCCGGTAGTCAGACGGCGGGGGTGAGCCGAGGGCAGGCAGTGCAGGGGACAGCAGGACAAGGCACTTGCTCCCTTTATTGAACATCCACAGGGGCACCTGAGCACTGAAAGGCATCCAGCGGAGGGCAGGCAGGCAGGAGGTGGAGGCAAGGGACAGGGCAGGGACCTGCCCGCCCTCACTTCCAGTCCTTGAAGAATTGCTTGAAGATGGGGCTCTCCCGGCCCTGAGGCAGAATCTCCACCTGCAGGACAGTGGGTGAGGAGTCTGGCTTGAAACACTACTCGGCCTCTGCCAGGAAGGAGGGTGTGACCACTGGACTGGAGTGTACGCTCCGTTCAGGCCAGCGACACTGCCCAGGTGAACACGAGATTATGGGGACAACAGGTGGAAACACAGCTGGCTTCAAGACTGGGGCACAGAGTTTGATTTTGCCACCAACTGCGGCTGCGCCATGGGGGGAAGGACTTAGGGAGCCTCTGTGCTGGGCTTAGAAGGGACAGCGGCACCTAGCGATGGTGGCGCAGAAGAGGAACACAAGCCTGGCCAAGGCACACTCAGCTCCTGGCTCCCAGAAACAGCTGCCCAATGTCCTCTTTGAAAAAAAAAATAAAAAGATGAGTTTTTAAACTGGACATGTTGGCACAGTCCTGTAACCTCAGCACTGCGCAAGGCTGAGGCAGGGGGATTGGAAGATAGCAAGATCTTATCTCAAAAAAGGGAGGGATGGTGGGGGGTGTGGCTCTGTGTGAAGGCTCTGAGTTCACTTCCCCAGCACCACCATAAACTGAGTGTGGTGGCACATGCCTGTAATCCCAGCACTTTGGGAGACTGAGGCAGGAGGATTGCCATGAGTTAGAGGACCAGTCAGGGCAAGATAGTGAGTTCAGGACCAGCCTGTACTACAGACTGGGACCCTGTCTCAAAAAAAATAAAAAAAGAAAAGAAAAAATTAGTTGAAACCAGGTCTGGCAGCACAGGCCTGTAATCCCAGCACTTTGGGAGGCTGGGGCAGGAGGGTCAAAAATTCAAGCCCCACCTGGGCAGCTTAGTGACTCAGCCCGATCTTGTCTCAGCTATTATGCTGAGGGAAATGAATCCGACACAGAAGGTTACATACTGTACGGCTTCTCTAATAGGAGAAAACCAAGCCATAATAACGTAAAAGGGAGACGGAAGGTAAGAAGATGGACTTGCGGAGAGGGGGAAGGGAGATGGGGGTCTCGGAGGGGAAGCAGGAAAGGATGTGATATGTTAAAAAGGGGGGAGGGGTGCTGGAGAAACGGCAGTGACTAAAGCACTTGCCTAGCAGCAAAAGGTCCTGAGCTCAGTTCCCCAGCACTACATAAAGCTGGGCGTGGTAGTGCACGCCTGTAGTCCCACCACCTGGGAGGCTGAGGCAGGAGGATTGCGGTGAGTCCAAGGCCAGCCCGGGCTCCTTAGTGAGTTCAGGACAGAGTGAGTCTCAAAATCTTTTTTCAAAATCAAAAGTAAAAAATGGGCTGGGAATGGTGCTCAGTATGAAAGCCCGGGGCTCAGTCCCAGGACCATCAGAAAAAGAAGGAAAGAAGGGCCTTGCCGTGGCTGCGTGGGAGGCGCACGGTCCCCCCCTGTGCCTGCAGCTCTGCCACGCTCCCGTCCAGGCTGCGGGACAGGAGGCTCGGGCGGGGCAGGCGTGGGGTCTGCGGGCCCTGGGGCCGCCTCACCTGGGTATTCGGGGCGTACCGCATGCGGGAGATGAAGTCCTCTGCCACCTGCAGGGCCGCCTGCCGCTCCTTCTCATTAGCCTTCCGCCCTGAGCCACAGGAAGGGTGGGTTTTAAAAGACCAGAAGCCGGGCCGGAGGAACAGCTCAGCGGTTGGAGCGCTGGCCTAGCAAGTGCTAAATCAAGTGATAAGTACCAGAGTTTGATTGCCAGGCACCACATAAACCAGGCATGGTGGCGCACACCTGTAATCCCAGAACTCAGGAGGCGGAGGCAGGAGGATTGCCGTGGCTAGCCTGGGCTCCATAGTGAGTTCAGAACCGACCTGGACTACAGAGTGAGGCCCTGTCTCAATAGATAATGAAAACTTCTTCTGCCTAGATCTGGTCATCAAGATCTGCTCTAGGGCTGGAGTATGGTTCCACTGCCCAGCGCTCCATCCCAGCACCAAAAAGCCACGAGCCTTCTCTGGCAAAGGCCCCAGGGACGCTGAAGGGAAAGAGTGGGATTTCTCCCTAGTATCCAACTGCAAGAGCAGGAACTCCCTTCTCCTAAGAACCTGTCTCCTTGGGCCGGTCAGTGGTACTATCATTGAGCCTTTTTTTTTTTTTTTAACTAAATAGGAAGAAAAGGTCCAATTTTTTGCTGGACCCAATGGTACAGGCCAGTAATCCCAGCACCTTGAGAGGCTGAGGCAGGAGGACCCTATGTTTGAGCCCAGCCTGGGGAAGTTAGCAACTTGATGAGAACCTGCCTCAGAATAGAGTTTGGACATGACAGCACACACCTACAATCTCTGCACTCAGGAGGCTGAGGCAGGGGGGCTGTCATGAGTCTGAGGCCAGCCTGGGCCAAACAGTCAGTTCAAGATCAGCCTGATGACAGTAAGGCTGTGTCCAAAAAAAAAAAAAAAAAAGGGTTAGGGACTTGGGGGTGTGGCTAATCCCCAACACCAAAAAAATGTAAAATTTATTTTTATTTTTTAAGGCAGGGTCTCACTCTATAGTCCAGGCCAGTCCTGAGTTGACTACGTAGGCAAGCTGACCTTGAACTCACGGCAATCATCCTGCCTCAGCTTTCCGAGCGCTGGGATTACAGGTGTGCACCACTACACCCAGTTTATGTGGTGCTGGAGAATCGAACCTAGGGCCTTATGCTTGCTACGCAGGCGCTTTAGCCACTGAGCTATTCCTGTAGCCCCAGTTCAATTTATTATAGAGGTGAAATGACTCTTACAATAACAGCAAGCAAGCCTACATCAGCCTAATGGCTATGCCAGCAAAGTGTTTATATTATAAAAATGAGGCCCAAAGCCAGACACAGTGGCACACGCCTATAATCCTAGGATTCTGGGAAACTGAGGCAGGAAGATTGCAAGTTCAAACCCTACCTACACAACCTAGGAGACCTTGTCTCAAAAAAGGGCCTGGAGAGCTGGAGGAACAGCCCAGTGGTTAAAGCGCTTGCCTAGCAAGTTCAAGGCCTGGGGCTGATTGCCCAGCACCACATAAAGCTGGGCGTGGTGGCACATGCCTGTAATGACAGGACTTGGGAGGCCGCAGCAGGAGGAATTCCATGGGTTCAAGACCAGCATGGGCTCCACAGTGAGTTCAAGACCAGCCTAGGCTGCAGAACAAGACCCTGTCTCAAATTTTAAAAAGGAGGCGATCCCGGAATGAGGCTCAGTGTGAAGGCCCTCGGCTGCCTCTCTTACCAGCTTCCCGTGTTTCTGGGTTGTTCTCTGGTTTCTCTTTCTGTAATGCTTCCTTGCCTGGGTGGGTACAGATGCTCCCATGGCCTCTGGGAACCCTCTGGGCTTGGCACTGGCTCCACGGGAGGGAGAGGACATCCAGGTGCCAGGAAGCCTTCACCGTGTTCCTCGCCTTACCTGCTGCTTCAGAACCCTCTCTTTTGGCACTAGGGACTGAGCCCAGAGCCTTCGGACTGCGCTACATCCCAGCCTGTTTCTTTTTAAATTTTTATTTATTTATTTATTTGAGATGAGATCTTGATAAGTTTCCAAGGTGCTCAAATTTGTGATCCTCCTGCCCTATCCTCCCAGAATGCTGGGATTAATAGGCAGGCCTGTGCCATCAGACCCAGCTCCCACAATTGTTCATTGAGCAAGAGATTTTTTTTTTTTTTTTTTTTTTTGAAGCAGGGTCTCGCTCTGTATTGTAGGCTGATCCTGAACTCACTATGTAACTCAGGCTGGCCTCAAACTCATGGCAATCCTCCTGCCTCAGCTTCAGAGTGCTGGGATGACAGGTGTGTGCCACCACACCTGGCTAATTTACATGTGAAGCTGGGGAATCAAACCCAGAGCTCTGTGCTTGCTAGGCAAGCACTCTAACCACTGAGCGACACTCCCAGTCTGCAAATGGTATTTTGTGAAGACCCTCAAATTCACACAGTTCCTGCCTTTAGGGAACTTTGAACCCGGTCAGGGAGGTAAGGCACACTCAAGACAGGGCGCGCAGGGCAAGGTAACCAGCAGCCAGGGCTGCACAGACTGTGCGTGTGTATCAACACTTTCGGTGGTCAAGGCAGGCCCGACAGGCTTATACATGACAGCCTCTCTCCTTCCGGCTGACATGATCTCTTAGGAAAACAAGTTCTGCAGGCTCGTGCCCCACCTCTAGCCGTATTCAGATTACCTACCATCTGCCCGGTCACACCTCAGGGTTGAATCCCAGGATCAGGGACCAAGAGCCTGAAGGCCTAAGAACAGGGTGAGGCACTGGGGCTCAGGGGCGCCTGGAACCGCAAGGCACCCCGGGAATTAGTTAGGCCGCACATGCTGGGACTAAACCCCAGACCTAATGAGCCTGGAAAGGAATGTGGGCGCAGGGCCCAGCCACGTGTTGGAACAAGCCCTCGGGGTGCTGAGGGGCTGTGACCACTCAGCCAGAGACCACTGTCATCCAGGCCAAGCCCTGCAGGGGACCTCAGGCTGGGGCAGAGGAGCCCGCGTACCCTTCCAGATGTAGATCTTGCCACAGAGCCCGTTGTCCAGCACAAAGCAGTCATCAGATATCAGCAGCTCAGAGCCAAAGGGACTGGAGTCGGCCACCTTGGTCAGGTTCATCTGGCCAGTGGCATCGGAGACCTGGTGAGGAAGGGCAGTGCTGAGCCTACCCCTTCCCACCAGCTGGGCCTTCTCCCCGGGGCCCTCGCCTCCCTGAAGCCAAGCCGCAGCCCTAAGGCGGAGACGGAGGAAGGCTCTGGAAAGTAACCCAAGGTCACCCACGTTCCATCGCTGCACACGGAGGCTCTGAGTCCTTCTGGACCATGGGGCAGGGGGATCCAAACTACAAATACATATGGAGCGGGGCCGAGTGACACACGCCTGTAATCCTAGCTCTGGGAGGCTGAGGCGGGAGAACTGCTGTGTGTTCACGGCCAGCTTGGGCTACACTGTAAGTTCAGAACCAGCCTGGACTAGAGCGAGACCTTGTCCCAAGAAACAAACAACAAAACATGCACAGAATCCAGGCGAAGCGAAGCTCAGCACTGGCTTCCTTGAGAATGGGCCGGAGGCGACTGGGATTATCTCTTCAGGGAACTGAGACCGCCACTTCCCATCCTGCTCTCTGAGGCCAGGAGAAATGTCCCCGGCTCCCCATCCAGACTTCCCAGGCTCCCCTGGACGTCAGCCACCATGACAGGGCCGCCCTGCAGTGCCCACCTTATAGAGAGCCGCTGCCTGGGCATTGGTCTGGTCAGCTGTGAGGTCTTCTTCCGGGTTGCCCTCTTTCAACACAGGCTTGGGGCCCAGAACCTGCAGGGGCCGGAGCAGGCCAGGTTTGCTGCGATCCCGCCCCAAGCTCTCCCAGCTATCACCTCCAGGGACACCGCCTCCAGTGGACCACGTGGTGTCCTGCAGTGGGGCATCCAGCAGGGACCCACCCAGCGGGATGCCTTGATCCCCATCATACCCAGACACCCTGGGCGCCAGCCCCAGGCTGCGACGTGCTCCAGGGCCCTGCCATCCTCCACCTGCCACTGTCATGGCCCCAGGCGCCCACCCTGATGTCCCCGACCTGGATCATCTCAGCAGGCTCCTCGCCATCCGTGACAATCTCCACCTGGGCCTTGCCCTGCCGCTCACTGTCGCGGATGGCCAGGGCCAGGTCCCGCGCCTTGTTGCGCTCCAGGATGTTGGACTTCCCGCCACACCAGGCGAAGATGTTCTACGGGAAAGCAGGGGACGCCGGGTGGGAGTCAGCTGCTTGCGCCCGGCCCCAGCCCGACCCATCTCTCCCTCGGACCCCCCCCCCCAAGAGCCGTCCCCGGAGGCCGCAGCAGGCTGCAGAGACCTGTGAGGGCAAGGACAACATTCTCCCAGCTGCTTCCTGCCCCCCAGTTCTCTCTCCCTGTCGCCCCTCCACATCACCGTCTCTGCACATCGAATCTCTCAGTCAGCCAGGCCCACTCGGGCAGCTCTGTGATCCCAGCACTCTGGTGGCTGAGGCAGGAGGACTGCGAGTCCAAGCTCAACAGAGGCAATCCAGCAACTCAGAGAGATTGTCTCAAAATAAAAATAAAAAATGGGCTGGAGATTTAGCTCCGTGTCAAGGACGTGGGTTCAATCCCCAGGACGTAAAGAAAGAAAAGAACAAAAAGTGTCCTCCCGGCGGGAGCAGGGGCATTGGACAGTATGACAGCCTCCTGCTCCTGTGCGCGGTCCGGACCGTGTGGATCCCCTCGCACCTGGCCCAGGTCCAGAATGAAGCAGTCCCCGGTGTTGAAGCTGTCCCAGCTCAGCGCGCGCTCGGTGGCCCTGATGTTCTTCTTCCCCTTCACCTGGTAGAGCTTCCTGGGGGGAGCCGCGGGGGTCCCTGGGGAGGTCTTGTGGAACGCCGAGTCCACGCCGCCTTCCTGCAGCCAGAGGCTGGCCTGAGCACGCCGCGGGGAGCCCGGCGCCCCCGCACCCCAGCTGCGGGCCCGATCAGCAGAAGGCGGGTCCCAGCCTCGGGCCTCCCAGAGCTCTGCGCCAGCCCGCCACCCACTGGGGGTCCCCGGGAGGGGCGCCCACCTGATACTTGAGGCCACGGGGGAAGTAGCTCATGAACAGGTCGGACTCGTTGCCTTGCACCTCCCGGTGCTGCACCGGCCGCTCCCCCAGCAGGGTGTTGAGGTGCACCGCCAGCACGGCACAGGCGCCCTGCTCGTCCCGGGACGACTGCCCGCCTGCAAGGGGGGAGGGGGGGCCCAGGCCCCTGAGATCCCGGCCGACACCCCCCACCACGGAGGGCCAGAGTCCCCCGCCCCAGACACCCCCTCACCGATCCACAGGTGCAGATGAGACAGCTCCTCAGGGCCGTTGTGCAGCACCAGGTAGGAGTCCCCGGAGAAGAAGACGCCCCGGCTCTCGAGAGCCACGGGCACCGGCTTCAGCTTCTCCACGCGCCATATGTGCAGGCCGGGGTCCCGCACGGAGGCCGGGAACGGAGAGCCGCTGCGGGGAGGGGAGGCCTGGGTTCAAGCTGGAGCCCTGGGGATGGGCTGGGCCGAGGGGCGCAGCCAGGGGCGGCCCCGGGGCTGGAGATGGGACAGGGGACGGGGACAGACAGGGCTGCCTACCTCTGGGGGATGGATGTGTACATGACGTTTCCGGATCTGGAGAGCAGAAACTGTTATTATTACAAATGTCCCAGCAACCACCGCTCACTCACACTGGACCAGGGAGCCCTTCCTACTCCTCAATACACCATCCCCAGAGGCCCAACAAGGGTTGTCCCTGGTCCGAGTACACAGGCGAAAACAATGAGGCCAGACCGGAAGTGGTGGCAAATACCTATAATCCCAGCACTCTGGGAGGCTGAGGCAGGAGGATTGCCAAATTCAGGCCCAGCCTGTGCAATTCAGCAAGCACCTGAACTCACTATGAAGCCCACGCTGAGCTCAAACTCAGGGTAATACTCCTGCCTCGGCCTCTTGAGTGCTAGGATTATAGATGTGGGGTACCATGAACCCAGCACTTTGAGCTAAGTAAGCAAGTGCCTTAACAACTGAGATATTCCTCCAGATCTCAACTCTTTAGATGATATTTTTGCCATAAAGAATTGGGTAGTCCAGCTGGGTAGCACAGGCCTGTAATCCTACAAGGCTGAGGTAGGAGAATCACAAATTCAAGCAATAAAAAGAGGCTGGGGTTGTAGCAGTGATGGTCCTATGTTCAACCCCTAGAACCATTTAAAAAAAGAATAAAATCAATTGGGTGAACATGATTTTTCCCCCACCATTTTTATCGATATACATATGCCACACATAACGTTTACAATGAATTTGAGTATTTCGTGCACATATATGTCACATCAACTTTACAATCCCTTCCCGTTTTTGGCCTTCCCACACCCTCCCCATCCTCCCTGACTGCCACTATCATACCATGTGGTTCTATAGAATGTCTGTGTTCTGGGTTTCCCAAATCACAGAAACCATGCAATACTTAACATATTTAATCTTCTGCATCTGACTCACTTCTCCACTCAAATCATCACTCTTTTGCTCAGCTTCCCGCCCCTGGAATGGGCTTCAGTGGCCAAATCTTGATGCCTCTTCTCTGAGTCCAGCAGAGCCCTTTACTGGGATATTTGCTAAAGTTCTTTTTTCCCATATCTTATTGTATCTTTCTTGAGATTCTTTAACCTGGCCTCACCAGTCCACATAAGAAAAGAACTATAACAGTGTAATTCATAAGGCTAGAAAATGTAAGAAAGAAAAAGAGAGAAGTTAAGTTTCAAATGCCTTAGCTGAGTACTGAAAGGTAAATGTTTATACATTCAAAAGACTTTCAGGTTATCATTACATCGATCAGTTTTCTTAGGATAAACCTTCATCAAAGACTGAGTAAGTATATTACAAGACTTTTTTATAGATTCAGCATTAAATTTAGAGAGAGGAGGAAATTTCTCCTCACCCCTATACATGAAGAGTCCTGATCTCTCTTAAAGAGGTTGAATTTGTCCGAATGATACTCTATCTCAAAAATTAATAAATAAGGGCTGGAGGAATAGCTCAGCTGTTAAAGTGCTTGCCTAGCAAACACTAAGTACATGAGTTCTATTCCACAGCACCACATAAGCCAGGCATGATGGCACATGCCTATATTCCTAGTACTCAGGAGGCTGTGAGTCAAGGCTGGGCTACAAAGTGAGCTCAGATCAGCCTGAACTACAGAGTAAGACCCTGTCTCTAATAAATAAATAACTGAACTTGTAATTTAACTCCTCCCCCAAAGAAACTCAAGACTATATGGCTTTACTGGTGAAATCTACAACAAATAAGGAACTCTTTTTTATTTTTATTATCATGATTTTTTGAGACAAGGTCTTGCTTTATAGCCCAGGCTCATCCTGCTCTGTAGGCCGGGCTAGTCCTGAACTCACTGTGTCAACCAGGCTAGCCTTTGACACATGGCAACCCTCCTGCCTCAGCCTCCCCAGAGCTGGGATTACACGCATGTGCCATCAGGCCTGACTTTACATGATGCTGGGGAATCAAACTCAGGGCCTTGCACTTGCTAGGCAAGCACTTTAACTGCTGTGCCATTCCTCCAGTCCCCAATAAGAAATTCTATACAGACTCTTCCAGAAAACATTCCATAGTTAATCCTATCCTTCCAACTTTATCCTGATACTAAAACTAGGTAAATATAATCAAAGTACACATCAATATCTCTCACACACATAAAACAAAAATCTAGTGCATGAAATTCAGTATTTTTAAACAAACAAAAATGAAATTGAAAAAATTTAAAAGCACACAACAAAATAAGCTTTATTCTAGGACTGCAAGGTTGATTCAGCATTTGAAACTCAAGCAATAAAAACCACTCTGTGTGTGGATAAGGAGAGTTCAAACTCAGCCTGGACAACTGGGGATTTAGTGAGACCTTGTCTCAAAATCAGAAACCAAAGTGAGCGGGGGATACAGCTCAGCGCGAAGGCCCCGGACACAATCACTGCCACTGCCAAAAAAAAGTATAGTAAACCAGGAGTAGAGAAAGATTTCCTTAACTTGATAAAAAAAGGTACCTACTATAAACAAAAACAAGTAAAAACCCCTCAGTTCAAATGTCACTCGATGGCGGCTTCTACCTGGGAATTTCACTGGCTCCCAGGCATCAGCCCTGCTCGCCCAGCCCACCTCCAGCGCCTGGATGGCAGAGGCCATCTTCAGTCTGCAGGTCGGAGGGAACAACCTTTTCCAAATGAAAGATTCTGCAGGGTTGGGGGGTGGGGGTGACATTAAAGGCAAGCATTCCAAAAATGCATTATCTCCTAGCTGGATGCTTCTGCAATCCCAGCACAAGGAGGGCTGAGGCAGGACGACTGCAAGTTCGAGTCCTGACTGGGCAACCTGGCAATCCTCTGTCTCAAAACTTTAAAAAATAAAAATAAAAAAGCCTGAGGATGTAGCCAGTGGTACAGCAACCCTAAGTCTGATCCCAAGCACCACATGTACACTATAAAAACAAAAAGTTACCTTCTTTAAAAATTTAAAAAAAAAAATGGGGCTGGAGGAATGGCTCAGTGGTTAAAGCATTTGCCTAGCAAGCGCTAAGTACCTGAGTTCGATTCCCCAGTACCACATAAAGCTGGGTGTGGTGGCACATGCCTGTAATCCCAGCACTGGGGAGGCTGAGGCAGGAGAATTGAGGTGAGTCTGAGGCCAGCCTGGGCTCCATGGTGAGTTCAGGACCAGCCTGGGCTACAGAGCGAGACCTTGTCTCAGAAAAGAAAAAAATGTGAGTAGGAGGCAGGCCCAGTGACAAGGATGGCGGGTGGCCAGGCCCTGGGGGCTCCCCTCGGTGCCTGCAAGTGGTAGAAGCCACTTCCTGCCATGGGGTCCCAGAGGCCGGGAGGTGAGTGTGCGGGAGGAAGCGGCGTCTCCATCCCACACGGGATCACATGCCGTGCCCACATCTCCTGCCACTGCAGTCCAGCCGGTGACTCAGCTCTGGGCGGGAGGTGGCTCCCCGCGCCCAAGCCAAGGCACTGCTCACAGGGCTGCCGCATGCCAGTTTTCAGCTGTACCAGTTTTCTTTCTGTGTTAGTGAAATGGGAACTCGGGCTGTCACTCAAAAGCCGGCAGGCTGGGTGGCTCACGCCGAGTCCCCCCTCTCCCCCCACCACTCGGCCACACAGGTTGTTCTGTGTTGGGTTTTGAGCACACAGGACCTTCACACTGAGCTGTATGTGCTGTACATTTTTATTTTTGATACTGACACAGGGGCTCACTAAGTTGCCAAGGCTGAGCTGGAACTTGAGATCCTCCTGTCTCAGCCTCCCAGAGTGCTGGGATTACAGGCCTGGGGTTCAATTCTCTAACACCACATAAACACTAGGGGAGTGTGGTGGCTCACACCTGTAATTCTAGTACTCCACTCAGGAGGCTGAAGCAGGAGGATTGCCATGAAGTCAAGGCCAGCCTGGGCTCCACAGTGAGTTCAGGACCAGCCTGGGCTACACAACAAGACCTTGTCTCAAAATAATAATAGTGATAATAATAATAAAACAGTAGGCACGAGTCTCTGGGATTGATGCCCAGCACCTTGAAAACAAAAATGTAGGTGTTGATAGTCTTTGTTTAGCCAAACTCTCATCAGGCCCCTGAGGACTTCCGGGAAAATCCAGTTTTAGCAAAGAAACTGCAGGGTCCTTTAGCCAGACGCTCACCCCCAGTACCAGATGAGCCTCACTACCGTGCGCAAGGTTCCTCACCCTCACCTTCCCCTGGGGGTGTCTGATATGTCTGATCGGCTGGCTGATTTCCAGCAGGAATCCTGTTGGGGCAGTTCAGACAGAACCCTCCTTACCTCCATGTTTCTTCCCTTCAGGTGATTCTCTATCCCCCACCCTCTCCCTGCTCCTTGCCTCTAAAGCCCCTCTGGGGGCTGGGGGGTATGGCACAGGGGCTAGAGTACTTGCCTAGCATGCCAAGGCCCTAGATTCAATACCCCAGGACCATCTAAAAATTAGCTGGGCATGTGAGCTCATGCCTGTAATTCCACTGTGTGGCAGGCTGGAGCAGGAAGATTGCTGTGAGTTTGAGAGTTTAAGGATCAGGGAAACACTGTCTCAAAAAAAAAAAAAAAAAAAAAAAACCTCCTGCGGGCCCACACAGGGCTTGGAGTTGAGCCAGTCTCGCCCGCTGATTGCAAGACTCTGTGACCAGGATCCCTAGACCTATGGGGATGGTCCCAGAAAAGCCTTCCTGTGGGACTTTAACAAGTACCACTGAAAGAAAGTTTTGGGTTTTTGTTGTTGTTGTCTGTTTGTTTTTGTGGTACTGGGGATCAAGCCCAGGGCCTTCAATTCACACTGAGTTATATCTCCAGATTATTTTCTAGTTTTGATTCTGGGGCAGGGTCTCATTAAATTGCTAAATTACCCAGACTGGGCATGAATCTAGCAATCTTCCAGCCTCGGCTTCCCACAGTGCTGGGATTACGCAGCTACTGGGCCTGGCTTAAACGACTTTAACAGTCCTCATGCTGAGATCACAGCACGCATCATCATGTTGGCTAATTTGATGCCGCTTGGGGGAACTGAACCCAGGGCCTCGCGCATACTAAGCAAGTGCTCTAACCCCTGAGCTATGCACACGGCCTTCAATGTATTTTTGAGGCAATTCTGGTACTGCCACGGGTTCTGTCCAGACAGCGTGTCACAGCCAGGGAAGCTTTTCTCCCTCATTTTTTTATTAATATGTGTATGCGATACACAATGGTTACCTTAAACTTAAGAATTCTGTGCATATGTAGATGGCCCAGGAAACTTTATAAACTCTCAATGCCTCAGCCCCATGCTGGGCCACCTAAAATCAGACTCACTGAGAGGAGTCTAGATACTTGCGTTTGGGTAGTTCCAGGTTGGAGCTGGGTGCAGACACACACAACCTGTAATCCTAGTACTTTGGGAGGCTGAGGCAGGAAGATCGCCAGCCCAGCCTGAACAGTTTAGCAACTTAGCAAGATGCTGTTTCAAAATAACAACAAGGTGTCAGTATCCAGGCCCTAGGTTTAGTCCCCAGCACACAAAAGGAAGAAGTGAGAGCCTGGGGGTGTCGCTGAGCGTGAAGGCTTCCGGTTCAATCCCCAGGGCCACAAAACAGACCCAAGAAGTCCCAGCCCCTCTGCCTATGTTTCAGGCCCTCTTAGGAGGGTCCTTCCCTCCTCATCCCAACCCTTCTGCCCAAGCCCTGAGCTCCTAAGGCCTTCTCGGGGGCCACCTGTGGCCGCACATCCATCAACACCCCCCATCCCTGTGGGCCCAGCCATCCCTGGAATCTTCTTGGGGCAAGAGTGGCCTCAGCCTCCTCCTGCGGGACGGCGCCCAGCCCTCTCACCAGATGGGCCCCTGAGGCCCTGTGCCTTCTCAAGCGGCCTATGGGGCAGTCTTGGATTCTGTGGGAAGGCTGTGCTGGGGGCTTAGCCCCTGCAGGCAGCTGGGGGGGCAGCCACGTGGGAAGCAAGTGCACCCAAGAAACCACAGACTGACTTCCCCCATGGAAGGAAACCAGGACACCACACAGAATCACAGACGCCAGCCTCTCCAGACAAGTCCTGCCCTGCGCCCACCTCCACCCTGCAAACCCTCACTAGCGTCCCCCTCCCCAGGGCAGAACTGGGCTGGAACGGGGGCCTTCACCAGGAGCTACAACGCCTGTCCATTCTGTCTTTTATTTGAGACAGGGTCTTGCCAAGTCACTAAGTCTCCCAGCCTGCTTTTCTCTCTCTCTAGCACCCCTCCTTCCCTTTTCTTCCCAAGAACCAGGGATTGAAACCAGGACCCCACACCCGCTGGGTAAGCTCCACGCCTTGGACCACCTCCTAGTGCCTCTGCACTTCCTGTATCTCTGCTGAAGGCTTTGCGGTTTCCCACTCTGGCCTAGCTCACAGTTACGGACCTATCTCCTTCAGAACAGAAAGGCCTTTGGGGCCGGCACCGGATCTGGCCTGTCTGGGTCACAGTAGTGGGTGCCCTGAAGGTCTAATGAACACACCAGGTTAACTGGACTTGCAGGCTGTGATTACCAGACCATCTGGGAGGAGAGAGAGGCCCAGGATGTAGTAGCCCTGGAGCAGTGAGCAGGGGTGAGGGGTCGCACCAGGGTGTCTTGGGTGGTGCTGACTGTCCATGGCTGGGAGGACACTCAGGGGACCGCTGTTAAGCACATATCATTAAGGAAAGGCTCAACAGCATCCAGTGACCCTGTCCTTCTAGGATCAGTGGTACCTTTGCTCTCCCGGATCTGACACCAGACTCCCACAGGTAGGTGTCTCTGTCCCAGTCTGGCCCTGGGTGTAAGGAAACAGCACCCCTTTTGTCTCAGGGAAGAAGTGGAAGACACACATGTCCTCTGCTACATAGTGAGTTCAAGACCAGCCTGGACTATAGAGCCACCCAGGCTGGTCCAGGGGCTACCAGGAGCCAAGTTCAGAGGCATCTCTGAGCTGGGCTTGTTAGCACAGGCCTGTAATCCAGGACTCTGGCAGGCTGAGGCAGGAGGATTGCAAATTCAAGCCTAGCCTGGCAATTTAGTAAGACCGTGTCTCAAAAAAAAAAAAAAAAAAAGTAAAAAATGGGCTGAAGACGTAGGTCAATGGGAAGGCCCTGGGTCCGATTTTCTGTCACACACACACACACACACACACACACACACACACACACACACACACAGGGGTATCTCTGAAGACTCCAAGGCCTCCACCCCTTCCCAGGCGCGACCTTCACTGTGGAAGGGGCCTCCCGCGGTTGGGCTCAGAGGACTACGTGGCCTTATCCCTTCCTGGTCCTCCATCTAGTTAGTTCTCCCATAGCACTGTCCAATCAGAATCCACCACCTGGCTGACAGAGAGCCTTCAGGAGTCTCTGTCCAGACCCTTGGGTTTCTCCACCTATAGCTCAGACATATCTCCCTCGAGTCCCCCTAGGCAGCCCCCAAGGTGGCTGCAAAACTGCAGTTTCAGGGGGCTGGTGGAATAGCGGAGTAGTTAGAGCGCTTGCCTAGCAAGAGCCTGGAGTTCAATTCCCCAGCACCACATTATAGCTGGGCCTGGTGTCGCACACCCATAATCCCAGCACTCAGAGGGCCGAGGCAGGAGGATTGCCATAAATTCAAGGCCAGTTTAGATTACATAGTGAGTTCAAGACCAGCCTGTACTACAGAGGGAGCACCTGAAAGACTGCAGTCTCAGAATGCACCTGGAGCCTGGCATGGGGTACCTGGTGACTCTCCCACCTACCCAGCCAAGAAGGCCTGCCCAGCGCTGCTCCCCAAGCACCTCCCACTCACACTTTTCCTCCTGGAGCTCTTTCTCCACGCAGCCTGCCCGCCCCACCCTACCCCACCTTGAGAGGCACTGCTGGGGGGGGGGGGCAGCAGGCACAGAGCACCAACACTGGGCACCACCAAGCCAGCTCCCCTGAGGCGCCCACAAGGAGCCCGGAGGTCCCGCCCAGACTTGTGACAGTGGCCTCTGGAGAGGCAGGGCTGCATGGCATCCGGAGTCAAGGACCAGCAAGGAAAGCCCTGTACCCGCTCAGCCCATTCCCCACTCACCGGCTTTGGGGGCACCTCTGCACGGCCCCTGCAGAGCCAGCCACTGAAGGGATGGTCACATTTCCTGGGTGGGGTCGAAGGCCCCGCCCCACTCTTTCCTCCTCCCCTTATCTGTCTTGATCCTCGCCCTGAAGGCACCTGACTTTTCTTTTCCGCTCAGTTCTGTGCCTAGTATGTGCCATGCCCATAGCGACTCCCAGTTACTCAGGGGGCTGAGCCAGGAGGATCACAAGCTTGAGGCTAGCCTGGGCAACAGAGTGAGATCTTGTATCAAAATTTAAAAATTAAAAAGGTCTAGGATGTAGCCCAAGGCTCCCTGGGTTTAACCCCCAGGATTGCAAACAAATATATAAACAGCTTAGCCCTGAAGGAGTGGCCGAGGTTGCGACACATTTTTTAAAGTCTTCCGCATGCCCTAAACTGCTCACAGACCACTCTACCCTGCTGCTCCCTCCCTGGACACTCTCTGTTGCACAGTCTGGGCCTTGCAGCAGGTGATGCAGGCAGCAGCCCAAGCACTCTGAGAGTTCGAGGCCAAAGAATCACAAGTTTGACCCCAGCCTGGGCAATTCAGCGACTTATCAAGATTCTATCTCCAAGTCAAAATTAAAAATAGCTGGGAATGTATTTCAGTGTGAAGGTCTGAGGTTCCATCAGAAACACACGTACATGACACACAAAAAGAACTGCACCAGGCGGCACAGGTCTATACTCTCAGCACTCTAGGAGGCTGAGGCAGGAGGATTGCAAGTTTGAGCCCCACCTGGGCAACTTGATGACTTAGCCAGACACTGCCCCAAAATCAAAATAAACTTTGGGGAATTTGGGAGTGCAGCTCAGTGGTTAAAAGGCTTGCCTAGGTAGGCCATGGGTTTGATTCCGCTGTACCACATAAAAACAAATTACCTGGGTGTGATGGCATATGCTATCCCAGGACTCCGTAGGCTGAGACAGGAGGACTGCCCTGAATTCAAGGCCAGCCTGGGCTACACAGTGAATTCAGGACCAGCCTGGACTATAGAGTGAGACCCTGTCTCAAAACAAATAAATAAAAAAATATAAACAGGGCTGGGGGTGTAGCTCAGCTGTTATAGCAACAGTCTAGTAAACAGAAGGCCTGAGTTCAATTCCCTAGCACCACAGAAACTGGGCATGGTGGTGTACCCCTATAATCCCAGCACTCAGGAAGCTGAGGAAGGAGGATTGCCATCTGTGAAAGGCCAACCTGGGCTACATAGTAAGTTTAGGAATAGCCTGGACTACAGAGGAAAAGAAAAGAAAAGAAAAGAAAAGAAAAGAAAAGCAAAGCAAAGCAAAGCAAAGCAAAGCAAAGCAAAGCAAAGCAAAGCAAAGCAAAGCTTAGTGTTCAGGGTTCAGGCCCCAGGCAGGTGACAGGAGTGGGTGCAGTGGAACAGATCTGTTATGGAGCAAGCTTCCCCAAGTAACTGTCCTTCAACCAAATCGAGTTATGTGAGTCTGAAGAAAACAGCAGTGGGTGGATATTTCTCATGGTACTAAGCCAGACACGTGCTAAAGTCTCATCACAGCAAGATGGGAAAATTGAACGTCCTCCCCAAACAACACAGCCTACAGCTGGCACCCAAGTGTCCCCACGGCCAAGTGACAGCCTTTAAAAAACCAGGGTATTCTGGGTTCGAACCCCTGACCAGGACTTGGCCCCAGGAGAATCACAGGCTGAGCAGAAACCTGGGAGGGAGGTGCAGGGTGGTAGAGTCTGGCCTGGCCGGGCGGTGCAAGCCTGTATAATCTCAGCTCTCTGAGAGTCTAAGGCAGGAAGATCACAAGTTCAAGTCCCAATCTGGGTAATTTAGCAACTTAGCAAAGCCCTGTTTCAAAAATTAAAAAGAAAAAATGGGCTGGTATACAGCTCAGTGTGAAATTCCTGGGCTCAATTCCCAGTACCCCCCCCCCCAAAAAAAAAAATTTGTACAGTGTGAGAGCTTACTACTGTGTTTCCTCATACAGGACTCAAGCTTTCGAAGCCTCCTTTGTCCAATCTATAAAATGGGCATACAGATTAATATGAAGATTAAATGAGACTCTATAATTAACAACCAAACAACAGATGGTCAATAAATCTAGATTTCTTTCCCTTTAGTGTGCCATTCAGGTCAGCAATGTGAGTTTACTAGAAGACCCGGGTGGATATGCCCGGCATCTGGGACAGCGATCTCTGGCCCCTCCCCAGCTCAGAGGTTAGACCCTGCCAGGCCGCCTCCCCAACCTTCATCCATTCTGGTCAACTACGCAGAACACGGGTGGCTCTGAGGTTCCCGACTCTGTGCATCCCAGGAAAGGATGAATGAGCAGCATTGTCCCCTCCACTGAAGTCCCCCAGGGTAAAGGGTGCCCTGTCACCATGGGGCATAGAGGTTGAAAATAAACAGGGAAACAGAGGAGTTGGTCGACATCCTGCCCAGTCAAATCATTCGCTAACGAATTATGTGAAAACCGACTCCACCTTGGGCCACAATCCCTGCCCCCTTTTTATCTTTTTAGGTTTTGGGGGGGTCAGGGTCTCTGTAGTCCAAGCTAGACCTGAACTCGCTATGTAGTGCAGGCTAGCCTAGAACTCCAGGCACTCCTCCTGCCTCGGCCTCGCGAAAGCCGGGACTGCGGGCCTGGGGCACCACCCGGATGTTATGAACTCAGGTCCTTCCGCCTGCTGGCCGCTGTGCTTTTCCTCCAGCCCCCTCTTTCAGCAAGACAAGATCTTGAGAAACTACTAAATTGCCCAGGCTGGGCTCGAACTTATGATCCGCCTTCCTGGGATCATAGGTCTGCCCCACCCGGCTGGTAGAACTTTTAATGAGATTTACAGTTTAAAACAAACAAGACTCACAACTTCCCTGCGCTCACAGCCTCCTCGGTGCAGAGCTCCTGGGAGTTCCTCCCAAACGGAGTCAAAGAAAGCGTTTTTTGTACCCCGGCCCCGCCCTCTGCAGGAATCGAGCCACCTCCGGGCTTGGGGAGAAGAGAAGGTAGGGGACACTCGGGGTCAGCGAAGCCCCTCGGACCCCCACGGCGCCGGGGATGAGGAACGTCCCGCCACGACCCCGACCCCGACCCCGACCCCGACCCCAAAGCCCGCGCGCACTACTTGCCTGCCAGCGCCTCGCTTGATGGCCCCGCCGCCCTGCCCCGCCCCGCGAGATGAGCGCCCGCCGCCCCGGCCCCGCCCGGGGACCCGATGGCCCCGCCCCCGGGACCCGATGGCCCCGCCCCGGGGACCCGATGGCCCCGCCCCGCCCCGGGAGATGAGCTGCCCGCACGCGGTGAGTCACAGGGAGGGGCCGCAGCAGAGCTGGCCGAGGCGTCCGGGCAGCGGTGGGCGCCCGAGGGCTACCCTTAGCGGGGATGGGGCGTAGGGCTTAGCCTGCATCGTGCGGCCCACAGCTGCTGGCCCTGTGTGCTCAGTGCTTTAAATGTGGGGTCCTCGGTCCTCCTCCCTGACATCATTGTTCCTGCCTAACAGATGAAGAAGCTGGGCCCTACTGCGCAAGTGCGTAATCGCATCGCTCTGAGAGGCAGAGGCCGGAAGATCACACTTTAACTCAGCCTGGGCCATGTAGCGATTCAGCAAGACCCTCTCTCAAATAAATGAGGCTGGGGAATGTAGCGTAGAGTGAAGGCCCTGTATTTCATTCTCAATACCACAAAAACAAAAAACATATAAATACATAATGGGCTGAAGGGGATGCGGGACGTAGCACAGCGGTCAGAGCACTTGCCTAGCATGTTCAAGGCTCTGGGTTCCATCCTCCAGTACCACATAAGAATTAGCCACTTGTACTAACACTCGGGAAGCTGAGGCAGAACTGCCATGAGTTCAAGGCCTGCCTAGGCTATACACAGTGAGCTCAGGACCAGCCGAAATAAAAGGCTTCTCCAGGAGATACAACTTTTTTTTTTTTTAGAAGGGTCTTGCTTTGTAGTCCATCCTAGGATTGAACTCACAGCAATCATAGCAATCCTCCTGCCTCAGCCTCCCAACTCCCAGCACCCTGGGCATGGGTCACCACACCTGGCTTATGTGGGACTGGGGAATCAAATGCTAAGTGAGTGGCCTGAGCCCCTGGGCTTCTCCTCCCGCCCCTCGTCCCTTCCATTCAGAAGAAAATGAGTCCTCCAAGGTCAGCATCAGGAGGCCGGCCTTCCCAGAAGCGTGCAAATGGTCTTCACTTCTGCCGTGGCTCCCAAAGGCTGGAGGAAGCAGTTAAAATGCTTGCCTTGCAAGCACAAGGCTCTGAGTTCGATTCCCCAGCACCATATAAAGCCAGGCGTGGTGGTGTACGCCAGTAATCCCAGCATTTGGGAGGCTGAGACAGGAAGACTGCTGTGAGTCCAAGTCCAGCCTGAGCTACAGAGTAAGGCCCTGTCTCAAAAAAAAAAAGAAAAAAGAAAAAAGAAAATCAGTTGTCGCCATGAGTATCAAGTCACAGCCTAGGACACCAAGGTAAGAGTTTGTTTGTTTGTTTTAATTTCTTGCAAAGCCCAAGTAGCACGCTTTTCTCAGAGGCCAGGGAACAGTTCAGAGCCTGCTCTGTCTGACCCACCCAGCTGTGCTCACCATGGAGGCTCAGCACTGTGGGCCTCGAGGCCACTGGGCCACCTGGTCTACAGCCCCCGGCCACTTCCTGTAGCAAACGTGCCTGTGTCCAGGGACAACCTATTGGCCTGTGGCCACTTCCAGACAGCTGTGGGACATGTTCTCCCTAGAGCGCTCACGTGTCTAGGTTAGAGTCACAGTTATGTGAACAAACTACGTGTGTACAGCTTGATAGTTCCAACAAGGGCAGCCCCTGGGTAGCCCACGTCCTTATGAGGTATAAAACCCTCTCCCACCCCTCACCCTGGTGGCCTGTCATGTGCCACACGCGTGCCGCCCTCACCTGAGTCAGCACCTCTGGCCCAGGGATAGTGTGGAGTCAGCCTTGCCTCCCCAGCACCTACACAGCACCCAGCAGATAGCAGACACTCAACATTTTTTACTGATTTCTTTTGGTTTCATTGTTTAGTCTTTGTGATACTAAGTATGGACCCCACTAAGCTACATCCCCAGCCCCTTTTTATTTTCAATTTGGAGATAGGATCCTGCCAAGTCGCTAAATTGCCCAGGCTGCACTCAAACTTGAGATCCTCCTGCCTCAGCCTCCCAGAGTGCTGGGATCATAGGCCCAGGCCACTGGCCCAGCTCTGACTATATCAACAAGGAACAAATATTCCCAAATTCCAGTGGTGCTCAGCCTCTGTTACCATGGCACACTCAGTTCAGTGCTTAACACTTCTGAGCTGCACTTGCTTACCTGTGAAGCAAGGATAGAAATGCCACCCCTGCGCCAGTGGAGCACACCAGAAACCTCAGCATTCTAGAAGGCTGAGGCAAGGAAGTTCAAGTCCAGCTTGGGCAATTTAGCAATTTAGCAAGACCTAGTCTCAAAACATAACAGACAAAAAAAATGCACGCCTATAAACCCCACACTGCCGGAGGCCGAGGCAAGAGTGACCCTCTCAGAGGGTGACAAGTTGGGGCACAAAATGGGTGATTCAGTGACTTAGCAAGACTGTCTCAAAATCAGAACTAAACATGCTTAGCGAGACGAGTCAGACACAGGAAGCTGGATATTGTGTGGTTTCTCTAATATGAGAAAACCTGACCATAAAAAGAAAGAAGATGAGCTTTGCGGGGAGGGAAGGGAAAAGCAGGGTGAGAGGGTAAGAAGGGGAAGGGATGTGATATGTAAACTAAAAAATATTCCTTAGAGATAAAGTGTAAAAATCAAATTGAAAAATTTTAATGGGGTTAGAAAAGTAGCTAAGTGTGAAGGCCCAGGACTCAATCTCTAATACCAATAAATAAATAAATAAATAAAATAGGGCTGGGGGTGTATCTCAGTGGGCGGAGCACTGTCCAGCATATTCAAGACCCTGGGTTCAATGCTACCATTGCGACATAAAGATTTGCCAGGTATGATGGCACACACCCACCTGCAATCTCAGTACTTAGGAGGCTGAGGCAAGAGGATTACTCAGAGTTTGGACTACATGTGAGTTTAGGACCAGCCTGAACCACAGAGTGAGACCCTGTCTCAAAAATAAATTTTACACATACACACACACACACACACACACACACACATAGTCAGACCTGGTAGAACATACATGTTATCCTAGCACCCTGGGAGGATGAGCCAGGGGGATCCCAAGGGTTCAAGCCCAACTTGGACAATTTAGTAATTCAGTGAGATCATGTCTCAAAATCTCAAAATTAAAAAAAAAAAAAAGGCTGAGGATGTGCTCAGTGTGAAGACCCTGGGTTAAATTTCCAGTGCCCCCCCAAAAGGAAAAGTAAGAAAAATAATAAAGACCTGGACACATGTAAAGTGCTATTACCATTATTATTAATAAGCTATGGGGGCTGGAGGAATGGGGCTGGAGGAATGGCACAATGGTTAAAGCACTTGTCTTGCAAGCACAGGCCCTGAGTTCAATTCCCTAGCACCATATAAATCTGGGCGTGGTGGTGCACTCCTGTAATTCCAGCATTTGGGACGCTGAGGCAGGCAGATTGTTCTGAGTCACAGCCAGCCTGGGCTATATCAGTGAGGTTGAGGACCAGCCTGGACTACAGAGTAAAACCCTGTCCCCCATCACCCCCCCCCCAAAAAAAAAGAAGAAAAATTAATAAGCTCTGTGGACTGAAGGAATAGCACAGCAGTTAAACCCTTCTCCTAGCAAGTGAAAGGTCCTGGGTTTGATTCTGCAGCACCACATAAATCAGGCATAGTGGTGCACTCTTGTAATCCCAATTTAGGAGGCTGAGGCAGGAGGATTGCTGTGTGTTTGAGACCAACTTGGGCCACATAATGAGTTCAGACCCAGCCTGGACTACAGAGCGAGACTGTGTCTCAAAAATAAAGAAATTAATGGTTCTGGAGTTGGGGTCGTAGCTCCGCGGTTCAAATGTTTGCCTAGTCAGTTCAAGGCCCTGGGTTCAATTCCCCAGCACCAAGTTGGGTGTGATGGCTCACACCTGTAATCCCAGCACCTAGGAGGTTAAGGCACAAGGACTGCCTTGAGTTATAGGCCATGGGCAACATCATAAATCCAGGACCAGCCCGAACTACAGAGAAAAAGAGAGAGAGAGAAACACACGGAGACAGAGACAGAGAAAGAACGAAAGAAAGTGCGGCAGGCATATCGCCAGCACGGCAAAAAGGGCCGCAGGGACTCCCACCAGAGTTTGCTTACAATGCAGATGTCAACCTGGAAAATGAAGACAGGAGAGGACCTCGTGCGACTCCTTATCTGGGGGCGAGTGCCTATGAACTACAAATCCTAGAAGGCAGCGGGCCACGGGGCGGGGCGTCCGGAACAGCGGCCTGAGATCTGTGGGCTAAATCCAAGTCCAGAGGGCCCTTGGGGGCGTGGTTACAAGAACCAGATCGCATGGCGGATCTCGGGACACTGGCACGCACGCACGTACTCAGCCGTGCGCGCCGTCCCCGCACCTATGCACTACAAGTCCCAGCAGGCATTGGGCCTCGGGGCGGGGTCTAGGGTCCTGTTGTACTGTTGTCTGGGTACCGGTGTTGTAGCGTAGGCGCGGTGGGATCTCCTCGGCGTGGTGAGGCATTCCTCAGCGACGGTGGAGGGTGTTGTGTGTGCTTCCAGGCCTGGCCTCGCGCTCCTGCACACACTTCCCTGCTCTGGGTTCGCTAATGCGAGCCCTCTTCCGCAAACCTTAGCCCCGCCCTGCGCTCCCGACGAGGTTGGGGCTGTAGGGAAAGGGAGCAGGTGGGGGCTTGAGACCTCGATGGGGACACTGGTGCGTCCCCCGACCCTTCCTTATCGCCTGGAGCAAACTCCCTGCTGTCCGCAGCCGGAGTCAGTCCTAAGCCAAGTTAGGGTCTTTATGCGGTCTGCAGGTCCCCTGGAGTAGCCCAGAGAAGGCCGGGGCCCACCACATCCTGGGGTGTAGCACCCGGGCTGTTGGATCCCTGCGCCTAGGCATCAGCTTTCCGTGGCAAAGCCAAAGGGAAGGACGATAGGTGGGGCCAGGGCCTGTTGGTAATAACCAGGGCATTCGCGTTCAGCATCCTCACCCACAGCGCGCTGTGCTCAAAAGTCAGGGTCAGGTGTCTACTCACAAACTTCCCAGGTTGCCCAAGGATCCTCAGAGGTGCCAGGGAAGGAACTTGCCCTTCAGTGCAAAGCCGCCTGCCAGGTGGGGCGAGCCGTCCCGAGGCCCCACTTCATCAGCCCTCCGTGGTCAGGGCAACTGCTCTCCTGAGGCCTCTTCTCAGCTGATTTCTGGCTCCCAAGTGGGGACTCAGGTTACACCTGTATCAGGAGCAGCGACACCATAGTGGCCAGGAACACATTGGACTTTCTGTGGCCAACCCCATTTTCAGCTTTTACACTTCCTCATCAGTGCATGTATACCGCTACATGCCTGATGGTCAGGGTAGGCAGAATAAGGGATAACAATGACCCTGCAATGTCAGCGATATGTCAGTATGGTGCACTTAGAGCAACCAAGATCAGCTACTTCCTAGAAATATGCCACTGAATCTGTGCGTCTTTTGGTTTTGTGGTGCCGGGTGGAAAGTGGAACTTTCCTACTGTGCTACATCCTGGCCCATTTTTTAGCGTTTTATTTTGAGGCCAGGTCTCACTAAGTTGCTGAATTGCCTGGGTTGAGCTTGAACTTGCAGTCTTCCTGCTTCAGCCTCCCAGAGCCCTAGAATTACAGACCTGGGCCACTAGCTCCAGCTTCCATTTAATTTTGAAGCAATCAGAAACAACTCCAGAAGAAAAAAAATAGATTTCCAGATTTCTCTCGTAGGGATGAGGTTTATAGTAACTGGTCACCCATTTCTGCCAAGAAAGTTCTTAAAGATTTGTTTTTATGAATCTTTTCTGTTAAGACAACCAGCATTTTGCTAGGAGCCCTCTGCCCCCACAGACAAGAGGTAGATTACTGGGCTGAAGGAATAGTTTAGCAGTTAAAGCCCTTACCTAGTAAGCGCAAGTCCCTGAGTTCGATTCCCTAGCACCTTATAAACCAGGCATGGTGGCATGTGCCTGTAATCCCAGCACTTGTGAGGCTGAGGCAGGAAGATTGCCATGTGTTCAAGGCCAGCCTGGGCTGCTACACAGTGAGCTTAGGACCAGCCTGGACTACAGAAGGAGACCCTGTCACACACACAAAAATAAAAATCAGATCTGAGCCCACATAGGGAGGGTCTTTAAAGAATGTTCCCCTTTCTGAAATCACTGGGTGTAGACCATAGCACCCAGGAATGCTGTCCACCCTGTTCTGGAAATTTAGAGCCAGGTGGGCAGCTATCAGGGCAGTGTAACGTGTGTGCACTGTGCGTGTGTGGTATTGAGGAGCTCATTTTTATTTTTGACTTGAAACTGGATCTCACTAAGTTGCTAAATTATCCAGCCTCAGCATTTTTAAAATTTATTTATTTATTTATTTATTTATTTTTGAGGCAAGCACTTTAACAGCTTCCTCCAGCCTTTGGGAGCCAAGGCGGAAGTGAAGACCATTTGTGAATGGAAGGGACAAGGGGCGGAAGGAGAAGCCCAGTGGCTCAGGCCACTCACTTAGCATTTGATTCCCCAGTCCCACATAAGCCAGGTGCGGTGACCCATGCCCAGGGTCCTGGGAGTCAGAAGGCTGAGGCAGGAGGAAACCTTTTGTTTTATTTTATTTTGACAGGGTCTCACTGTGTAGTCTAGGCTGTTCCTGAATTCACTCTGCAGCCCAGACTGGCCTTGATCTCACATTAGTCCTCCTGCCTCAGTATCCTGAGAGGTGTGCACCACCATGGCTGCTTTATGTGGTGCTAGGGAAACAAATTTGGAGCCTTACACTCGCTAGGCAAGCATTCCAATCACTGAGCTATGCCCCAGCGCAGGCTGGGCTCAAACTTGTGATCCTCCTGCCTCAGCCTCCCAGAAACCTGGGATTACAGGCCCTGCTCACCGTGTATAGTCTTCAGATGTCATGCTCTGTGGGGGTCCCTTGGGGGCTGAGACCTAACAAATGCTTAGAATGGATTATACATTGAAGTCTTCGTTTCTCTCCTTAACGAGCTGGAAAGCATGATATGTTGGTCTCCTCCCACTTGAGTCCTTCAGGCCTGCTAGTGTGTAACCACCTGCCTAACAGGTAGTAATGTAGCCCAGACCAGCCTTGAATTTGAGATTCTCCTGCCTCAGTCTCCTGAACTGGGGTTACAGGCACGCTCTACCACATCCAGCCGTCCAGCCATAGCTTTATTTTAATTATTTTATCTTTGAGACAGAGTCTCACTCTGTAGCCCAAGCTACTACAGGTGTGCACGCCCACACCTGGCTCCTGTGGTGCTGGGAAATGGAATGCAGGACCTTCCAATCGCTAAGCAAGTGCTCTAACCACTGTGCTACTTGTAACTGAGTAACTTTTTTTTTTTTTTGAGACAGGGTCTTGCTCTGTAGCCCAGGCTGGCCTTGCACTTAGGACAATCCTGCTGCCTCAGCCTCCTGAGTGGTGGGATAAAAGGCATGCGCCACCATGCCCAACTTTATTTGGCACTTTAACCACTGTGCCATTCCTCCAGCCCCTTCTTTTTCTTTTATTTAGACAATGTCTCGCTCTGTAATCCAGGCTGGTTCTAACTCAATATGTAGCCCAGGCAGGTCTTGAACTCCTGGCAATTCTCCTGCCTCAACTTCCTTAGTGCTGGGATTACAGGCATGAGCTACCACACCCGGCTTATGTGGTCCTGGGGAGTCGAACTCAAGAGCCTCGGGCTTCACAGGCCGGGGTCTAGCCACTGTGCTATTCATCCAGCCCTTTCCCTGTAATTTTTTTTTTTTAGGGTAACAGCTCTTTATTTAGGAACAAAGGCCAGAGGGGTAAAAGCTCCCACTACCTGGGAAGGGGTACTGAGTGGGTTGTCTCTCTCTGTAACATTTTTGTTTACTTTTCCTGTAACATTTTTAAAGGCATAAAATAATGTATAAACTTGTGAAAAGGACAGCGACACAAGCGAAGTAAAGGAAGGTCAGTATGCTAAAGATCAAGTCTGCGTCACACGTGCGAGGGGGCAACCTGATACGCAGATAGTATTTCCAAGCAAATTTGCTTCAGGATGTGACAGAATTCAGTGGTGATGACAAATACTATGGTTTTTGCAAAGTCAAAACTAATTATTTATCGGGCTCTTTACTGAAAAGGTTTGCTGATCCCTGTAAAAAAATAAAAATGTTCTTCTTCTTGACATATAAGCATCCAGCAAATAAAATATGACATCACAAGTATGAAAACCTCAGTAGTTCATTTCTTTCTTTCTTTCTTTTTTTGAGACAGGGTCTCACTCTGTGGTCCAGGGTGGTCCTGAACTCACTTTGGAACCCAGGCTGGCCTATGGACTCAGGGCAATCCTCCTGTCTCAGCCTCCGGAGTGCTGGAATTACAGGCGTGCGCCACCACACCCAGTTTATGTGGTGCTGGGGAATCGAACTAGGGTACTTAGCGCTTAGCTAGGCAAGCACTTTAACCGCTGAGCCATTTCTCCAGCCCCAGTAGTTCATTTCTGAAAGAGTTGTATTTTTGGCGAGGTTTTGTTTGTCTGACTATGAAATAGTGTCAAGGCAAGCCGGGTGTGGTGGTTAGTGAGTGCAGGACCAGCCTGGACTACAGAGCAAGATCCTGTCTCAGTAACTAACTAAATAAAGTATTACCAGGCATGGTGGCACACACCTGTAATCCCAGGACTCTGGGAGGTTGAGGCAGGAGGACTGCAAGTTTGAGCCCAGCCCAGGCAACTTAGCAAAACCTATGCTTAAAGTCTTAATAAAAGATTGAAAAGAAATGAAAAAAAAAAAGCCAGGGATGTGACCTAATGCAAAGGCCCTGGGTGCGATCCCCACAGAGTGACAGGTGTGGGGGGCTCTACTCTTTCGGGGTTACTTGATTGGAGTAGACATGCATCGGCCTTCTGTAGAAGCGTGGCCTGTAGGGCAGGGACGAAGCATCTAGAAGTCCTTTGGCTACGGTTTTAGAGGCAGGGTATCTCCCTTGAGCAGGGGTGCCAGCACCACTAACCCGCAGTCCTTAGGGTTGGGGGCGGGGGGCTCTGGGCTCCCAGCGGAGGCGGCTCTGGCGACCAGCAGGTCACACTGGGGGACATTCTGGAGAGAGCTTGCCCTCTAGGAGCTGCCGGAACCTCGCGCGGGCCCCCCAGACGATCGTGGTCGCCGGAGGAGAAACGTCGCTAGACGGCGGGCTTCCGCCTTCCAGCCTAGCCCCAGTCTCCGGAGTCACGTGGGCCGCCAGAAGCCATGTGATGGCTGTCCCTGCTCCTGGAAGATCCAACCGGCAGAATGCGGAATGCCGTCCCAGTCACGGGGCAGTGTGACCAGGCCATCGAAGAGAACGTGGCCAAAAGCAAGGACAGGCCTGAGCGGGAGCCCTGGGCTCTCCCGTATTTACCTTCCGTGCAATCAGCGGCTGGCCCCGCAGCCACGCCCCTCTGTCCACCTGGGGTCCCGGGCCGGGCGACCGGCAGCCACGCTAGTCCTCGCCGCCAGGGGTCGCCCTTTCCCGCGGAACGGGCGCGCCGGTCCCTGGCGTGGCGGGGACGGGCGAGGGGATGCCGGGCTTTGGCGCTGTTATGTACGCAAGGCCTGGCGTCCATCTTCCTTTGGCGTCAGCTTTTCCACCGGTCCGAGGTAGGGAGGGTGCCCCCCCACGCCTGCGACGGAAGGGTGTGCCGATGGGGACACATCCGCAGCCAGGTCCTGTCTCTCCTGAGGGGGAGGGTGGAGCTCAGACAGTGTTGTCCAGAGCGCCAGTCTGACCAGCCCTGGGAGGAAGGAGCCAGGGCCGAGGGAACAGGAGATGTTTGGCTGCCGGCTACGATCTGAGGCAGGAAGCCAAGTAGGGCCGAGTGACATCTGGAGGGAGAAAGGGACAGAAGGGAGAAGGGGGAAAGCGGAGGCAGGGACCCTGCGCGGGTGCCATCAGCGCTCCCCGGGGAAGCTGGGCACGGTAGAGCACACCTGTGATCCCATCATCCGGGAGGCGGGGCTCGAGCCCCGCCTGGACACATTAGTGCCGCCGGTCTCAGATAAGCTAAAAAGAGACTGGGGATGTAGCTCAGTGGGTGTGGTGGCACGTGTCTGGATTCCCGGCCCTGGGAAGGCCGAGGCAGCAGCACTGCTGTGTGTCCCAGCCAGCATGGGCTGCATCCTGAGTTCAGAACCAGCCTGAACTACTGAGTGAGATCCTGTCCCCAAAACAAAGATGCCTTTCCTTTGGAGGTCCCTTTGTTTTCTTCCTT
>PVKB01000017.1:638437-740937 GCA_004027205.1 Ctenodactylus gundi
ATTCTCTCTGACCTTAGAACTCTGATCTCCCATGGGAGGTTCCCTTGGCTGAAGGAAATTGCCTCCTGCCTTATGGTACAAGTGTGGGAAAAGATTAGCAAGGATGAGAAGCCGGCCAAATGTCTAGCTTTGGCTAGGCGTCATGGCACAGGCCTGTAATCCCCCCTCTCTGGGAAGCTGAGGCAGAAGGATCGCAAGATCGAACACAGCCTGGGCACCTTAGGGACGTGGCAAGACCCTGTCTCAAAAATGAAAGTAAAAATGGTCTGAGGATGTCGCTCAGTGTGAAGGCATAGACCTGATCTCCAGTACACAAAATAAATAAATAAATAAATAAATAAAGCCCCAAACCCCTAACTTTAGGATTGGGTTTGCTTTTCTGTTTCCCCCAGTGTACCACCACACCACCGGGCTCCTTGTTAAACCACTTTAGTGACTGTCATGCCTTTGTCTGTGGTACTGGGGATAACGTATGGCCTTGTGCATCTTGGGGACGTACTAGGGGACTGAGCCATGTTGCCTGCCCTCTTCATGGCCTGCCTGCCTGCCTGCCTTCCTTCCTTCCTTCCTTCCTTCCTTCCTTCCTTCCTTCCTTCCTTTTTTGTGGTACGCAGGATTGAACCGGGGCCTCGTGCATGGAAGGCAAGCACTCTACCACTGAGCTAAGTCCCCAGTCCTTTGTGGGTTTTTTAGTGCCTATCTGCATGCAGGCCATCTGGTCTTGTTTCCTATGACTGTGGCAAGCTCCACCCCTGGCAACAGCCTGCGTGTCACCAGAATAACAAATGCAGGAAAGCTACAGGGCTCTAGAAACCTTGACATTCCTGTTCAATTTTTGAAAATCTGCCCCTGGCCAGACAGCATGGCGTCTGTCCTCTGCCTGGCCCCTCATTCACTGCATCCTTGGCATTTGCCTGTGCAAACCCTGGAAGGAGGGGGTGGCCAGGGTGAGGGCAGCCTGTGCTGGGTCACTCACTCAGTCCAGGGGTTGTGGTGGGGAGGATGGCATTTATTTATTTTTGTGGTACAGTGGGTTGAGCCTAGGGCCTTCATACTAAGCTACGTCCCCCACATCTCCAGCCTTTTTTTATTGTTTATTTGAGACTGGGTCTTGCTAACTTGCTGAATTTCCCAGGCATGGCTTGAACTTTTGATCCTCCTGCCTCAGCCTCCTGGGGTGCTGAACTTACAGGCCTGGACCACTGGCCTGGCTCCTTTCTGGTTCAGAGAGTCAGGCACAAGGCAACCCTCACTTTTCTACCAAAACTTCTCAGAGGGGTTGGGGGTGTAGCTCAGCAGGTAAAGTGCTTGCCTAGCAAGACAAGGGTCTGAGTCTGATTTCCCAGCACCACATTAACCAACCGTGGTGTCATGTGCCTATAATCCCAGCACTTAGGAGACTGAGGTAAGAGGATTGTCATGATTTTGAGGCCAGACTGGGCTACATAGTGAGTTCAGGACCAGCCTGGACTACAGAGCGAGACCCTGCCTGTCTCAAAAACAAAAAAGCAAAGTAAGAGTCACAGTTCCAAAATTCACTTGGACCAGGCCTCGTGGTGCAGGCCTGTCATCACAGCAGTCTGAGAGGCTGAGGCAGGAGAATCTTAAATTCAAGCCCAGCCTGGGCAACTCAGAAATTTAGCAAGATCCTGTCTCAAAATAAAAAATAAAAGGGGTCTGGGATGTAACTCAGTGCGAAGACCCTGGTTTCCATCCCCATTACCACAAACACACTCACAAATTCATGTGCATATCAGACATCTGGAAGTCCTGAGCTCATTAAGGATACTGTGCCTTCCAATGAGCTTAATCCTGCCATCATAACATCATTGTGTCATCATCGGAGATTTGGGGGGGGGGGTGTCAGCATCAGTGTCAGGTGGGGACGATCAGTCATGAGTGCACAGGCTCCTACAACCTTGGCAGAAGCGCTCCTCTAGCCCAGCTAGTGGTACGACCAGGGAAGCGTTTCTGACTTCTCGGTGCCTCAATGTGAAGTCCAGGCTCCAACTGCTGTGTGGCTGTCACCTGAGCCGGAGCCTCCAGGGAGGCAAGGAAGGTGAAACAGGGTCATGAAGAGTGGGGCTCTGATCTAAAGGTCCTGGCGTCTTTACTACAAAAGGGAGCGACACCAGACCTTGGTATGTGTTCTCTCTGAGCACACACCGACAAAAGGCCACGTGAGGACACCGGAGGCAGCTGTCTCCAAGCTGGGAAGAGGCCACACCAGAAACCAGCCCTGAGGGTGCCTTAATCTCAGACTTCTGTCTTCCAGAGCTATGAGGAAATTAAAAAATTTTTGAGACAGGGTCTCAGTCTGGTCTCACTCTGGTCAGGGTCTCACTCTGGTTCAGGCTGGTCCTGAACTCACTCGGGAGGCCAGGCTGGCCTTGAATTCATAGCAATCCTCCGGTCTCAGCCTCCCTGAGTTCTGGGATTACGGCATGCACCACCATGCCCAGTTTATATGGTGCTGGGGAATCGAACTCAGAGCCTTGGGCTTGCTAGGCAAGTGCTCTAACTGATGGGTTATTCCTCTAGCCCTGAGGAAATAAAATTTCCGTTGCTTATGGTAGTCTGAGCTAACTACCACACTCAGTGCCTTCGCTTGACGCAGAAGTAGTACTTGCGTCATGCAGGCAGTTATGAGAACCCAGTGAAGAAATGCACGCGGAGCTCCTGCCAGTTTTGTTTTCTGGCCGGCACGTCTCCATCTCCTGAAACGACGCCTGCCCGATCGTGGATGTTCAATAAATACCACTGGGAAAAGAAATGCATCAAGCAAAAAAATGGAACCGTGGGCTGGAGGAATGGCTCAACGGTTAAAGCACTTACCTAGCAAGTGCCAAGTCAAGCACTAAGTCCCTGGGTTCGATTCTCCAATACCACATAACCTGGGTGTGGCAGCACACACTTGTAATCCCAGCACTCAGGAGGCTGAGGCAGGAGGACTGCCGTGAGTCCAAGGCCAGCCTGGGCTCCACAGTGAGTTCAGGACCAGGCTGGGCTACAGAGCGAGACCCTGTCTCAAAAAAAAAAAAAAAAATGGAGCCATCAAGCTAAACACAAGCGGCTGTTTCTGGGCTTTTCACTACTGCTCCTCAGCAAATAACAGGAATAGAGTTTTCCTTTTTTAATTTTATATATTTATTTCTGAACTGGGAATTGAACCCGAGGCTTTTGTACTGAGCTATATCGCTGGCTGTTTTTATTATTTATTAATTTATTTTTGAGACAGGGTCTTTCTCTGTAGTCTAGGCTGGTCCTGAACTCACTGTAGCATAGACTGGCCTCAAATACACAGTAATCATCATGCCTCAGTCTCCCAGAGTGCTGAGATTACAGGCCTAGGGCAGCAGGGCCGGCTGTCCCTGTCCCCTGTGATCCCTATCCCCTGTGAAACACTGCATGTGGTTTCATACAGTCAGCATCCAGCAGCCAAGTCCCCTGCCCCAGCTTCCTTGGGGTACCACCTCAGCGGTCTCCTCCTCCAGCTGCCCTGGCCCGGGGCTGCAGGGTCGCACACTCCCGGGGTCTTTCACACGTCACGGATACGAGTGTGCAGGAGCACATGCAGCGTCTGGCTGATAGAAACTAGGGCCCTTTGGGCAGGGTTGACTGGAGTCTGCTTGCAGGTTAGAGCTACCTGTCCCACTCCCAGATGCCCAGGTAAGTGACACTATGGGCTGGCCAGCAAGGCCCAATAGGCTGGGGTTGCCCACAAGTTGGGTCTCCTCCAGGTGGCTCCACACACCTGCCCTGCACGGTTTAGCACTGTGCATGGCCTCTCTCGGTCACCTGTCTCAGCCAGAATCAGGGGGCAGCGGCAGGGGGCCAGCACCAGTAGGAGGCCCCTCGGTCCCCAAATGGGCCTTGCTGCAGTCAGCTGAGGGTTTTGTCCTGGGGCAGGAACAAGGCATTGCGCCCGGGGAGGTGAGGCGCATCTGTCTGTCCAGGTGCCCCAGCCCGTGTCCTCTGCCTGCCCCAAAGATGTGGAGACACGGGGTAAGGCCGGGTCTGAGGCAGAACAGGGCCGGGGAGATGGCTGTCCCCACTGTCCTGAGCATGGCTGCCTTCCTTCCTTCCTGTGCCCAGTGGTCCCTTCTTGAAAGCCCAGGAGGAGGGAGAGGATGAGGAGGACTACAAGCTGTCGCCCAGCCTGGCCCCTGAGCACCTTCCTGGCATAGAGGAGGGCTCCTGGCACCTGGGTGAGGCTGGGAAGTGGC
Organism: Ctenodactylus gundi; assembly: GCA_004027205.1. NCBI lineage: Eukaryota > Metazoa > Chordata > Mammalia > Rodentia > Ctenodactylidae > Ctenodactylus > Ctenodactylus gundi. The sequence continues at coordinate 642,664 of PVKB01000017.1, forward strand.
GGGCAGGCAGGTCAGGGACCTGGGCAGGGCAGGAAGTCCCGGAGGGGCAGACAATACAGGCCGTTGCCACCCAACCAGTGCAGGGAGGGGCCGCCTCCAAACCAAGCAGAGGGACAGTGGGAGAGAGGAAAGGGTGGGTGGCAGGAGGGACGGAGGGAGGAGGGAGGGAGAAGGAACGAAGGAGAATGGGGAGGGGAGAGGCGGATGAGTGTGTAACCTAGGCAACCGTGGGCCGCTGGCCGCCTGGCAGGGTCCCTGGAGGCCTGGTGCCCCCCTCTGATATCCCAGCACATCCTCCAGGCTGGCAGGCAGGTGGGGGGCTCCTAGAGAACCAGGCTGTTGCTGGCATCCCACCCCCACAGCTCCAGGGTGCGCCAGGTGGGGGCAGGGAAGCGGGCCACCTCCCGTTGCCAAGGAGACAGGCTGTCAGGAAGCCAATGAGCCGAGGGGAGTGGAGAAAAGAGGAAGGTGGGGGAGGGGAGGAGACCCCACCACCGGTGGGGCGGGGCGGGGCTTTTCAGACCCCTCGGGCCCCTGGACGCCTCCCTCTCCCCCCACCCAGGCCCAGCTACCCTCTCACGGGGATGAAACTTAGAGTCACCTTATTTGTAAGATCCCCGACATCTGCAGCCCAGAGGCTCCAGCACTCCAGCCAGAGCCCTGGAGCCGTCGGTCCCTTCCCTCGGCCTCACTGGGGACCCTGAGCTGGCCAGGGCCCAGGCCTAGCTGCCTTCCCCTGCACGCTGGGGCCTGAGGACCCCTCGCTGCCCAGCAAGCCAGCAAGCCCTCTGCATGGCTGCCAGCCACTGCCAGCTCTCTCATTCCCACTGTGACCCCGGTTAGGGACGGTGAAATCGACCACTTTCATTCCAGATTGTTCTGCTAGAAAGAGAAAAACAGATACAACAGAAAAAGAGCCACAAGCCAAGGGAGCTGGCGCGGGCTTGTAATGCCAGCACTCTGGGATGCCGAGGCAGGAGGATCCCAGCCTAGGCAGCTTGGTAACTTGGTGAGACCCTGTCTCAAACAATGAAAAGGGGATGGGGGTGTCTCTCAGTGTGACGGCCCCTTTGTGTGTTTCCTCCTCAGGTTGCACTGCGTGTGTGTGTGTGTGTGTGTGTGTGTGTGTGTGTGTGTGTGTGTGTGTTACTGAGGACTAGGCTCAGAGCCTTCACACTGAACTACATCCCTAACTCACTTTTATTTTTGATTTTAAGACAGGGCCTCTCAGTGTTGCTAAGTTGCCCAGGCTGGGCTGCTGCCTTTGCCTCCCAGAGTGCCGCCATCGCTGACCTATGCCAAGGCTGGCTTATTGAAGCTGCGGATACCACACAGCCCCATCCCACCATTCCCCTCCATCCTCACCCTCAGAGCCCTCAGTTTCCCTCCTTCCCCGCCTGCCCCATGCGCTCACAGCTGAGGCAGCTGTGAGCCTGCAGACAGCCGCACATCAGGGCCTTCCTAAGGGGTATGTCCTCTCTCCACGGCTCTGTCCTGGAGGGGAGTCCCCACCCTCTAACAGGTAGAGCTGGGTTTGCCTCAGGTGGGCCTCATACTCCCCCTGGTTACTACACCCCCCTGGCTGTGCCAGTCCCAAGACAGGCCTAGGTACCTGTGTTGTGTGTGGTGGCACACTCTAGAAGGAGGCTGAGACAGGAGGATCCCAAGTTTGAGCTGTTTGGGCAACTTAGAAACTAGGCAAAACCTATCTCAAAATCAAAATTAAAATAGCTCTGCGTGAATGGCCTAGGCTCAGTCCCCAAGACCCCCCCCACGCACACACACACACACACACACACACACACACACACATGCACGCACGCACACACACACACACCCATGAAGGGACATCCAAGAGCCATCACTGGACTCCGTCTGTGTCATTGCTGCCACTGTCCACACGCCTGCCCATGGGGCTAATGCCCTGGGGCCTGTGAGAGACGGGTATCAGGAAGGGAGGGACCTTGGCACCCGTGCTGTTCTGGAAGGGTGGTGAGAGAGACAGCCTCCCTCTGCCCGCAGCGAACTCCGTCACCTGAGGCTCCCTCCGCCTTCCTGTTCTCAGATGCTGGTAACCTTCATGATCTTGGGGGTGACTTTGACATTTGGGCCAGTCCCGAATCACTGGGCACCCAGGCATCTCTTGGCTACCATGGGGTTGGAGACGGACTGCAGAGGCAGCCTCCTGGGCTCTGCCTCCAAGGTCCCCCTGCCATGTCACCTGGGGTACTGTCCCCAGCCCGCTGCTCACCACTTGCCCGGCAGAGTGGGGCGCACCTCTGGAGCAGCGAGCTGCCCTCATCTTCACCCACATCCTAGGGTTTGGATTTGGAAGCCGGGAGGGAGGGAGTGGAGACCTGAGAAGCCAATAGGAAAGGCCCAGAACAGAGCCCTCCTCTGACCCAAGCCCCTGCAAGGTGTAAGCTGAGGGTCCCGAGGGCACCGCCCAGAGCTCCAGGACCTGTGGCACCTCGGAAGGGGAAGGTGATCACCAGGCCGAGCAGCAAATTGAATCATCCCTGCCTGGCCCAGAAAAAGGGCCCCCAGCAGAGCCTGTGGCACAGGCTCGGGAGGCTGAGGCAGGAAGATTGTCAAGTTCAGGCTCAGCCTGGACAACTTACCAACTGGGCAAGACTCTATCTTGAAATCAAAACTAAAAAATGGTCTGGAAATGTCACTCAAAGCAAAGGTCCCAGGTTCAATACCCAGTACAAAAAGAATTTTAAAAACAATCAAGGCCCTCAGCAGAGAGTAGGAAGCGAGGTATCCAAAACCCCCCTCCCCAAACCCCTTACCCTGGCAGCTTCTTCCTGCCCTTGCCACCACTCCTCGAGGAAGAAGCCCCCAGGCCTCAACTGCCCCTGCAGGGCTGGTCAGACCCAGGCCCAGTGAAGAAACCCACCGAGAACATCTCCCTAGAGTGCCAGCCTGATCCGGTGAGCCACTGCCTCCTGCCTCCTGTCCCTGCACTCAGCCACCCTCTCCGGCTGAGTTCTCTTCCCTCAGGTCTCTGCCACCCTTTCCTGCCCCTCACCGTGCGTATTGGCCTCTGACACTCGGGGCAGGACGCCTTTGCTCGCCTCCGCCCCACTGGCCCTCTCTGTGCCTGACAGAGTGGTGACCCTCACAGGCCAGCATCTCTGTTCACAAGGGCTCTGAGGGAGCCAGGCCACAGAGATGCCAAGGCCCTGAGGCTGCTGTCAGTCCTCCCTGCTCCCCCGGGGCTGCCCCGCCAGGCTGCTTTCTGTTTCAGCCACAGTCCTGACTCAGACGCTGGGCCCCCAAGTCCTGACACCACCAGGCTCTGCCAAGGACATGCGTGGTGCCCAGGCGAGTCCCCAGCCAGCTGCATATGCCAGAGAGAAAGCACACAGGAGAGCCACCAATCAGGCTCCCCAACCCTGGCTGCGGTGGGCTGGGACCCCACACTCTCACAGGCTGCAGGCAGCGTGGCAGGGCACCTGGGAACGCTGAGCTCACTGAGTTCTTTCTCTTGATGTTATTGTGATATAGACCCTGAACACTGATCCCCATTGTGCCCCCACAGGCCTGCCACAGCCCCCCCCCCAGGAAGCTCAGCATATGAGAGGCTCAGCCTCCTGGTCAAGGGAAAAATGAAGCTGGGCCTCTGGTCCCAGCACTGTGGAAGGCCGAGGCAGGAGGATCACAAGTTCCAACCCAGCCTGGGCAACTCAGTGACTTAGTGAGGCTCTGTCTTAAAGTCAAAATTAAAGATGGGTTGGGATATAGCTCAGTGCGAAGGCCTGGGCTGGATCTCCAGTGCCACAGAAAGTGGAAGGGTGGGTAGGGAGTGAGGATGGCTTAGGGCTCAGAGCACAACTCCAGGCCCTGGGTGTGCTCTCAGCCCTCTGCGTTCCAGGCAGCAGCGAATGCCACCGTTAGAGGTGACTGCATACACCAGGCATCCTGCCCGGGCCCACCTTACCCCAGCCCTGTAAGCTGCAGAGCCCCCAGTCACTCAAGCCCAGGTTCGCTGAGGGGTCCCTGCAGCTCCAACTCCAGTGGTTCAAGCCTGGTCTACATCAGCAGGTCCCCAGGCTGGGCCCTAAGGTGCCCCTCCCTTGGGAGTCACCCATGGCCAAGCCGGTAGACCCCTCAGGAGCTCTGGGCTGAGGAAGGGGGCGGGCACTGCATGCCCTGCCTTGGGCTCTGGGCCTACCGTGACCTCTGCTCCTGTCTCCATCCCCAAGCTGTTTCCAGAGTCTTCTTTGTTCAAACCGTCCCAGTCCAAGCTCTGACCTGCCTCTTTCAGCAAGAAGGAGACTGTCCCAGGAAGCTGCTGGCAGTCGGAAGCTCCAGGGACCTGGACGCACAGACGCCCCGCTTCTCCTGTGCAGCTCTTCTCCTCCGTGGCCACCACTATTCAAAAACCGACACTATTCACAGAACCCTCTGCCTCCTGGGGGAGGAAGACCTGGTGGCAGCCGGGGCTCACCTGCCTGAGCTTCCCCACCAAGCCCTGAGGCCACAGCCACCTGCCCACCCACTTCTGGCCCCACAGCGTGCTCCTTCCACGCCATCCCAACACACAGACCTGGAACTGCCGCCCTTTCCCGCTGGCTACCTTACCTGTCCCTGCCAGCCCCAGATGACAGCCACAGGGAAAGGTTGCCTGGGGAGAAAAGATCCCAGGGACCCCACGGCATGCTCACACCACCAACACGGGGTCCTCCCTGCCAGCCTCCAGGAATGGCAGCTCTGCCTGTCTTGATAGAGTCCGCCAAGCTGTCCTGGAGAGAGCTGGCCTCGCAGGGAGGCCAGGCCTCCGGGGCCCGTACCTGCCCTGCATGGCCCGCAAAGGGAAGGCCCTTACCTTCTCTTCGGAGCTTAGCACTGTCTTGGGGGTGCTGAGTTGCCTACACATAGCAGTTTTGTTGAAGGTGACCCAGTGGCGGAGGCCTGCAATCCCGGCACTCTGGAAAGTTGGGGCAGGAGGATCCTGATTTTGAGCCCAGCCAGGGCAACTTAGTGACTTCGAAAAGATCCTGTCTCAAGATCAAAAATAAAAATTTGAGCTGGGAATGTAGCTTATTAGTATGAAGGTCCTGGGGTCGATCTGCAGTCAGGCAACAAAATGAAACGCAACAGAAAATGCCTGTTGGGAGAAACGCTGGTGGTCCCTGTCGGATCCATGGCCCTGAGCGTCACCCCGCAGACTGGCGAGGAGCCAGGAGCTGCAGTGGGTTGGCCACAGCCTGCAGGGCCGGTGCCTTTCTTCCTCCACGTTGTGGCTTCTGCCCCTAAGCGCTCTGTGGCAGAGCAGGAAGGCCAGGCCAGATGCTGATGTTTACTGTTTTCGCTTATGGAGACTGGGCGGGAAGGGCGGCAGCCATGGCTGTGCTGCCACCCCATTAGGTGGTGAGGACGGAGGCCGTTAACTGCTGCCCAGCACCTGGCCACTGCGGTGGTCCCCAGGGGAGAGACCAGCCAGATTTCAAGCGCTTGGTGCCTGTCATTTGGAGTGACGGAGACGCTGGACCCCAGGGAGCAACCAGCCCTGAGTGACAGCTGTAGTCCCAGCCCGCTGGTAAACTGAGGCAAGAGGATCACAAACTCGAGTTCAGCCTGAGCCATGCAGCGAGGCCCTGGCTCAAATTAGAAATAAAATAAACAGGGCGGGAGGGGTACCGCGGAGAGAGGGCCAGGGCGCCATCCGCGGTACCACGCGCCATCCGCGGTGCCACGCGGAAGGAGAAAACCAGGGAAAGGAAAGGACGGCTGGGAAGGGCCGGCTGCGGTGCTCGAGACGTGGGGGGCCGGAGCGGGCGTGGGCTCGGCGGCGCGGGTGAGCGGGCCGCGGAGGGCGGCGTCTCCGGGCCCTGGCGCGGCGCCCGGGACACTCAGTGCCGGAAGCGCCATGTGACCGTGACTCCGCAGAAGTCCCGAGCGCCGTGGAACAAAGAGCGGCTCTGCGGCCGCCCGCAGGGGCTGGCAGCGGGAGGGACGGGGACCGAGGGACCGAGGACGGCGATCGCAACTCACTGCCGCCGGCTCCCGCGGGCTACCTGCTCAGCCTTTCCTCGTAGATAATAACTGGGAAGAACCGGGTGTGGCGGCTCAGTCCTATGATCGTCGCGTTTGGGAGGCTGGAGCCGGATTGCCAAGTGCTTGAGGCCAGCCTGGGGGTGACCTCATGAGTTCAGGACTAGCCTGAGACTTGTCTCCAAAATAAAAGCACAATGACAAGTCCGCATATGTGATCATGGATGTCCAGTGCGGTGGCTCCAGTAAGGCTTTTTTTTTTTTTTAATGGTCCTAGGGATCAAGCCCAGAGCCGTCACACTGAGCTCTGCCCCCAACCCAAACCCATTTTTATTTGTGGTTTTGAGACAAGGTCAGGTCGCGAAGTTGTCCATACTGGGTTTGAATTTGGGATCCCCTAGCCTTGGCCTCCCTGCGGGCTGAGATTACAGGCCTACCCTGCAGGTCCGGCAGAGGCCTTCCTGGTATAAGGGGTGCCTGGTGGGAGGCAGCCTCGCTCCTCCTCCTCAAACAAACTTGCTCTGAATTGAGGTCAATTTGCTGTCACTGACAGTCACAGCAGGAAGCAGTTTCCGGCCAGGGAGCCAGGGCTGGGGAGGAGGCAGCTGGCATGGAGGACCATGCAGGCTGGTAGCTGGCAGCTGCGGCCGCTAGCCTGGGTGAGACCAGCCTCTCTCCACACCTCCCCCACCTCATCTCTGGCTTGGGGAGGCCCCCATCTTGGAGTGGACCCGGGGTACTGTCAGACCTTGAACCTTCCCCCAGCTCTGCAGGTGCCCGTCCCTAGGGGAGCCCCCACTCTAAGGATCCAGAGGCCCCAAGGCCTGTTTTCTACAGAGCTCTGAGCTTACCTGGCCCCAAGCCAGTCGGCCACAGCCCTGAGCCCTGGAACCCACAGCCTCTGGGGACTGTTCGGCTCGTCCAGGCTGGGCAACTGGCTTGCTTTCATTCCCTGGGAAAAAGATGAGCAATGCGCTGGGTGGAATTAGGCCCTTGAGGGCAGAAGAGTGCGTGGAGCAGTGTTGGCCTCGTGACCCCTCAGCTGTCTCTCTTCCGTGAGAGATCCCCTCTTCTAGGTGTCTGCAACATCCGCCTGTCTCCATACCCACGGCGCACTAGCAGTTTACTGCCTCTTCATTTCTTCTTCTTCTTGTCTTTTTGGTACTGGGGATTGAACACAGACTAAGCTACATTCCCAAGACTGTTTTGCTATTTATTGGAAGCAGGGTCCTCCTGCCTCAGCCTCCTGAGTGCTAGGATTACAGGCGTGCACCGCCATGCCCAGTTTATGTGGTGCTGGGGAATGGAGCCCAGGGCCTTGAACTTGCTAGGCAAATGCTCTAACTACTGAGCTACAGCTCCAACCTAGGATCAAGTCTTAGAGAAATGCCATTTGATGTAGAAGCCCATGAAGGACATGTACCGGGTGTCTGTCTCCACTTGGCCTTCACAAACAAGGGGAGCCTGGGAAGCGTGTCCTCGGGAAGCTCCAGGGGACCATGGCTCCAGCCCCAGGCCAAGCTGCAGCTGGGGTTGCTCAGCGGTGGCCTGAACAGCTACCGGAAGCTTTCAGCTCTAGTTTCAGAAGAGGCAGCCTGAACGTGGGCAAGAACACAGGCAGACGGAGCCGAGTCGGAGTCTGGCTCCATCATTCACTTCCTGTGTCGGACCTCAGTCTCTTTGTTTTTCTTTTATTACTTTATTTATTTTTGCGGTTCTGTGGACAGAAGCCAGGGCCTTGCACTTGGAGGCAAGTGCTCTAACACTGAGCCATAACCTTAGCTTCATCTCTTCACTTTTATTTATTTATGTATCTATTTATTTATTTTCAAAGAGGGTGCTTTATTTTGGTTTTTCCCACTATTTTTATTAATATACATATGCAATACATAGTGTTTACAATGAACTTGAGTGTTTTGTGCACACGTATGTCACATCAACTTTACAATCCCTTCCCATTTTTGACCCTCCCACCCCCTCCCTATCCCTTCCCCCAGCTTCGGTTGTCACATCATGCGGTTCTATAGAATGTCTGTGTTCTGGGTTTCCGAAGTCAGAGAGACTATACAGTACTTAACATATTAATCTACTGCATCTAAATCATTTCACTTAAGTCACCACTCTAACTCAGCTTCCTATTCCTCGAATGGGTTGCAGTAGTTAAATCTGGATGCCTCTTCTCTGAGTCCAGCCTATCCCTTTATTGGAATATTTGCCAAAAATTCTTTTTTTCCCTATGTTTTGCTATATCTTTGTTGATATTCTTAAACCTGGCCTCACCCACCAGTGCACATTAGAATGTAACTATAAGCATGTAGTTCAAAAGACTAGTAAATTTGGGAAAGAAGAAGAAAAAAAAAGTTAAATTTCAGATGTCTTAGCTGAATACTGGAAGGTGTAATATTTGTACATTCACAGGGTTATCTTTACATCAATCAGTTTTCTTAGGATGAACTTACATCAAAGACCTAATAGGTGAACTGCTACAATAAACAAACTTAAAATTATATCACATTGCTACATTAAGTGAACTTAAATCTATGTCACGTAAGTATACTTAAAGTAACAGATAAGAAGGCAAATTTAGTTATTTCAAACTTTTTAAAGTTTCATAACTTATTTATTTTATATACTAACATTCTGCTAGATCTGGTTTATAATTATATCTGCCTATCTATCCATATATTCATGCATACATATTTTTAAAGATTTTATGCTAATTCCTCATGTTGCATGTAATTATTCTGTTTTGCACACTACTATACTATTACTAATAATAATGAAGTGGGGAGATTTCACAGATTTTACAGAAGAACTGGTACTGTTTTAGAAGTATATCAATCAAATGATTTAAATACCAATCTATTTTTTATTACATTTTCTCTTTAGATGTTACCTTTCCTCCAAGTCATTTTGGTGCTGCTTATCTTTCTGCCTCTCAGAGGATAAACTCACATTCAACATCAAAAAAGTGAATTGCTACATTAAACTAGCTTAAGACTTCATCAATTTGCAACATTAAATGGACTTAAATCTGTATCACATAAGTATACTACAGTTAAAGCAATAGATAGTTACGCTTAGTTATTTCAGATTTTTTAACTTTTATATATTGCTTACTCATATTTCATTAATTATTAACATTTTGCCCTATTTGGTTTATCCTTTTACCTATCTATTCATCCCTAATTTCATGCATAGCCTTACTTTTTTCTCAGCTCATTCTCCTCTAGCTGTTGTCACTTTTTCTCTGGGGTCATTGGTGTCGCTGGTCTCCCTTTCACTTTCTAAGTTTCCTTTCAGTATTCTCTGCAATGCTGGCTTAGTGGCTGCAAATTTCTTTAAGCTTTCTATGTCATGGAAAGTTTTAATTTCTCAAGAGGGTGCTTTATTTTGAAAACAAGGACAGAGGGGCAAAAGCTTCTTCCAACCAGGAGGGCTCCCTGGAAGGGGCTACCCCTCCCTCTCCCTCTTCGCTTTTAAGACAAAGCTGATAATACCTATCTCAGGGCCGTGAGAATGAGAAATTAGGGCTATTACCTATGTAAAACACATGAAGCTTTCTGGAAGCCAGCAGCACAAGCACTCTTGGAAGCCGAGGCAGGAGGATCACAAGTTTTAACCCAGCCTGGGCAATTTAACAACTCAGGAAGCAAAATCAAAATAAGAAATCAGAATCAAAAGCAAGAAATAGACTGAGAATGTAGCTCAGTGTGAGGGCCCTGGGCTCCATCTCCAGTGTAAAACACACACACACACACACACACACACACACACACCCCTTGTCAGTGTTGAGGGAGAGCAGCACCCATGCCAAGCCTGAGTTGGCTCGCAGCTGGCCACCTTCCCCACCACGTGGCCACCGCCTGTTTACAGAAGTCAGGAAGGACAAGGAGAAAAAATCTAAGGATGTTGGGTCCCACTTGAAGGGTTTTGACTTTACTTCTGTGCTCCTTGGTCTGGTGGGTGAGATGTTTCCTTTCTGGTTTGAGCTAGGATGGCTTCTGATCTTTGCAAAGATTCCTGTCTGGTGCAAGCATCTGTATCCTTGACGTTCCAGAAAGTTCGAGGGTTTGTCTGAAGCCCAGAGTATTTGAAGTTAGAATTTAGACTTCTCTGGCTGGTTTAAGCTCTTGTTTGCTTGTTCGTTCATTCATTCATTCATTCTTTTTCCTTCCTTCCTTCCTTCCTTCCTTCCTTCCTTCCTTCCTTTTTTGTGGTTTTGGGGAGGGCCTTCACACTCAGCTAAACCTCCAGCTAGTTTTTTAGTTTTGATTTTGTGACAGGGTCTCGCTAAGTCACTAAGTTGCCCAGACTGGGCTGGGACCTCTGCTCCTCCTGTCCTTGGCCTCCCTGAGCGCTGGGATTATTGGCCTGTCCCTGGGCCCTGCGGGAGGTCTATCGTAAGTGATACCGCATAGTTCACGAGCAGAAATCAAGCACTTGCTCACCTGCTTTATTTATTTATATATTGCAAGCTGCAGAGGAGCTAGTTTTATTTTGAAAACGAGGACACCAAGGTAACACCTTCTGCAAACTGGAAGGAACTCCCTCCCACCAAAGCGAGTTGCCCCCTCCCCCCCAGGTAAATTAATGAATTAATTTATTGAGACAGGGACTCACTCTATAGGCTCTGTAGGCCAGGCTGATAACTAAACTCATTCTGGTGCCCAAGCTGGCCTTGAGCTCAAGGCAATCCTGTCTCAGCCTCCCAAGTGCATCTCTACATGCAGTTTATATGGTGCTGGGGAATCAAACTCAGGGTCTCGGACTTGCTGGGCAAATGCTTTAACCACTGAGCTGTATCTTTAGTTCTGACGTCACTTTAAAAGTGCTTTTGCCTTGTCTGATGGTGGTGCAGACCTGTAATCCTAGTCTCCTTGCCTCCGAATCAAAACAAAAAATGGGCTGCAGATAAAGCCTAGTGCAAAGGCCCTGGGGTAGATAGATCTTCAGTAGCACAGAGTGCAGAACGTGGGCCTGGGTCATCCCTGACGCCTTCAGTATTCTCAGAGCTGGGGCCTAGTTCACGCTGCCTGGGCTCGAGCCCCTCTCCTTCCTACCCCAATCCCCGCTCGACCCTCCCCTCACCCTCCCCTCCCTGCTCGGGCCCACAAGGTTTGCCTTCCCAGGTGTTCCTCCACAGTCCACTCTGGATTAAATGATAACCCAGGAGATAAAGTTTATTAAAGGGAAATGTGAGTCGCCGACAGTCTAATAGTGTTTACCCTCACATAGGCCCAGCCTCCCCGAGGTCTGGGGTTAGCAGGGCAGAGGGCAGAGGGGAGAAGCAACTGTGAGGGCCGCAGCGGACCCTGAGGCAGGACGCATTAGGCAAGTACGGAGGCGGGACTGAGGGCCGCAGCGCCCTGTGTTCTGGGTCCCTGGTCTGCTCCACGAGGCAGCATCTGGCTCTGTCTTCCAGGCTGGTCCTGAGCTTACTGCGCAGCCAAGGCTGACGTCAAACTCCCAGCAACCCTCCTGCCCCTGGCTCTCTGGTACTGGGATTATGACGTGTGCTACCATACCCACCTCTCTATATGGCGTGGGGGACTTGAACCCAGGGCCTTGGACATGCTGAGCAAGCCCTTCAGCCCCTGAGGTACGGCTCTAGCTTTGCTTCCTGCGCAGGGTGGTTGTTTTTCGTCTTGTTTTGCTTTGCTCAGTCTGGTGTCGGTACGAGAAATCGAGCCCAGGGCCTTCACAGTGAATGGCATCTCCGGCCTATGTGTCTATGGTTGTGGGAGGACCCACTCTAGGAAGGCTTCCGGCAGAGGCCTGGACAGGCTGGCTGACTCAGGTGGCTGGGCCGGGCCTGCCCTGGCTCACCCGCTGTTTGCTGCCTGCCTGCATAGCTCAGGCTGGGCTACTGAGTGCCTGGCTCGCCTACTCCTCTCTGCCACCCTCTTCCCAAGAGCAAGAGGCAAAGCTGGGTCTCCAGCCTAATTCCCAGGGCCTGGCAGCCTGCCCTGCGGCTGACGCAAGGGCCTGCGTGGGTGAGCTCAGCCTGTCCCAGCCCTGGGAACCTCTTGCGTCCAGTGCTGCTCCTCCAGGAGCTGAGCAGGGCTGCTCCAAGGACGCGCAAGCCAGCCCTGCGTGCCCGGAGTAGTTCCCAGCCCTAACCCCCAACAGGGGCAGCCCAGAAACAGCGCCCAGGGGCCCTGCCCAGTGGAAATGGAGGGCCTCGCACTCCTCGGGCTCTGCCCTTCTAGTTCTGCTCACACCAGCCAGGGCCGGTGGCACAGGTCTATAATCCCGGCACCCCAGGAGGCTGAGTCTGGAGATTACAAATTCAAACCAGCCTGGGCAATTTAGCACCCTAGTGAGACCCTGTCTAAAACAATAAAAAGGATCCAGCTCAGCCTGAAGGCCCTGAGCTCAGTCTCCAACAGCAACAGCAAAGAGCTCTGCCCGCTGCTCTTGCCCTGGAGAGATCTTCGTTGCAGAGGCCGACTTTTGCCCCAGCTCCCCCTTCTGCTTCCAGGCACAAGGTGGGGGCCCACAGCACCTCGGGGACCCTCAAAGCAGCAGCCACCAGCTCAAACCGGGATTAGCACGATGCATTTCACTTGAGTGTCTCATCTACCAAAGTGTTCCTGTGATTCATGTGTGTTTCCAGGAAACTCAGCGACCACGCTGTCACCGAGAGAGAAGGAGGGGCCCAGGGAGCTGAGTGGCAGAACTGGGAGCCACACCCACGGGCCCTCCCACATCCTCCTGTTGCCTCCCCAGGGGCCCACAGCCTCCCGGTTGGACACAGGTCCAGGAGAAAGGGGTAGCCTGTGGGAGAGCAGTAGTGGGGGTGAGGCATGCTGGGAGCCCGCCCACCTGGGAGGAAGGGGGCTGGAAATTGGGGAATGCTTGGATCCCAGGGGAGAAGGCCAGGGGCGCATCCCAGGCTCTTTGCAGCTTTCTAAAAATCAAATAACAGGGCTGGGGTGCAGCTCAGTGGTTAAAGAGCTTCTCTAGTATAGGCAAGGCCCTGGATTGGATTCCCCAGCACCAATAAGAATTGCCCAGGTTGGGGCTGGAGGAGTAGTGCATCATTAGAGTACTATAGAGCAGGCACAAAGCCCTGAACTCAGTTCCCCAGAACCCCGTAAGCAGGGTATGGTGGTACACACTGGGAGTCCCCGCACTCAGGAGGCTGCGGCAGGAGGACTACCATGTGCCCATGTGGGATGCATAGTGAGTTTAGAACCAGCCTGAACGACTGAGTGAAAGAAGCCCTGACTCAAAAACAACAACAACAACAAAAATTAACCTGGAGTCATGGCTCACACCTGTAATCTCAGCGCTGGTGAGGCTGAGGCAGGAGGATTGCCATGAGTTCGAGACCGTCTTGGGCTACATAGTGAGTTCAGGACCAGCCTGGGCTACTGAGTGAGACCCTGTCTCAAAAATAAATAAATAAGTAAATAAGTAAACCTAACTTCCTGGCTCTTCTTAAAACATTCAGCCAATCCCTGGAACCACTTGATTTGCCTTTATTGTTCTGGGGTTTTTTTGAAACAGTCCGCTGCGGCTTTCCAGAGGCAGCCAGATCAGCCACTCAGCTCGTAGGACCGGGTCACGTGCTGCTTAACTTTTATGCTTCAGATGAGGAAGTACCAACTCTTCTGTTTTGGGCATTCACCAAGATAAAATCTTCCCATCATGGGCCCACTTTCTTTTCTTTTCCTTTTTTATATTAAGGATTAAAACAGGGCCTTTGCACTAAGCTATATCCCCACCCTACTTTTATTTTTATTTATTGTCATTATTATTATTATATATTTTTTGAGACAGGGTCTCACTCTGTAGCCCAGGCTGGTCCTGAACTCACTTTGGAGCCCAGGCTGGCCTTGGACTCACAGCAATCCTCCTGCCTCAGCCTACCGATTGCTGAGATTAAAGGCATGCGCCACCACGTCCAGTTATGGGGAATTGAACTTGGGTACTTGAGCCATTCCTCCAGCCCTATTTTTATTTATTCTGAGACAGGTTCGTGATACATTGCTACATTGCCCAGGCTGGGCCACGCTCCTGTCTCTCAGCCTTCCAGAGTGCTAAGGTAATGGGCTCACTTTCTAGTGGACTGTCTAATTCTCCTTCCTCCACCTGCCGCTCCCCCGGGTGGCCAAGGCACCAACCAACAGGACAGATGGGACTGGCCTTGTTTCTTAGACAGGGAAGTTCAGGAGTCAGACTGTTAAGGAGACCTAAGCCTCTCAAAGCGCTGGGACGAGGTGCCCATGCTGAGGTGCCCCGGTCTCTCCACCATCACCCGCTTCCCAGTATCATCTCTGGTTTTGCAGACGGCCTCAAGTTCTTGAATATTTCACCAGAACTTCTCCGTGGCCATCTCAGGGGAGGCTGGAGGACTCTTGCTCTGTTCCCGCTGTGTGCTAAACTGAGTCTCAGGGGATCAGCAAGCCAGGCTGGGCTGAAGGGGACAGAGACGGGGGTAGCGCTCTTTCGCCGAGGGCACCCAGGCCCTGAGGCCTACGGCTGGACCCTGGGTCCCTGCCTACCAGTCCCACCACTGATCCGCAGCCTGGAGCCTGACTCAACTTTTTATTCCCCCAGTACTGGGGATGGAGTCCCGGCCCTTCACACTCAGTTACAGCCCCAGCCCATTTTTAAAAATTAATTTCATTTTTAAAAGCTTTTCTCAATACAGATTTATTGAAAATAAAAATATCATATACAAAGTGACCTAGCTGGACCTAGTGGTGCAGGCCTAGCATTTTGGGAGGCTGATGCAGGAGGATTGCAAGTTTGAGCCCAGCCTGGGCAACTCAGTGGCCCAGCAAGACCCTGTCTCAAAGTCAAAACTAGAAAATGGGCTGGGGGTGTAGCTTTCCTTGAGGGCCCTGAGCTCCAGCCCCAGGACAACAAACCAACTCAAGCACACCTGCTGCCTCAAAACAGAACGTGACCTCCCCATCTAATATCTCAATGGATTGGTTAATAAACAACTTACCCTCAGTGAATGTCCTAGCCACCGGAACTTTAATAGTTTTACAAGATAATTAACAGGCAGAGCTGAGTTTCCGAGGCAAGCTATTGAGTAAGAAGCGATGTGAACAGGTCGCATTGTGCCCTGGCACTGTGATGCCATCCTGCCTCTGGACCATAATGTTCCCATTATCTGATTCTAACTATACTATGGGAGTATCGGTGGGGTCAGAGGTCAATGTAGCTGCCTCCTGGGCTAGAACAGACATCACGCCAGTGTGCTCTCGTTACGGGGTCCCGCAGCACTCCAGATTAAGTCCTTGTGAATGTGTGCAAAGGACTCGTCTTCACCATGCCCTCCAAGCTCTGCTCTGAGGTCACTGTCATCTGACTGGCCGCCCACTCCGGCATAAAGCCTGCAGCCTGTGTGTCTTCCTCCACAACAGGTCTTGGTCCCACTTTTATTTTTGTTTTGTTTTGTTTTGTTTGAGACAGGGTCTTGCCCTGTGGTTCAGGCTGGCCCTGAATTCACTTCAGAGCCCAGGCTGGCCTTGAACTCACGGCAATCCTCCTGTCTCAGCCTCCCGAGTGCTGGGATTACAGGTGTGCGCCACCGCGCCCAGCTTATGTGGTGCTGGGGAATCGAACCTGGGTACTTAGCTTTTGGCTTAGCACTTGCTCAAGCGCTTTAACCGCTGAGCCATTCCTCCAGCCCCCACTCTTATTTTTGATACAGCATCTTACACGATAGTCCAAGACTGTCTTGAGTTCATTATCTAGCTGGCCTGGACTCATGACAATCCTCCTACCTAACCACCCCTCCCCCCCCCCCCAGGGCTGGGATTACAGGCTTGCGCCACCACGCCTGGCTTATCTTTATATGGTGCTGGGGAACCAACCCAGGGCCTTGTGCATCCTAGGTAAGCACTTTAACCACTAAGCTACAACCCCAGCCCTGTGTGTGTGTATGTATGTATGTATGTATGTATGTATGTATGTATGTATGTGGGTGGGTCTAGGGGCGAACCCGAGGCCTTCACACTAAATCCCCAGCCTGTTTTGAGTTTTGATTTTGAGAAAAAGTTCTCACTAAATTGCCCAGGCTGCGTTTGAATTTGTGATCATCCTGCCTCAGACTTCCACGGTGCTGGGATTCCAGGCCCGCACCACCAGGCGGCGTGTTTTAGTCACTGTGTTGTCGCTGTGACTCAATAGTGACATCCACAACTTCGGACAGAAAGAGAGGAACATTCATTTAAGCTCACAGTTTCGGAAGGTCAGAGTCTGTTCACAAGTGGGCAGCTGGAAAAGTGCAGGTCGGGTGAGAGAAGGCCCCAGAGACAGAGTGGCAGGACAAAGTCAAGTCACAGCCTCCAGTCCCAAGCATGGCCCCTTCCAGCCAGGCCCCACTTCCCAACAGCATACATTAGGTACCAAAGGGGTGTGAGGCTTTTGGGGGACACTGGGCTGTTTTTTTGAGACAGGGTCTCGTTCTGTAGTCCAGGCTGGTCCTGAACTCACTGTGGAGCCCAGGCTGGCCTTGGACTCACAACAATCCTCCTGCCTCAGCCTCCTGAGTGCTGGAATTACAGGCATGCACCACCATGCCCAGCTTATGTGGTGCTGGGGAATCGAACTCAGGTACTTAGCACTTGACTTAGCACGTGCTAAGCAAGCACTTTAACTGCTGAGCTGTTCCTCCAGTCCCTGGGCTTTTATTTTTTATTTTGAGATAGGGTCTCACTGAGTTGCTAAGTTGTCCCACTGGGCTCGAACTTGCGATCCCCCTGGCCTGGACTCCCAGAGCACTGAGATTACAGGTCTGTGCCACTGGGTCCAGCTTTCTGTACAGTTGGCTAAATTAATGCCCCTCGTTTATTAATTAATTTATTTATTTACTTTTTGTGTTGCTGGGAATTGAGCCCAGGGTCTCTTCTCTGAGCTACAGCCCCAGCACCTTTTTAAGTTGTTTATTTGAGACTGGATCTTGCTAAATTGCCCAGGCTGTGCTAGAATTTGTGATTCTCCTGCCTCAGCCACCCAAAGCACTGGGATTGTAGCCTCCCTCCACCCCTGGGCCTGGCTTATGCCTCTGTTTAGAAGGCCAAGGCCCAGTACTGGCTCTAGAGATCGTCCTGTGGCAGAACATTTTGTTCTTTGCCCACAACTTAACCAGGGATTGCAAACTATAACTAGAAGATTCTCCGTCCAAGAAATGCAGTGCCATCCTCCGAAGGGGTGGCTTCCCTGTGACCCTGTCCTCCTCACCTCCGCCTCCTTGAGCCATGGGATTTCTTGAGTGAGTCCTCATCTGTGCCTCTCTTTCTGTTTCTCATGTGAAAGCTAATGACCCTAAAGCAGTTCTCTCTCTAAAAATCAGAGTACCCAGCTGGGACTGTAATCCTGGTCACCTGGCAGGCTGAGGCAGGAAGATCCCAAGCTAAAGTCCAGCCTGGTCAATTTAGTAATTTCGGGAGATCTTCTCTGAAACACCTTTAAAAAGGGAGTTGTGGATGTAGCTTAGAGCAAAGGCCCTGTGTTCAATTCCCAATATTATTTTAAAATACAAACAAACAAACAAACAAACAAACAAAAACAGTCATAGTGCCCAGAAGAGGTAAGTACTGAAAAATAAATAAATAAATAGATAATAACCCAGCCTGGTGACGTAGGCCTGTAATGCCAGCACTCTGGGAGGCTGAGCCGGGAGGGTCACAAGGTTGAGTTAAGCCTGGGTAACTAAGTAAATGACTGAGCAAGACGCTGTAGGGGAGGAGTGACTGAAGCAGGAGGATTGGGGTGAGTCCAAGGGCAGCCTGGGCTCCATAGTGAGTCAGGACCAGCCTGGGCTACGGAGCAAGACCCTGGCCCAAAAAAAGAAAAGAAAGAATTGGGGATGTACTTCAGTATGAAGGTGCCAGGCTGGACAAGGTGTGAGCTACGCAGCAGGAACAAGAGGAAGGCTTCTTGTGTGTTTTATTTCAGAAATAGAACGTGTGTGCCATGGCTGCTTTGTGATTCTGAGCTCCCCTCTAGGGTGAGGCCACCATGGGCGAAGGACCCTGGACTACTGACTTGAGCCAAGAGGGTGGCCAAGGTGCTGGAGGAGGACGCCCGGGGTAGGGTGTGCTGGGCTTTCTGAGGCAGTGCGGACAGGGTGACTCCGAGGGGTGGCCAGTCGTGGGTCACAAAGAGGGAATCTGGGTGCTGCCCCGGCTGTCACCCTGGCAAGTCCACAAAAGAATCCTTTGCTCCAACAGCTGGCTCCCTTCCTGCGTCCTTCCAATGCCCTCACGTCGTCATCATCCTCACGGGCCTGGGTCTCACTTCTGAGACAAGTACATCATAGTGGAAGGGCGTGGCGGGGCAGAGCCGACTCAGCCCGGCAGCTGAGAAGCACATTGTCCAAAGGAAGAGGAAGGCCACAGCCAGGGATACGATTTGCTGATTCCCTGGGTGGCTCCCAGACAAGTGTGTGTGTGTGTGTTACTGGGGATCAAGCCCGCGGCCTTCACCATGTTGTCCAGGCTGGCTTTAGAGTCATAGAATCATCATGTCTCAGATTCCTGAGTGCTGAGATTACAGGTGTGCACCACCATGCCTGGCTTTATGCGGTGCTGGGGAATCAAACTCAGGGCCTTGTGCTTGCAAGGCAATTGCTTTAACCACTGTGCCATTCCTCCAGCTTGCTTTGTCCTAGTGGCACTGGGAATTCGGCCAGGGCCTTCCAATTGAGCTATACTCCCAGCTCATTTGATTTTTAGAAACAAGGTCTCACAAAGCCGTGAAGTTGCCCAGGCTAGGGTTGAACTTGCAATCCTTATATCCCAACCTTCTAGTGTGCTGGGATTCCAGGTGCTCACCCCCATGCCTGGCCACCCTGGCCTTCTTTTATGGTATGAGGAATTGACCCCAAGGCCTTTACTCTGAACTACATTAACCCATTCTTTTCATTTTTTTTTTAAATTTCAAAACAAGGTTACCCCAAATCGCTAAATTTCTCAGACTGAGGGCTGGAGGTGTGTCTCAGTGGTTAAAGTGCTTGCCTAGGAAGCACAAGGCCTTGGGTTCAATTCCCCATGACCACATAAACTGGACATTGGTGGCACGTGCCTGGAATCCTAGCACTTGGGAGGTTTGCTGTGAGTTCAAGGCCAGCCAGGACTACCTAGTGAGTTCAGGACCAGCCTGGACTACAGAGCAAGACCCTGACTTAGGAAAAACAAAAATTGCCCAGACTGAGGCTGAATTTGTGGTCCTCAGTCCTGGGCTTGACGGGGTGGGGAGGGGTACAACTTGACTCCAGTCCTTCCCCACTGTCCCTTCTTGAGTGACTGTCTCTCTTCTAACTCAGTGAAAAATAGTTGGCTTCCACTAGGAAAGGATAAGCCAGTTTTCATGGACTGGAAGGCCTGGGTCACAGTTGAGGGCATGAATCACACCGGAAGCAGGAGGTTTAAGTAGGATCATCAATTGCCCAGGGAGACCCCCACCTCCCTTCCCCTGTCAACAGCCAAAGCCTGTCACTCAGACTTATTCCCCCTGGGCAGGAGATGGGAAGAAACTTTTCCGGGAAAACTGATCAATCAGGGTAAAAAAAGAAAAACCCCATGAATACTCACATCAGAGCTTCTCTAATGAATTGCTGCAGCAGGAAATTCCCCAGGTGACCTGTCTCACAGATGGAAATGGGACATCTAATATGCCTCCCACTCTTAACTGTTGGCAGAGATGTCACCTGAAGGGTGGCCAGGTGGCATCCCAAGAGCTCCCTGTGGAACATGCCTACAGAATGGTCCATATGGTGGGATAAGGTCAAAGGCCATGGGAGAGATTTTAGTCAGGATGATGAAGCCAACAGAGCACTTGTGGCAAGTGACTGGATGGACAGATTGACACTCCCGGGAGGAGGGAGCTTGGGGACACGCCAGAAAAACAAGACTACTCATCCTAAAGACAACAGAGAATTGTGCAGGAAAGGAAACACAGTGCATTGGCTGACTGGGAGTTTGGGAAGGGTCTGGGTAGGGGTGGTCCTAGCCCTCCATAGTAAGAACCAGTCTAAACCAAGCCTGATGGTGCAGGCTTGTAATCCTAGCACCCTGGGAGGCTGAGGCAGGAGGATCACAAATTACAGCCCAGTTTAGGCAACCTAATGACTTAGGAAGACCCAGTCTCAAAAATCAAAACTAGGGCTGGAGGAATGGCATAAGGACCTGAGTTCCATTCCCCAGCACCACATGGAGGCACATGGTGGCACACGCCTGTAATCCCAGCACTTGGGAGGCTGAGACTAGAGAATTGCTGTAAGTCTAAGGCTAGTGTGGGCTACATAGTGAGTTCAGGACCAGCCTGGGCTATAGAGTGATACCCTGTCTCAAAAAAGAAGAAAAAAATTATAGTTTAGGAGCTGGGAGGATTAACATAGGGATAAGCACTTGCCTAGCAAGCGCAGGCCTGAGTTCTATTCCCCAACACCACATAAAATGGGTATGGTGGTACACACCTGTAATCCCAGCTGAGACAGGACAATTACATGAATTCAAGGGCAGCTTGGGCTACATTTAGTGAGTTCAGGATCAGGACCAGCCTGGAATACAGAGTGAGACCTTGTCTCAATTTAATAACCATTAAAAAATTATTATAGTTTAGGGATGGGGCCATAGCTCAGCTCAGTGGCTAAAGTGCTTGCCTAGCATGAGCAAGACCCTGGGTTCAATTCCCCAGCACCACATAACACATAAAAATTACCTGGAGGTGGTAGTACGTGACTTTACTCCCAGACTCAGGAGGCTGAGACAGGTGGATTGATGTGATTTTGAGGCTACCTTGTATTAGATGCTGCAGTGTCAGGCCCTGATTCTGACAGGCCTCTGCAGCGAGTTCCTGTCCCCACAGGCTTGAAGAATGAGTCACGAAGACGGGAGGCAGGTTGTGAAGAAATGAGTTTATTGGGAAACTTACAAAAGGGAAAAGAAAGATAGGGTAAAGCCTCTGCTGGTCAGAAGGGGGATCCGGAAATGTGGGTTGCCCTGTGGCTCAATGTCAGGGTTTTTTTCTAGTTGAGCTGGGTAAGGGGCTGTCCCATAGTCACTAAAGCTGATTGGTCGATTCTCTAGCCCTAAGCTGCTGCTGAAGGCCGCCCCCAAGAACCCATCCAGTAGTTCTTAGGAGTGGTAGGGGTGGCAGGAGTGGGAGGTGTTAATCCTGCTTTCCAGCAACCTCTCTGTCTCTGGGGAAACCTATATCCCTAACTGCCTACAACCCCCACTATCTCCTCTCACATAATGAGTCCAGGACCAGCCAGCACAACAGAGAGAGACCCTGTTTCAAAAAAAATTATAGTTTAGTCAGGCGCAGGCCTGTAATCCCAGCACTTGGAGGGCTGAGGCAAGAGGATCTCAAATTCAGTCTCAGCCTGGTCAACTTAGTGACTTAGCAATACCCTGTTTAAAATTAAAAGCAATCAATAAGTGAAAACGGACTGGGGCTGTAGCTCAGGGTGAAGGATCTGGGCTCGATCCCCAGTGCCACAAAAAAGACTTGTAAGGTAACACATTAGCAACATGGTCTCTGGCTAGTCGTTTCCCACCTCTAGGCATGGGCTCCTCACTCACGTAGCAATTGCATCTAGGGCCTGGCCCATGCCAGGCAAATGCTGCCCCGCCGAAGGACCGCCCAACACCGGGGCCTGTCCCTGGATTCCATACCCCCCCACCCAAGCTGACCTTCTCTACCTGTTCCCTCCAAGCCCCACCCAGGCTTCCTACAGCATCTGCCACACCCAGTTACCAATGCTAAACTTCCCTTGGGGAGGGGCTGGGATGTCCTCTGTGTTGTGTCACCATGAAAGACATTGAGAAACTCTGAGGCCTGCTGGGCCAGCCCTGGGGGAAAGAAAGGGGGGACAGCAGCGCCCTGAGTTTCTAGTTTTTTGGAGGTGATTCTACTGCTCCCTAATGTCAGATACTCAGTTTTAGTAGTCTACACTTCAAACTCCACTTGCCCTTTTTTTCCCCCCAGAATGGCCTCAAACTCACAGCAATCCTCCTGCCTCAGTCTTCTGAGTGCTATTAACATGTACTGCCATGCCTGTCTAATTTTTTACTCACCATTTTTATTAATATATATATATATATATATATATATGCAATACATAATGTTTACAATGATCTTGAGTGTGTTGTACACACCATATCACATCAATATTATGATCCTTCCCCTTCCCATTTTTGGCCCTCCCACACTCTCCCCACACCCTCTCCTAACTCCCACTATCACAACATGTGGTTCTATAAAATGCCTATATTCTGGGTTTCTCAAATCAGAGAAACCATGCGATATGTAACATATTTAATCTTCTGCATCTGACTAATTTCACTCAAGTCACCACCCTGTAGCTCAGCTTCCCCCCCACCCCCAGAATGGGCTGCAGTGGGCATATCCTGATGCCTCTTCTCTGGGTCCAGCAGAACCTTTTATTGGGGCGATTTGTCAAAGGTTCTTTTTTTCTGTATCTTACTATATCTTTGTTGAGATTCTTTAATGTATGCCTGGTTAATTTTACGTGAAGCTGGGAACAGAGCCTTGCACATGCTAGGCCAGCACTTTAACTATTGAGTATTGCGCCAGCCGCAGCCCCAGGCAGAGCTACTTAATGACTTAGCTGAACTCTGTCTCAAAATCAAATACAAAATGGATGGGAGTATAGCTCAGGGAGTAAAGCTCTTGCTGGGGAAGAACAAGGCCCTGAGTTCGATTCCCCAGCACCGCATAAACCAGGGGTGGTTGTACACAGCTGTAATCCCAGCACTCATGATGGAACACTGCCATAATTCAAGGTCAGCCTGGGCTATATAGTGAGTTTAGGACCAGTCTGGGCTTCAAAGCAAGACACTGTCTCAAAAAATAAATAAAGCTAAAAATGTTACTTTTCTTTTTGGACAAAGTCTCCCTATATAGCCCATGCTGGCCTTGAACACTTCAATCCTCCTAGTTCAGCTTTCTGTGTCGTGGGTTCCTAGGTGTGTGTTACCATGCCCAGGCCTGTTATTATTATTATTTTATTTTTTTGAGATAGGGTTTCGCTCCATAGCCCTGGCTGGTCCTGAACTCACAATGTAGCCCAGGCTGGCCTTGAATTCATGCAATCCTCCTGCCTCAGCCTCCCAAGTGCTGGGATTACAGGCATGTGCCACCAGGCTCAGCTTTATGTCATGCTGGGGAATCAAACTCAGGGCCTTGCCCTTGCTAGGCAGGCCCTTAACCGCTATGCCATTCCTCCAGCCTGCTATTTTTATGATGGTAAAAACGTTTGGGAGTAGCATTAGAGAGCCAGCCCTTCTGGCCTCAGAGACTGAAAATCCCTACCATTCAATGCGGCTTTGCCAGCTACAGCTGCCATGTTGGCATTCCCAGCAGAAGGGAAGATGCAGTGGCAGAGGGGAGACTTGTCCCTGTACCTAAAGGAGACTTCTTAGAAATATCACTTAACATCTCAATGTTCTTAAGTCGTGGGGACACACCTCACTACAAAAGAATTTGGGAAATGTATTTTTGTAGCTGAGCACATTGCTTCCCGCACCAGGGTCAGACGGGAATGCCAAGGTAGGAAACCAGCCGCTCTGTGACCCGTGCTGGCTGTGTGGCAGCTGCTGCTGGCCCCGAGGAAGGCAACGGTGAAGCCAGGTCCCGTGGTGTTGCCCTGCAATCCCAGCGCTCTAAGAGGCTGAGGCAGGAGGGTACCAGAGGTGAGCCCAGTCAGGACAAGTTAACAGGATCCTGCCTCAAAATTAAAAATAAAAACGAGCAGGGCATGTAGCTCAGTGGGAAGGCCTTCAGTTCAATCCCCTGTACCTGAAAAAAAAAAAAGAAAGAAAGAAAGAAAAGAAAAAAGAAAAAGAAGAAAGTTATCTAGGCCCAGTGATTTAGTTCTATAATTCTAGCACTCTGAAAGTCTGAGGCAGGAGGGATTGCAAGTTTGAGCCCAGCCTGGCCAATTTACCAACCTATTGAGACTGTCTCAAAATTAAAAAAACAAAACAAAAAAACCAGGCAGAAGATGTAGCTCAGTGTGAAGGCCCTGGTTTCCATCCTCAACATTGTCACAATAATAATGATCTAAAGAAAAGCTTGTTCTGAACCAAATATGAGTAATCAGAGCCTGAGACGGTGGATTTAAGCTACCCTTAATGACACGGTCCACCATGGAAGAAGCTGTATGATTTCCTTCTGATGCTAGGTGTGGAGCCCAGGGTCTGTGCACCGAGCCGCATCCTCAGGCCTTATTTGGTGTTTTGATTTTGAAACAGTCTTGCTAAATTGGAAAGTTGCCTGGGCTGGGCTGGAATTTGAAATCCTGCTGTCTCAATCTCCCTGAGCGCTGGGAATATAGGCCCAGCCCACCTGAATATGTATAGTCAAAAGACTAAAAGGAAGTCATGAATCAACACATTTGCCAATGACGTTGGTGGGGCACTGGGTAGGTAGCTACAGCAACACAAGAAAATCTCTTCTATAACTTTCACATGCAATCGTCTTCTTTTTTTTTGAGACAGGGTTTTATTTACTTAGTCATTTTTAAGGCAGGGTGTCACTCTGTGGCCCAGGCTGGTCCTGAATTCACTATGGAGCCCAGGCTGGCCTTGGACTCATGGCAATCCTCCTGCCTCAGCCTCCGGAGTGCTGGGGTCACAGACATGCACTGCTATACCCAGGTTTATGTGGTGCTGGGGAATCAAAGTCAGGGCATTGTGCTTGTAAGTCAATGCTTTAACCACTGTGCCATGTGCCATTCCTCCAGCCCCTACAATCTTTTACATGTATGTATCTGTGTATGTATGTATATATATATATATATATTGTGTGTGTGTGTTCACATGCAATCTTGCAGCATCCTTAGCTTTGGGTTGGTGGAAGCTGCAAGTATGGTAAACTTAGTGGTACTTTCAGAGAAATCTATCTAGTAGCCCCCAGAATGCTCGAACACATACAATATTTAAGGTGATCAGCCATTGAAGGACCCAGAGAGCCAAAGATAATTCCATCTGCCACCGCTGACTTCCTTCCCGTCCCGCTCCCTTCTCTCTAGTCAGTCAAGGTCAAGCAGGCTGCATCTAACACAGACTTGGCTTCTTCAGAGAACGTGATATGCTGAGGGAACCCACAGTTTTAGGATAGCATTACTACTTAACGTAATAAGATACATTAAAAAAACACACTGTGACTGGGCTGATGGTACAAGCCCTGTAACCTGGGAGGCTGAAACAGGAGGATTGAACTTCAAGCCTAACATTACTTCATGCCCAGCTATCATGAGGTACTGGGGGATCAAACCAGGGGACCCACACTTCCTCCACAAGCACTCTAATCAGTGAGCTACCCCCTTAGCCCCATTTCTGATTTTGAGACTGGGTCTCACTAAATCACTGGGTTGACCAAACTGGGCTTGAACTTTCAGTCCTCCTGCCTCAGCCTCTCAGAATGCTGGGACTGCAGGCCTGAGCCACCTGGCCCGGCCTATGTATTTTATTTATTGTGGTACTAGAGATTGAGCCCAGATCACCCCCAGTCCATTTTTGGTTTTGGCCTCCTCAAGTAGCTAAATTGGCCAGGTATGGCCTCAGATTTGTGATACTCCTGACTCAGCCTCTCAGGATGCTGAGAGATTATAGAAACCTGTGCCACAGGATCAGTTGACTCATTTTATATGTATTTAAAAACCCTACAGGGTTGGGGTTTGGCTCAGCAGCTAGAGTGCTTACCTGGTAAGCACAAGGCCCCGGTCCAACTCCTCAGCACCACATAGACCAGGCATAGTAGCTCATACCTGCGATCCCAGCACTCAGGAGGCTGAGATGGGAGGATTACTGTGAGTTTGAGGCCAGCCTGGGCTGCATAGTGAGTTCAGGGCTGGCCTGAACTACAGAGCAAGACCCTGCCTCAAAAACAACTAAATAAAACCCCACAGAAGGCAACCCCCTTCAGGACACCTTAGTAGAGGCTTTACCCTCTGTCTTTTTTTTTTTCAAAATAAAACCAGCCTCTTTGAAAAATAAATAAATCTCCCCAGAGAGGCGGTTGGTGGCTCTGGAGAGAATGAGAAGCCTAAGGCCTCGTGTCCCCTTTGGGGCTTGCCTGGGCCTCGTGACCCAAGAGAAGCTGTCTTGGGCACATATGAGATATAGAGTTGATGTGTATAAGTTACAACATTTCCTTTTACATTTTTATTATAAGTTTTTTTGAGACAGCGTCTTGCTCCCGAGCTTGCTCCCGAGTGCTGGGATTACAGATGTGCATCACCACTCCCAATTTACGTGGTGCTGGGGAATTGAACCAGGGAGGCTGGTTCAAGTGTCACTGTGCCATTCCTCCAGCCCCTATTATATATATTTTTTTTTGGACAGAGTTTTGCTCTGTAGTCCAAGTTAGTCCAGAACTCACTATGTACCCCAGGCTAGCCTTGAACACAGAGCAATCTTCCTGCCTCAGCCACTTGATGGCTGGGTTTGCAGGCGTGCGCCACCATGCCCAGTTTACATGGTGCTGGGGAATCGGAATCGAATCCGGGCCTTGCTCTTGCTGGGCAAGTGCCCTACCCATGTGCTCTTCGTGGGGATGTGTTAATACATTAGAGATCTAACTGGGTAGGGATCATGTGGACAGGCAGGAGGAAATGACCCTTTTTTGAGACAGGGTCTCGCTCTGTGGTCCAGGCTGCTCCTGAATTCACTTCAGAGCCTAGGCTGGCCTTGGACTCGCGGCAATCCTCCTGTCTCAGCCCTGTCTCAGCCTCCCGAGTGCGCCACCATGCCCAGTTTGTGTGGTGCTGGGGAATCGAACTCGGGTACTTATCACTTGGCTTAGTGCTTACTCAAGCACTTTAACCGCTGAGCCATTCCTCCAGCCCTGGAAATGACCCTTTGTTGTGTGGTATTAGGTTGAAACCAGGGCCTTTGCACTGAATTGTGTCCCTAGACCAGGTCTCATCAATTTGCTAAATTTCTCAGGTTGAGTTCAAAATTGGAATCATCCTGCCTCAGACACCCCCCACCCAGAGTGCTGTGTGTGATTACAGGTCTGCACCACAAGGCCTGGCTGCACTAAGACTCCTTCAGGGAGCTCCGTGCCTTCCCCCCACCAGTTATCCCCGAGAGACCACGTATAACCTGTGTTTATTCCTGAGGGTGTTTCCCAAAGCACCTGTGAGGCAAGTACAGAGTTCATGTGGCCTGGAGGACACTTTGTGATTATGAGGGTGTGGACAGCCCAAAACAAACTTTCCTGAATTGCAGATGAGAATGTGGAATTAGCTAGGCTACGGACTACCTTGAGAATATTCATTCAATTCCCCCCTTTTCTCATTGCCCTTGAACTCATGGCAATCCTCCTGCCTCAGCCTGCTGATTGCTGAGATTACAGGTATGTACCACCATGCTAGTTTATGTGGCTCTGGGAAATCGAACTCAGGGCCTTGTGCTTGCTAGGCAAGTGCTTTAACTGCTGAGCTATTCCTTCAGCCCTGGCAATTTATTTATATACTTTTTTATTTAGGACCTTCACACTGAGCTACCTCCCAGCCCATCATTTTTATGTTCAATTTTGAAGCAAAGTCTCACACAATTGCTATATTGTCCAGGCTTCCTATAATCCCAGCACTCAGGAGGCTGAGGCAGGAGGATTGCCGTGGGTTCGAGGCCAGCCTGGGCTACATAGTGAGTTCAGGACCAGCCTGTACTACAGAGCAAGACCCTTTCTCAAAAACAAATAATTAAAAAAATAATCCAGGCTGAGCTTGAACTTGTCAGATTTCATTAGGCAGATTCAGAATAGCTAGGCTGGGTGGGTAGAGATGTCCTCAGAAGAGGAACTTATCCCCAGATAGGGAACTTCTGCCAGATAAAGAACTCTGATAGCTTAAGAGAGACCACACCTTGGAATGGCCCAGGACAAAGCTAAAGTCGGGTGGTCATGAGACCATAGTCTCTCATTACCCAGGGTCTGGGGTCTCATCTTGACCCTCAAATTTAATCTTAAACCAGTGAGCTGGTTTTATGCTAATATGCACCAATCAGCAAAGGCCAATCTGTACAGGAAATGAATATAAATGATTCATAGAAAGAAATCAATAAAAGATGGTTACAATTGTCAATCACTTGGCCCCCTCGCCCTGCCTCCTGCTTGCAGGGAAGTTCCTACTGTTTACCACACTTTCACCTTATACTTCTCCAAATAAAGTTACTTTTTAATTTTTTTTGAGACAGGGTCTCACTCTGTAGCCCAGGCTGGTCCTGAATTCACTATGTAGCCCAGGCTGGCCTTGGATTTATGGCAATCCTCCTGCCTCAGGCTCTTGAATGCTGGGATTACAGGCGTGAGCCCCCACACCCGGCTTTATGTGATCGGCTTTATGTGGTGCTGGAAAATCGAACTTAGGGCACGACACTTGCTAGGCAAGGGCTTTAACCACTGTGCCATTCCTCCAGTCTGCCTGTGCCTTTGTATTTTAAAAAGTAGTTAGGATAAAAAAAAAAAATCTTGGGCCATACTTTCTTTCAGAGAAATATCTGGCCGACAGAGGCCTGCTTAGCTCCGTGCCCAAGTGGGCTTGTGTCCACACTAGCGAGTACAGCACAACTGGGAGGGTGTGTGTTTCTGTCACTCAGGAACTCTGTGTCCATTGGTGCCACCTAAGCCATGGCCTAGAAGGACATTCATGTCCCAGCTTAGTGGGAGTGCCACCTGATGCTGAGAAGGGTCTGCAGAATCTTGCTGTGCCTGGGAGGTGACTTGGACGGGACTCTCTGTGACTTAGTCCTGAGAGCACGAAGGAGCTGTTGGAGGGCTTAAGGAGAGGCAGGATATTCCCGTGTGTGTGTGTGTGTGTGTGTGTGTGTGTGTGTGTGTGTGTGTGTGTGTGTGTGTGAGGTGCTGGGGATCCAGCCCAGCTACTCATGCCTGCAAGGTGAGGGCCCTCACACTCACCTACATCCCCAATCCCAAGAGGGTAAGAGGGGATGGAGAAAATACAGGATGAAACAAACACTAGAAGATTTCTGTAAATCAAGCCCAGAGACGTAGGTTGCTAATCCCTGCACTCTGGGAGGCTGATGTAGGAGGATTGTAAATTCAAGCCCAGCCTGGATAATTTATCAATTTATGGAGACTCTGCTCAAAATAAAAAATACCAATAAACTGGAGGTGTCACTCAGTATAAAAGCCCTGGGTTCAATCCCCAATATTACAAAATGAATATAAATATGGGTAACAAAAATAAAACAAAACAAACAAAAAAATAATCTGAGGTTGTAGCTCAATGTGAAGGCACTGGGCTTGATCTCTAGTACCACATGTGCAAACACACACACACACACACACACACACACACACTCTCTCTCTCTCTCTCTCTCTTTCTCTCTCTCTCTCTCTCTCACACACACACACACACACACACACACACACAAGATTTCTGGAATTCACTTAAAGGACTCTACATTGTTTAATCACAGCAGCATATACACGGATTATAGCAATATCTTTATGTGGGAAAACCACATTTTCATTCTATGAATAATACTTGGAACATATAAAGATAAAAGATACTGGGGGAAAACTACTCCTCCTGGGGCTCTCTTTCCCCTGGAAGCTGGAGACTCCTCACAGGTTAGGCACAATTGGTTTAGTGAAGGTTAATAATTTTGTTTGTTTTTGAGGCAGGGTCTTACTCTGTAGTCCAAGCTGGTTCTGAACTATGTAGCCCAGGCTGGCGTCAAACTCATAGTAATCCTCCTACCTCAGCCTTCCAGTGCTGGGATTAGAGGTATGTGCTACCACACCCAGCTTATGTGGTCCTAGACATGTGCCGTAACCACTGGGCTATGCCCTACCCCTTAATGTTAATATTAAACAGTTCCTCCTAACAAAAATTAGCAACATGGAGGGGGGTGTCTTGTGGTCCCACTTGCTAATGTGTCAGTATGATAGCTGATATTTGCATTTATTTAAATATATAAAGAAAATAAAGGAAGACTACACGTGGCCCCTCTTCAGGCCACATAGATCTACTAGCAAGGCTACAGTTGCCCATTTGACCTGATAGTGTATGACGCGGGAGTTGAATTTGCCTGACCACACATAGATTTTTATCAAAGTGAGAGCTCTTAGTGCAATCGGAATGAAATACTAACTATGTAATTTTTTTTATTGAATATCCATGCCCTGTGGTACCTTCCAAGGTTGCTTCTTTTCACGGGTTTTGTTTTCTCCTGGTGCTGCAGGTCAAGCCTAGGGCCTTCACACAGAGCTACATCCCCAGCCCATTTTTACTATTTATTTATTTATTTTTTGAGACAGGGTCTCACTGTATATCCCAGGCTGTTTCTGAACTCAGGATGGAGCTCAGGCTGGCCTTGGACTCACAGCAATCCTCCTGCCTCAGCCTCTGGGTTCTGGAAACAGGCTTGCGTTACCATGCCTGGCTTTCTGTGGTGTTGGGGAATTGAACTCAGGACTTTGTGCTTGCAAGGCAAGCGCCTTAACTGCTGTGCCATTCCTCCAGCCCCTGGCACATTTTTATTTCTGATTTTTGAGACAGAGTCCTGCTAAATTGCTGAATTGTCCTGGCTGAACTCAAATTTGCAATCTTCCTGCCTCAGCATCCCAGGCTGCTGGGATTACAGGCCCACCTTTGAGCATGTTTATTTTGTTTCTGCTTTTTTTTTTTGAGACAGGGTCTCTCGCTCTGCACTTAGCGCTTGCTAGGCAAGCGCTTTAACCGCTGAGCCGTTCCTCCAGCCCCTCTGCTTGCATTTGTGGTGCCTAGGACAGGGCCGGAAATGGGGTAAACTTTCAAAGTTCATTTGTTGATTGAGTGTAGCATGCTTTCACAAGTGAGCACAGGAGGGCTGAGTACAGTTAAACCGCTTAGGAGCTATTAGGTCACCAGCTAATCCTAACTTGCATCTCTTGGCCTCCTTCTCCTCACCCGCTCACAGATGGACTAAGGTTTTACGAGGATCACATAGCTTGATCAAGTTCCTAGCGACTAAGCAGAATGCTATTGAGAGATTAATCAACACCTTTGAAAAGATCTTTGTTTTGAACTGTTTTGAGAACATAAAACAGAGTTTGGAGGTGAGCAGTTGCGTTTAAACTTGCCATGTTTTATGAACATATTACACTGAGAAAGTTGTACCTGGCTTTGAGGAAAAAAGTTGGCGTGAAGCTTGAAATTTCCCAGCCAAGTCTTCCTAAGCCGATTAGCAATAAACAGCATCATCAGTAATATGGAAATCATGTGGGTTTTTTAGTTCTTTCTCTTCATCTCGGTTTTTTAATTTATTATTTTATAGAGCTGAGGATGGAGTACAGGGCCTTCACACTGAAGCTACATCCTCAGCCCATTTTTAGTTTCGATTCTGAGACAGGGTCTCACTAAGTCGCTAACTTGCCCAGGCTGGGCTTGAACATGTGATCCTCCTACTTCAGCCTCCCAGAGTGTTGGGATTACAGGTCTGCGCCGCCAGGCCCAGCTCACCTGGGCTCTTTGGTGCTGGTGGGCTCCAGGGTTCACAGGCCACCTGGCATTCATCATTTGTCCTTTGCTCACCTGTAGCGCAGGGCTGAGAAAGCCAACGTCGTGATTCTAGTCCCTTTGCTTTCCCCAGCTCTGCCCCGGTACAGATGCCTAATACCTGCACTCTCCTGAAAAAGCATGAAGAACAAGACCAGTATGCCCACGGGGTGTAGCTGGCCATCCACATCCACATATTTCATGCCCGAAGATTCAATCAAACAAGGACTCAAAATATTCAGAAAAACATTATGTCTGTACTCAACATGTCCACCATTTTTTTTTTAAGATAAGGTCTCATCGGTACCCCAGGCTGGTCCTGAACTCACTATGGAGCCCAGGCTGGCCTTGGACTCATGGCAATCATCCTGTCTCAGCTCCATGAGTGCTGGGATTACGGGCATGCGCCACCACGTCCGGCTTATGTGGAGCTGGAGAAGTGAACTCGGGTACTTAACACTTGATTTAGTGCCTTCTAGGCAAATGCTTTAACCACTGAGCAATTCCTCCAGCCCCAACACGTCCACATTTTCTGTCATTATTTTCTAAACAATACAGTATAGTAACCATCGACATAGCGTTTACTTATTACTTTAGGCATTATAATTAATCAACAGATTATTTAAAAGTATATAGACTGGGCTTGGTGGTGCAGATCTATTCTAACTCTTTGGGAGGATGAGGCAGGAGGATCGCAGGTTGGAGCTCAGCCTGGGCAACTTAATGAGAGCCTATCTCACAATTTAAAAAAAAGACAGGTGAGGATGTAGCACCCTGTGAAAGTCCTGGGCTCAGTCTCCAGTACTGTCTTATACAAGGGAATTAAGTTCCAAGGGCAGGCAGGTGGTTCCCACTCTGTCCCGCTACTAGGTAGGAGCCCAGCCAAGGTGCTCCAGCCTTCGCCAGGCAAGGTGGAGCAACTTGGGGTGAACTTGCAAGCATTACCCCAACCAAGAGATGAGCCAGACCTTGTTTCCTCTCCATTCCATCACCCACAATGCATCGGGAAAGGGAACTCTGAGAACAGGCCGAGTTCATGCTTTCTGGCAGTGTACAAAGATCTCAGAGACTCAAACTCTTGACAGTGGCAGTAACTGCCATGGACATAAATCCTCATGGTCTTTGGCCATCTCCGCAACCCAATGCAGTGTCATTCTACCCGAAAGCAGCTTCCCGCGGCCAGTTGCTCGTTCGTGGTGTTTGGCCTTTGCTTCCGGTCAATTATCTGCTACTTTTACATTACGAGTGCTCAGCCTTTGGTGGATGGTTCTCAGAGAACCTAATGAACACTCTGGAGTCTCCTCCCAGATAAGCATATCCGGGGCTGGCGCTGGGCTCAGTGGCGAAAGATCTTGCCTAGCATGTGCAAGGCCCTGATCTCCCTGTGGAGCCCAGTCTGACCTTGGACTCACACCAATCCTCCTGCCTCAGGCTGCCGAGTGCTGGGATTACAATCGATTCCTCAGCACCACATGGTAGTACATGCCTGTAATCCTAGCACTTGGGAGGCTGACGCAGGAGGATTGCCTAGGCTACATAGTGAGTTCAGCACTGGCTTGGACTACAGACTGGGGGAAAAAAAAGCAAACATAGCCAAAAGTTGGGGCAAATTTTACTGGTTACAGTGCTTACTTATAGTGCACAGGCCTGGGTTCCGTCCACCAGCACCACATAAAAATGCATTGGATGGCACGTGCTTATAAACCCAGTACTCCAGAGGCTGAGGCAGGAGGATTGCTGTGAGCTCAAGGCCAGCTTGGGCTATGTAGTAAGTTCAGAACCATCCTGGACTACAGAGTGAGACCTCATCTTAAAAAAAAAAAAAAAGGTATGGAAAAACCTACACACAGACACACACACACACAGGGTTGTGTGAGGATCGGCTCGCAGAGCCTCAGCTCCCCTGAAGACGGGGACACAAGCCTGAGAATGTTTTAGAAGTAAAATGCGTAAAACAAAAGGGTCTTAATGACTAGATGTGATGATCAGTTCATGACTGAGTCTCGGTTAAAAACTACAGCTCCGGGGGCTTGAGGCACAGCTCAGCGCGTAGTGTGCCGAATTACTAACTTGCCCGGCTGGGCTTCTGCCTCAGCCTCCAGAGTGTTGGGATTCCAGGCATATACCATGGCACTGGCGACATGTTGTCCCTCTTACATAGCTACTGCAGAGCGGGCGGTGTGGCCGGTGGTTTGAGCACTCACCTAACACACGCATGGTCCTGAGTTCAACTCCCCAGGGTCAAGTAGGAATCAGCCCTGTCTTTTGTTGGTGTTGTTTTGTTTTGTTTTTAATGAATCAGGATCTCACTCTGCTGTCCAGACTGGCCTTGATCTCACTATACAGCCCAGGCTCACAGGGCAGTCCTCCTGCCTCAGCTTCCTGAGTCCTGGGATTATAGCTATGCACTACCACACGTGGCTTATTCTTGAGTTCTTGATAACAGCCATTCTTTCTGGAGTCAGATAGAACCCCAGTATTGCATTTCTCTAATGGCTAAAGTAATATTCAATGTTTTAAAAAGCATTAAATCCTGGTTCTTTTCAACAATTTTTCCTTCTCCCTCTCTTTTTTTTGAGACAGGGTCTCGCTCTGTAGCTTAGGCTGGTCCTGATCTCACTGTGGAGCCCAGTCTGGCCTTGGACTCACACCAATCCTCCTGCCTCAGGCTGCCGAGTGCTGGGATTACAGGTGTGCACCACCATGCCTGGTTTATGTGGTGCTGGGGCATCAAACTCAGGGCCTTGCGTTTGCTAGGCAAGCACTTTAACCACTCAGCTGTTCCTCTAGCCCAACAGGTGTCTTCTTAAAGTCTGGACTTGAATATCTCTCCCTTGGCTGAAGCTGCCTGCTACAGAGCCTCTCCTTTATTCTGTTGCTACCGTTTTTTGTCCTTGCTGTTCTGAGGAACTGAGCTTAGAGCCTTCACCTTGAACTTCGTACCCAGTTTCGTCTTACGGTTTATTTGAGACCGCATCTTGCTAAGTTGCCAGGTTGCCCAAGCTGGGCCCAGTCTTCCTGCCTCCGCTTCCCAGAGTGCTAAGATGACAGACAGATACCAGAACTGCCTTTAGATGATGAGTTCTCAAAGTTTTGAAGGTCGGGACCCATTTATTCTCTCAAAAATTATTGAGGACTCCAAAGACTTTTGTTTATGTGGATTCTATCTATTTATATGCCCTGTTTAGAAATTCAGGCGGGAAAATACTAAATGAGTATTAATTCTTCAAATTTTTTTCAGAGTAAAACTGGACATTAAGGCCAAATCTCATGTTTGATTCCTTATTTAGCCTCACCTCAACTTTGTCTTTTACAATGATCGTATTATATAAAGAAGCTGGGCCCAGTGACAAAGGTCTACACTTCCACCACTCTGGGAGGCTGAGGCAGTAGGGTTCCAAGGTCAAGCCCAGCCTGGTCAACTGAGAACTTAATGAAACTATAGCTCAAAGTAAAAATTTAAAAAGAAGATGGGGATGTAGCTTAATGTGAAGATCTTGGAGTTGTGGAGTATCACACACACACAAAAAAAATCATACAAAAAATATTTCCTTTCCTTACCTTGTGTTCGGTAATCAGCAAGAGGCCTCTGGGAAGCTGCCCACCCTGGCTTATCTGCTATGTAACATGTGAGCAATTTTGCACAATCAGTCATTAGAACAGCCCAAGGAGGACACACAGGTTTCGGTGCCACTGGCTGCCAGTGAGAAGGTGGCAATGGGGAACAGCTATGGCCTGTGCTTGGCGACAGAAATTGTTTCAGGTTATATGAAAGAAATGTGTCATCACCAATAAGGTTCACCAGAAACTGAGTTGAAGATGTTGAATGAGTTTTGCACCATTCAGATGGAAAAGTCCCAAAGACTCAGGACAGTCACAGAGCGTCCTTATACACAGATTGGGAGAGGAAGACCCTCATACTGCCAAGTCACTTCAAGGGGGAAGACAAGGGTTGGGAGCACAGCTCAGCGGTTAGATTCCTTGCCTAGCAAGCACAAGGCCCTGGGTTTGATTCCCCAGCACCACACAAGCTGGGCATGGTGACTTACTCCTGTAATCCCCACACTTGGGAGGCTGAGGCAAGGAGATTGCATTGAATTGTAGCCTGGGCTACGCAGTGAGCTCAGGCCTAGTTTGGATAGTGAGATTTTGTTATTAAAATTTTTTAAATAAATAGGAAAGAATGACTTGTCTAGTTCAGCAGAGAAAACACTCCTCCACATAAGCTGGTTACCGGGGCCTGGTGGCGCATGCCTGTGATCTCGGTGACCAGGGAAGTGGAGGCAGAGGGATCAAAAGATTGAACCAGTCCGGGACAACTCAGAGTGACTGTGTCTGGAAATCAAAAATAAATAAAGGGCTGAAGGGAGAGGGAAGGATTTGTTATTTTGCTGCAAAGTAAGTGCACTAAGTACTCAAGTTCAACGTAAGCGTTCTGTATTGCATACATACATATTAATAAAAGGGGGGAACGGTCTGGAGATGAAGTTCTCAATGTAAAGGCTCTAGGCTTGATCTCTAGTACCACAAAAATCAATCAATCAATCAAGTTGTGAATGACTTCATTGTGATTTCATTGTTCTATTTTTACTTTTTTTTTTTTTTTTTTTTTTGTCTCACTCTGTAGACAAGAGTGGTCCTGAACTCATTATGTAGCCCAGACTGGCCTCAAACTTTTAGTAATCTTTCTGCCTCAGCCTCTCGAAAGCTGGAATTACAGGTGTGTGCCACCACACCCAGTTTACATGGTACTGAAGAATCGAACCCAGGATTCTGCTTGCTGGGCTAGAGCTTGCCACGGTTTGGATATTGAATGTCTCCCAAAAGCCTCATGTATTTGGGATTGTGTGTTATTGGGCCGTAGGGCCTGACTGGAAGGGGCAGGTGCTGGAAGTTTGACTTGGGAAGATTGTATCAACTTTTTGAAACTGGGGGCTGCAGAGGGCAGAGCTTTCAGGTATGTGTTGCCGCCTTGCAGGCCAGGTAGTGAGGGGAGGCCACCTGGGGGGAAGGGTCCACCCTACTGGAACTTGAAGTAATTAAAGGAAGGAAGAGGAAACATTGTCATTGCTTCCTCCTGGGAAAGCGCTGGCCTTGCCGGAGCCTCCAGAGATCTGCCTGGGTCCTGCTTCACTTGGCTGCAATGCTGTGAGCCGCTTTCCAGCCTCTGCCCTGTGGACTGGGAGAGACCTTCCGAAACTGTGAGCCAAGTAACTAAGCCAGTGCTCTAACTACTGTGCTATTCCTCCAGCTCCACCTCACTTATTAGAGCCCAGCCTGGGTAACTTAGTAACTCAGTGACACCCTGGCCCAAATAAACAAGAAAATGGGCCTGGAGATACAGCTCAGCGTGAAGGCCCTGCGTTCAAATCCCATTACCACGCACAAACAGATCAGAAACTCCAAATCCGTAGACTTGTTAATAACTTGCACTAAACCACAGAGTACCACGTACGTGGCGCACTGTTTGATTTTGTGACATTGCTGTTGGTAACACTGCATCTTTTATGGCTTGGATCCAAGGAAAGTGCAGCCTCCCAGCTCCTGGGGGGGAAATAAAAAATGAGACAGCTTATTTCAACTTTAACATCAGTTCTTTTTCTAGAGAACCAGGCACATTCCCATTACCAAAGTGACTTCTATCCAAAGGCCTAGTGTTTTCTCTCCTATCTTCTGTGTGGTTATTACTGACGTGAGAAAGGCCAGCCCCATACCAGGGGTGCCCCGGAGAGGCGGTCTTCCTGAGCACCATGGTGCCTTGGGGTGGCTGGCTCCCAGACAGCCCTGAGCACGGCCCTGTGCATACACTCTGCCCCACTGGCATGCCAGCCGATGCAGGCTTCTAGGAAAGCAGTTTCTTTGCTTTATTTTTCCTTTATTAGTATGTATTTGTGATATGTAATAATAAAAAACAAGCTTGAGAAACTGGTGCATCTAGATATCACACCTGGATTATTTTTACTTCTCTCCCCTGAGACCTCCACATCTCCTTTCCCTCTCTACACATTCATCTTCTTCTCACTTCCATCTCTCTTTTACTTATTTTATGGTTTGGTTTTCTATATTAGAGAAATTATGTGGCATTTGACCTTCCGT
The DNA here is from genome assembly GCA_004027205.1 of Ctenodactylus gundi. Lineage (NCBI taxonomy): Eukaryota > Metazoa > Chordata > Mammalia > Rodentia > Ctenodactylidae > Ctenodactylus > Ctenodactylus gundi. Next base: position 680,273 of record PVKB01000017.1, read on the forward strand.
GTCTGATTTATCTTGCTAAGCATGATGGTCTCAAGGTGCACTCATTTCCTACAAATGATTTAAATGTATCTTTCTTTTTGACAGAGTAGTACTCCATCGTGGAAATACGCCACATCTTCTTTATCCATTTATCTGTTGGTGAACATATTGGCCGCTTCCAAGACTTGGCTATTGTAAGCTGTGCTGCTGGAGACACCCCTACACTGACCTTCACGGGGTTTGTACTAGTTTACATTCCCTCCAACAGTCTCAGGAGGATTTCTTCTTCTACATTCCTGCCAGTATTCATTGCATTTAAAAAAATTCTTTGTTTTGAGACAGGGTCTCACTAGTCTCTAAGTTGCTCAGGTTGGGCTTGCCCTGGTGGAGGTGGAGATTCAGATGGAGGAATGGGACAGCAGTTAAGGCCCTTGCTTAGCAATCTTCAGGCCTTGAGGTCGCTGTATCGTTTCCCTGCCTGTCTCAACAGAGTGCTGAGGATACTGGTGTCTGCCAGCACGCACAGCTTCCCAATTCCATCGGCCTATGGTGTGGCGAGCAGTCAGACTCAAATGAGGTAAAAAGCAATGACATCATCAAACATCTGGTCCCCGGAAAACTCAATTGCATATTCATGAAAGCATGGGAATACAAAGGGCAAATAGCATCTTAGCAATACTGTGAAATACTTTCGATTTCACAGAAATCCTTGAAGGGCTCTTGGGGCTCTCTGTGGGATCCCCAAACTACACTCTGAGAATGGCTGTCTGGATCATCTCCTTGAAGCACTGACTCTTCCTCCTCCTGGGGTCAAGTCTCGACCCCTGGCCCTGCACACCTGCTCCCTCATCTTCCCTCCAGCCCCACAGCACTCACCTACCTGAGTCTCCAGCCCACTGGTCCCCTCTCCCATAGCCAGGTGGCCGTCTCTCCCCTACCGCCCTTGCCTGGAATATCTGTTCCTCCTCTTGGTAGCCCCATGACTCAGTCACTGTGTCCACCACCACCCTCCTAAGACAACACGCTCCCATTATGTGCTCTTACTTTTTTTTTTTTTTTTTTTTTTTTTGAGACAAGGCCTCATGCTGTAGCCCAGGCTGGTCCTGAACTCACTATGTAGCACAGGCTGGCCTTGGACTCACAGCAATCCCCCTGCCTCAGCCTCCTGAGTGCTGGAACTACAGCTGTGCGCCACCACACCCTGCTTTATGTGGTGATGGGGAATCAAACTCAAGACCTCGCGATTGGTAGGCAAGTGCTTTAACCGCTGTACCATTCCTTTTCTGTAAGGATGTGTGTTATCTTCTCTATGACAGACAGCCTGGGATCAGGTGGCAGCTCACTATCAGACCCTGACTCTGTGCCTCACGAGCTATGTTTCCATTTTTTCACTGAAGTAAAAAAAGATTGCTTAGTAGTATATATTCTGTTTTCTTTCTTTCTTTTTTCTTTTCTTTTCTTTCTTTCTTTCTTTTTTTTTTTTTTTGAGATAGGGTCTCACTTTGTAGTCCAGTTTTCCTTCCAAAAAGTAAGAACAGCCTTTTCAGAGTTGGAAGGGCTCTTCCTGCTCTGCTGGGAAGCTGGGAGGATCATGCAGGGCTGAGCTTGGGGACAGACTCCGGGACACTCCAGGGCACAACCTGCTCCACCCAACACGTCCACACACCTGGATGTGCCTTGGAGGACCACTGCATCTTTTTCTGAAGTTTCTTCCTGTTCCCATCATGCCCCACTTTCATGTGAGCTTGTTCTTTTTGGATCATGCCGAGTGTCTTGTCTTCTTTCCTTCCTTTCTTTCTTTTTATTTCTTTCTTTCCTTCTTTCTTTCTTCTCCCTTGACATTGCATTTCACTCTGTATCCACGCTGGTCTTAAACTGCATTATGTAGCCCAGACTGGCCTTGAACTCACAGCAATCCTTCCGCCTCCACCTCTAGAATACCAGGATTTCAGGCATGCACCACCATACCTAGCTGGATCATAAGGTTGACAACTTAGTGGCTTAGTAAGACCCTGGCTCAAAATCAAACCTAAAACCTTGACTGAGCTCAGTATAAAAGTACTGGGCTTGATCCCCAGTACCACAGGAAAAAAAAAAGATTATGGAATAGAGATTTGACCTTAATTCCTTATGGATTTATGTATAAAATTTTAGAATAACGGGTCTTTATTTAGAAACAAAGGACAGAGGGGGTACAAGCTGCCAGTATCTTAGGGGGCTCCCAGTGGGCTGCTCCTTCCTATTTGATCTTGAGACAGAGTCTCACAAAGTCACTAAATCGCCCGGGGCCGGGTTTTCACTGCCTCTGCCTCCCAGAGTGCTGAGATGACAGGCCTGTGCCACCAGGCCCAGCCTCTAATGTTGTCTTCTCCCTGAGGCGTTCCTTGGCCACCGTGGTCTCTACAGTCACCAGCCGCCACCATTCCTGGCCCCGCCTCTCCTCACCAGCTCTCACCACCCGCCCTATTCCTCTTGTGAGCTCTTGGTCTCCTGCTCTAGTATTTTTTTCTTTTTAATCTGGCTGCTCACTGCAGAATCGCCAGCCCTCGGATGACAGCCAGCACAGCCTGCCCTAGTGTCGTGTGTCGCCCGCGCGATGAATAGAGCTGGGCCCTTGCTGCTGGGGGGCCGTCATGGCCGGCGCCAGGCGGTCACGTGACCGGGGCGAATCCTGCTGCCTTCTGGGACTAGCTCCGTTCATGCGCGCGATGCGCAGGGCACTTGGTCGCTGCTTCCTGGTGCTATCCACCGAACACCCGGGCGAGGCCACAGGGCCAGCGAGGCAGGAGGGAGGCAGGGAGCAGCTGCCAGGTGGCTCACGGGGCTGCAGTCAGAGGCCCTCATGCCGCCCTCATAAACCTCAGCAAAGCTCCAGCTGGCCAGCCTGTGAGCCTCGCGCTGTCCCCCAGCCTGACCTGTCCCTAACTGACCTGAGATGCACCCCCCCAAATCACTCGTACTATAGTTTTGGCACCGAGCCCTGGAGCAGGCATGAAGATGGGATAGTTTCATACAGAAAATTCGCAGAACGGGGTAGGGCGTACCTCAGTGGTTAGTGCGCTTGCCTAACATGGACACGGCCCTGGGTTCGGTTTCCCAGCACTCCGTAAACCGGGCATGGTGGCACACACCTGCATCCCCAGCATTTGGGAGGCTGAGGCAAGAGGATTGTGGTGTGTTCCAGGCCAGCCCGGGCCACATAGTGAGTTCAGGACCAGCTCGGACTACCCAGTGAGACCCTGTCTCAAAAACAAACAGAAAACCCCAAGCTATTGGCTAGATCAAGGTGGATAGATCCTTTTCATCTCAAATATAAAACAACAGCAGCCAGTATGTTGGCATACGTCTGTAATCTCAGCACTCCGGGAGGCTGGGGCAGGAGGATGGAAAGTTCCAGCCTAGCCAGGACAACTTCAGACTTAGCAAGACTCCCATCTGGAGTTTTAAAATAAATAAATAAATAACAAAGGGGAAATAATGAAAAGGGGTGGGGATGTAGCTCAGAACCAGGCCCTGGGCTGCATCACCAGTTCCACGACGACACATACATACACACCTACATCAATCAGCAATTGTACCTCTGCTGATGGAGCCGCGGCCGAGCTCACCATGGGCTGTCCGCCCTCCAGCCCCGCCTTCGAGCTCTCCAGGAAACTGGCCCACTTCCACCACTTTGCTGGGCTTCCCCACTCCCTGACAGATGTGGCTTCTGTGCCTGTGGACCGAGGACTCAGTGGCTCTGAAACAAACTGTGTGCTCCCTTTCCACTGTGTGTGTGAGCAAGTGTGGAACTGGCGGTCGAGACCAGGGCCTTTGCACTGACGTACACCCCCAGCACTTTTTCTTCTTCTTATTTTTTTAGACAGGCTTTTGCACTGCTTTGTAGGCTGGTCCCAGACTCACTATGGAGCCCAGACCGGCCAAGAACTCATGGCAATCCTCCTGTCTCAGCCTCTGGAGTACTGGCATTACAGGTGTGTACCACCACACCTGGCTTATGTGGTGCTGGGGAATCAAACTTAGGGTGTTGCACTTGCTGGGCAAGGGCTTTAACCACTGTGTTATTGCTCCAGTCTGATTATTATTATTGTTATTATTATTATTATTATCTCAACATAGGGTCTGTCTTAGTCACTAAATTACCCAAGCTGGGCTCAGACTTGGGATCTTCCTGCCTCAGCCTCCCAGAGTGCTGGTGTTACAAGCTCGTACCACCGCATTCAACTTCCTTTACTCTTTACTCCTTTATTTTATTTACTTTTTTGGCTTCCAGTAGTCCCGCTTTATTCAATTTATTCAAGTGACAGAAAACCCTCTGGCCGCGGGAGGACAAAGCGGGAAGGTCTGTCAACAGGCAGCTCCCTCCCACCCACCCTTTTTTGAGGAACTTCCGGTGACAGGAAACCATTTCAGCTGGCACATGAGTAAAGCAGTTAGAAAGGCTCCTTGATGCGGGCAGAGGGCGGACTCATCTCTTCACCCGTCCTGTTGCTCTGTCACAACTGGGTTGCAGAGCCATGCTCACGGCCGCTCCGTCCCTGGAGACTGGGACCTCAGCAGTGGTGCGTGCCCCTCTTAGGGGGCAGACCTTCTGGGCAGCAGGTGTGGCGTCTGGAAGACACTGTGTTGCTGAGGTGGCGCATGTCATGGCAGGCGGATAGGTGGGGACAGAGCACAGATGCTGTGGGACCCTGACTAGGCCTGGATGATTGCAGGTAGAAGGCAGCTCATACCCCTATAATGTTGTGCCCCTCCCTGTCATCCCAGGCCCAGGATGGCCGCAGCTCAGGTTGCATCATACCCAAATTTCTAATTTTCCCCTACCCCAAGACCCTTACCAGAAATCACAGGTTTCCAGAAACCCACCATGCAAATTAGTCAACTTTCAGACCCCAAACTTCCTCCAATCAGTGAATGACCCTTGTCTATTTCACTCTGGCTGACCCACCTCCCATTGACTGCTTATAAGCCCAGCCCTCACCTCCAGTAAACGAGCTGTTAACACTGATTCAGCCTCCCAAATGTGATTCTGTCCTACTCACGCCCCTAGAGACCCTGTTCCCCTAGACTTCACTGGTTCCTGATTGCCAGTGGCCAACAGTGGCCAGGAACCCCAGAGACCCCGCCAAGATGCTATCAGAAGCTTGGCTGTAGGGCTGGAGGCTCAGGCCACCTAAAGGGCGAGGTTGGTAGCCTCAGATCCTCCCATGGGGACACAGGACTGTGGGGCCACCAGCCTTCTGGACAAACATCTAGGCAAGTCAGGGCTCCATCCCTGAAGGGGGTTTCTGGGGGACTCCTCCTCAGCAGTCAGGAGCATCAGGGAGTACATGTGGTCATCCATCCAGGTGCCCATCACGCAAGCCTAGCACCAGGGACGCACGTCTGTGGCGCTGATGAGCAACAGAAAGAGCAGGGCCAAGGTCACAGCCGACTGGGTGGTCCAGCTGAGGCAGGAGAGCTCCCTGTGCCCACTGACCTCAGTGGCAGCAGATGCTGGTTCCTTCAGGAGCCCCTAGCTGCCCGTCCAGGGGTCTGAGAAGCACTGTCCCACATGGGCAGGGCCTCTGGCAGCCTGACCAGCACAGTTCCTGTTGCTCTGATTTCTAGTCGTATTTCACTATGATGTGAAAATATACAGGGACTTATTTCAATTCTTTTGTATGTAAGCATGTCTTCTAGCCAAGAACATGGTCTGTTTTGGAAATGGTCCATGGGCTGCTGAGTACAAGCTTAGTCTGCTGATGTTGGATAGGACTGTCTGTAGATGTCTGTTAAGTCCATTTTTCTCATGGTGTGATTTAGCTCTGATGTTTCTTTGTTGATATTTTTTTGTCTGATGGACTTTTTTGTGAGAGTAAGGAATGGAGGTCCCCTAGTGTGATTGGATTAGGATGTATTTTACCTTTCATGTCCATAGTTTCTGTTGTCTGTAACCAGCTGCACCTATGCTGGGTGACAATATGTTTATAACTGTGGGCTCTTCCTATGGAATCACTCCTTTTACCAGGACATAGTGCCCATCTTCATCTCTTCTGGTCTGTTCTGGTTTGACATATGCGGTGTCTGAGGATAGCACAGCTCCTCCTGCTCATTTTCAGTCCCCAGGAGCACGGAGTATTAGTTTCCATCCTTTTACCTTCAATCTGTGTGCTTCTTCTTGAGTGAGATGCATCTCTCACTGACAAGTGATCATGTTTTGTTTTTTGATTCACTCTACCAGTTTGTGTCTTTTGATTGTGAAGTTAAGACCATGAGCATCCAGAGTAATTATTGTAAGATTTTTACCGAATCCTGTCATTGTCTTCTTTTTATGGTGTTGATTCTTTGTTTTTTTTTCTTTTTGTTATTTCAATAATTTCTTTCCTCTGGTGCTGCTCTTCTCTCTGTCTCTCTCTCTAAGATTCTTTAAAGTGTTTTCTCCAACGCTGGGCTAGTGATCCCAAATTTCTTTAGGGTTTCTTTGTTGTGAAAAAAATTTTTACTTCTCCTTCAATTTTCAGGGATAATTTTTTCTGCTTACAAACAACCTGGGTTGACACTTGGTTTCTTTTAAAGCTTGAAAGATATTATTGCAGGCTCTCCTGGGCTTTAAGGTTTTGCATTGAGAAATCTGCAGTTGTTTGGATGGGCTTGACTTGGTAGAACAGTCTGTTTTTCTCTTATTGCTTTAGTATTCTCTCTTTATGTTGACTTTCTGAGGTTTTGATTGTGATGTGTCAGGCAAATTTCTTTTTTGGTCAAGGTTATTTGTTCTATCAGCTTCTTATACCTGAATATTAGTTTCTTTTCCTAGACCTAGGACAATTTCTGCCCTGATTTTAGTGACTCCATTTTTTAGCCCTTTTTCACTGTCCTCTGCTCTTTCTCTCACACCCATGATTCTGAAGTTGGTCCCTTTACTTCATCCAGCTACCGTGCTTACTTTTTGGAGTCATCTCTGATTGCAACATTTATTTCATCAACCCGTCTTCACGGTCTGAAATTCGGTCCTCACTGTATTTGAGCCTGTTTTCACATGAATTTTCATATCCTGAAATTTGTAAGTTTTTCAGATTTTCCACTTTTTAACCAAAATGTTCCTTAATATCTTACATTGCTTTACTTATCTCAGCCAGCTTTTTATTTGTGTCTTTTATAAACTCAGTAAACTTAGTATTCATTAGGGCTTTTTTTTTCAGACAGGGTCTCTCTTTGTACCCCAGACTGGCCCAGAAATCACTATGTATCCCAGGCTGGCCTTGAACTCAGGGCAATCCTCCTGCCTCAGCCTCTTGAGTGCTGAGATTTACAGGCATGCCACCACACCCAGCTTTTTGTGGTACTGGGGAATTGAACTCAGGGCCTTGCGCTTGCACTGCAAGTGTTTTAACCACTGTGCCATTCCTCCAGCCGGGTCTGCTATTTGCTGAGTAAATTCCTCTTTAAGCTAGTCAACCATTTCTTGCATTTAAGTATGGTTTGTTTTAATTGATTGATTTTTTGGTCCACTGGGTTTTTGACTTCCTTTTCTATAAGTTCCACTATGTCAAAGTCCATGGTATTAGCTTCTGGGGAGCCAGGCATGTCTGCATGTGTCCTATGGATTTGCCTTCCCATGATTTTATTGCTGAGGGTCTTCACTTCATTGGTCTAGTCAAGATGTTTCTCTGAAGATGTGTGAAGATGTATGTGGTGGAGGCAAAAGCCCACCAAATTCTGTGCTGGGAGTAGGCCATGAGGGGGACGTAACAGCCCAGCAGCCTCTATAGTGTCTTGCTCATTCTCAGCCCTCAGCAAAGCTCTCTCTCCTGTCCTGGTTTTGGAGCCCCAAGAGGGCAGGGCTGTCCACTCTCCGGGGCCTGCTCTCCCTACCTTATTCCAAATCATTCAGGAGGCCAGTGGCCCTTCTTCCCTCCCCACTGGTTCATCCCTCTTGTGCTGGTTCCTTTTTAGGGACTGGTTAAGAGTGTTTCCAAACTCCCTGGTGTGTGGCGTGTCTGTGGCTTCTTTTACCCAAAACAGTTCCGACTCTAGCTCTATTCAAAATGGCTCCTGCCTACATTACTTCCTGGTATGGCTGCCAACAGCTCCTTCTCCACACTAGTCTCCTGAGCTGCAGGGCTGGCAGGAATTTTCAAGGGGAAGCTTGCAGTGTGCTTGCAGTTTGCACTACTCATTTCTGGGGGCCAGGGCTTCCAGCTGTTGCTAATCTGTGCGGCTCCTGGCTTCGGGCTTACTTTGGCCTGCAGCTGTTGGCTGCTCCTTCTGCTCACGGCCCTTCTTGTGCAGCCTGGGACACTACTCCATGCTGCCGTGTTCTTCAGTCTTGGAGGCATTTTGGGGGGTTTCTACCTTCCCATGGCCACCTTTCAATTCCCAGAGCTTTCCTTCTCTTCGAGCTAAGTTGATTAGGTAGGTTTTTCAACTGCGTCTCACCTTTCTGGATGAGCCTGCGAGGAGCCGTTAGGTAGGACACCTACCTGGCTGCCATCTTATCCAGAAGCGAGCCCAAAATGGCCACCTACAGAAGTTGAAGAGTCCCAAAGTTGCTCAGACTGTGATGCAGAACACCAATCCAAGACTGCAGGACAGTTGGTACCGGCCTGTGCTGTGGGCCTCCAGTGGCAACGGCAAAGCCCTGAAGATTGGACTGAACTGAACACGTGAAAATGGTTAGGCTGAGCCCAGTGACATAGGCACGTAATCCCAGCGCTCTGGGAGCTTGAGGCAGGAGGATTGCAAATTTGAGCCCAGCCTGGGCAACTTAGCAAGACTCTGTCTCAAAAGAAAAAAGGGACTGGAATAAAGCTTTAGTGTGAAGGCCCTGAGTTTCATTCCCAGTCTGCAAAGAAAGGTTAAAATGATAAATTTGTGTAAAATAAAATAAGTCAATAAATTAATGGAAGGAAAATAAATCAGTTGGTGTAAATGCTATGAAAAAAAAGAAATCAGGGAAGGGGGGTGGAGTTGCATAGGTGAAGTATTGATTTTAAAGAAAGCAGTTAGGGAGGGGACTTCCTAAAAAGGCAACATACAAAGAAAGACTCAAAGTGAGAGACTGAGCCACACAGAAATCTACGGGAAGAGTGGTCTGAACAGAAGGGTTAGCAAGTACAAGAGCCTTGTGGTAAGAAGGACACTGAGACCACAGGGCCAGAGCCATGGTCATGAGAAACCACTGGTTTAACCTTGTACCTTTTGGGTCAGTTCCAACCATACATGGAAAACTGCTGAAGAGCTGAAAACCGGAGGTGGGGAGTCCTTCCCCAGCCTGGGGCCATGCACAGTGCCCAGGTGCAAGGCACAGGGGTGTGAGGTTGGCTTCCTTAGTCTGTGGTGAAGTCACAGCGGACTCTACTAACGACGCTTTTTTCACCAACATGACCACTCAGGCTACAAGATCGTGTGATGATCATGTGATGACCGCAGTTTTATTTCTCTAGAAACAATCCTGCTAGGACAGGAACTGGAAATGCCTTTCTCATGCCTCCGGGAGGGGGAGTTCCTGTGCCCTGACACCTGTGTGGAGCTCAGCTCTCCCCACGCGCAGAGTGGGGCCCCCTGAGTGGGACTTCGGCTTATTATACTACCCGCTCCTGACCACGGCAACCTGACTCCTGCAGCCCTGATATAATGACTGCAGACCCTGGCCAACTGATAGCGACAGCCCCGACCCCTGCCAGGACCAGCACTCTCGGTCTGCTAGGCAGCCCTGTTTGGTCTGCTTCTGCCCAGTCCCAACCCTCGTGCTGGGTGACCCACCCACGCCACATAAAGTTGTTACCCCACAAGCAGTTCTTTTTGCCCCCCACCCCCCTTTTTTTAAGGCAAGGGTTTGCTCCATAGTCCAGGCTACTCTAAACTCACCTTGTAGCCCAGATCAGCTTCAAACCTATGGCTCTCCTCCAATTTACATGGGGAATCAAACTCAGGGCCTTGTGCTCTGCTAGGCAGACCCTCCTAGCCACTGCACTATTCCTTCGGCCCCTCTCTGTACCCTATTTGTAATCTCTTCTATTCTTGAGCCAGGCCTTTATTTTCTCTTCATACCTTTATTTTCCACAGGTGTGTTGTGTGCCGCCGCGCCCAGCCTCTGTGGTGCTGGAGAATCGAACCCAGGGTCACGCACTTGCCAGGCGAGCGCTCCTAGCCACTGCACGATGCTTCCATCCCTATCCCCTTTATCCTGTTGCCTCACACCCTGGACTTGCTACCCAGGCAAAGGATCACGGGGGCAATAAACTTTCACTCCAAATTCTCTTACTGCCGGCCATTTCTTTTTCCTGCCCGGCTCTGTCTTTGACCTGACAAAGAAAGCTCACGTTCTCTGTACACGCTGCGTTCGGCCCTGGTGGCTCCTGGGTTTGGAACGGGTCCCTAGCCAACTCCTTTGTGACTTTCACCTTGGAGAGCCAGGGATAAAGATGAACAGAGACTCATCCAATGCCCCAGGATGTTTTCTTCTCATAAAACTTGCTGTCTCATGCTAGGGGAATTACTGACCAATAAAGCCAGGGCAGCCAGGTGCAAATTATATAATTATAAATGATGCTTTAATTGCTACATGCGAACAATTGTAAAGTGGATTCTTTCTCCCTTGAAACTGCCCACCTGTGGCTCATGCCCGATGGAGCTTGAGGGCATCTCTGCCAAAAATGTGACGGCCAGGAACCAGGGTGAGCTTTCTCAATCTGCTGGTCCCTCACCTTGGGCTGGCCCACGGGGACACTGCCTGGCGTGGTCTGATTGGCAGCTGCTCAGGGTTTATTTTGTTTTGTTTTGTTTTTTGAGGGAGGGTTTCTTTCCCTAGTCCAGGCCGGGTCTGAGCTCACCATGTAACCCAGGCTGACCCCAAATCCTCCTGCCTCAGCCTCCTGGATGTTAGGATTGTAGTGTGTGTCACCATGCCCAGCTTGTATGGTACTGGTGAACTGGCCCTGGTTTGATTCCCCAGCCCCACATTAACTGAATGTGTGGCACACACCTGTGATCCCGGGTCTGTGTGCTTGCTGGGCAAGTGCTGTTACGTCCGGGGTGTACCCCCAGCCTCGTCGGCCTTCTGGAGAGGTAGCAACCACAATGAATTTCTTAGGAAATCAGCTTAAAATTGAATCCAGACAGACTTGTTGGTCAAGGGGTCTTTTTTTGGTATTTTCTGCTAGGACGCACTGTCTCTGTAACACTTTATGGAAAGAGCACAGGAAGTCTGAGGCTTTGGTTGGGTTTCCCCCTAAATTTTTTTTGCAATATTAAAAAATTAAATCTATTTATGGTATATAACCTAATGCTCGCTTCTTTCTTTCTTTCCTTCTGTGGTCCTAGAGATGGAGCCAAGGACCTTTGCACTGAGCTCTCCCTCCAGTCAATCTTTTAACTTTTGTTGATTTTGAGTCAGGGTCTCACTGAGTTGCTAAGTTGCCCGAGCTGGGCTTGAACTTTTGATCCCCCTGCCTCAGCCTTCCAGAGCGCTGACCTTAAGGGCCTGTGCTACCCGGCCCGGCTACAACCCGGTGTGTGATAGAGGAATGCACTATGAAATAATTACAAACAGGACAAAGAGCCGCTGCCTCACATAGATATCTTTTCTTTTGAAATTGTTTTTTAGTAAATCAGTTATGTTGCCATGGATTCACCTCTGTGTAAGGTCCCCCTTACCCACCCACCCCACTCGAGAGCTGCTTCCTCTGTGCCCCAGAAAACTGACCCGTGGCTGGAGTTCAGTCTTTGCCCTTACTATCTGCCCTCCCAGGAATTCAAAGAGAATCTCCCCGCATGGGGGGAGGGAGGAGAGAGAAGTTCAGGTATACATTTCAGACTCGGCCTGGGCAATTTAGCAAGACCCTGTCTCAAAATAGAAAAGTCAAAAGGACTGGGAGGGCCGCGGGCCTAGCTCAGTGGTTAGAGTGCATGCCTAGCAAGGACAAGGCCCTGGGTTTGGCTCCCCAGCACCACATCAACTAAATGTGTGTCATACTCCTATAATGCCAGCACTCAGGAGGCCGAGGCAGGAGGATAACCATGAATTTGAAGCCAGTCTGGGATGCATGGTGAATTCAGGATCTTCCTGGACAGTCGAATGAGACCCTTTCTCAAAAACAATAAAATTAAGTAAAATGATATAACCATAAGTGAGTTAAGGTGGGAGGTTTTATTTCTTCTTTCAGAAAAGTCCTTCCCAGAGTATTTGTTCTCTCTTTAAATGAAATTGGTTTATTGCCCCAAACACTTCTCCCCAGGGTGACTCCCGGCTACTCCTCAGACAGAGGACTATTTTCTAGAATATACAAAGAATTGAAAAAAGTCAGCCTCCCCTCCCCAAAAAGACCCAATTTTAAAAAAGGGCAACTGAGGGACTGAAGAAATGACTCAGCAGTTAAACCGCTTGCCTAGCAAGTCAAGTGCTAAGTACCTGGGTTCAAATCTCCAACACCACATAAGCCGGGTACGGTGGTGCACACCTGTAATCCCAGCATTCAGGAGCCTGAGGCAGGAGGATTGCTGTGGGTCCAAGGCCAGCCTGGTCTCCATAGTGAGTTCAAGACCAGCCTGGGCTACAGAGTGAGACCCTGTCTCAAATAAACAAATGAATGAATAAATAAATAAATAGGGTAACTGAAATGAATAGATAGTTCTCAGAAGTCCCAATGACTAGTAAATACATGAAAAGTATTCAGTATCTTCAGCCATCAGAGAAATGCAAATTAGAACAACACATAGGTTTCGCGTGACTGATATCAGTCAGAATGGCTGGTGTCAAGAACTCAGAAAGCAATAAACACTGACAAGGTTGGGGGGAAGAAAAGAAACTTCCACATTGTCCGTGGGACTGCAAACAGGTATAAGCACTACAGGAAGCATTATGGAGATTCCTCAAAAAACTAAAAGTAGGTATCTCATTTGATCCAGCCATACCTCTTCTGGGATCTTCCCAAAAGAGTTAAAGTCATCACACAATAGTGACATATTCATACCCAAGTATAGCAGCATAATTTATAATTGTCTAATCTTGGAAGCAGCAAATATGTCATGTCCATCAACAGATAAAGAGAATGTGGTATATCTACGCAATGGAGTACCACGCTGCTGTAAAGAAAGATAAATTTGAATCATTTATAGGAAAATGGGTACACCTTAAGATCATCATGCTCGGTGAGATGAGTCAGACACAGAAGGTGTAATATTTTGTGGTTTATCTACTATAAGAAAGCCAAACCATAAAAAAAAAACTAGAAGAGAGATGGAAGAAAGTAAGAAGATAGACTTTGTAGAGAAGAAAAGGGACTGGAAGGAATATGAGGGTAGGAGCGGGAAAAGGAAGTAAAGATGATCAAGATTTGAAATGTAAACACACCAATTTCTCAAGCTGATTGTTATTTTTATGTATTGTAAATATATATTTATATTAATGAAAGAAAAATTTATATGTGATAATATATATATCTCCACCTCTGGAGTCGCTGGGCTCAAGGGCGTGGACGCCTGGCAGATTGGCTCTTCTCTGATGGTCCGTTCCTTCTCCCAGCTCGCGCCGCGGCCTGGGATGGGTGGCAGCCGCCCTTCCCTGGCCCGGCTCGGGGCTGCACACCCACAGGGGCGCCGGGCACCTGCGATGACCCTCTGCCGCAGGTCCAAGCTGCTTGTTGGCTCCGCGCTGTCCGCGGCGCTGGCACCCATCTCTGTGCTAGCCTGCGGTTTCAGCTTCTCTGTTCTCAAGAACGCTGCTCCCCTCCTTGGCGGGACGAAGCAGCTGCCAGGTGCTTTGGGCAGATTCTTTTGTTGGTGGGGTGTGGTGGCAGGCTCAGTCGGAAGCCCTACTCTGAATCAGAAGACGGAATTACTCTTCTAGTTCTGTTTAATTGCCCACTGCCCTTCCCATTGGCTGTGGCACCCTAGCGGGCGACCTGTGCTGTGCGGAACTGTGGGGACCCTGCCGGCGGGTCGGGGTCGCCGCCCACCGGGGCCGCCGCGCGCACTGCGCCGTGCGCTCCGGGTCGGGACTCTGCAGGTTCAGGTGCGCAGCAAAGGCTGGAGGGGGCGGGACCCCGAAGGGTGCTGGAAACAGGCCGGGCGGGGGTGCGGGGCTGGCAGGGCTGGGGCTGGCTCAGGCGTCCCACGTCGGGGGAGACGGAGGCAGGGCCTTGTCGCAGCGTCGGGGCGGGGCCTCCGTGGTCGAAGGTGAGGGAAGAGCCCAGCTCGGACGAATGTTTTGGACTAAACGCTATGGAAGCCAGTGAGTTTAACGGTGAAGGGTTTTGGGGATTTTGTTGGTGCTCTCCGTCTTCTTAGTTTGTTTTCTCTTTTTAAAAAGTTAATCCAGGGGCTGCGGGCATAGCTCGGTGGTCAGAGCGCTTGTCTAGCATGCATAAGGCCCCAGGTTTGATTCCCCAGCACCAGGTAAAAATTAGCTGGATGTGGTGGCACATGCCTGTAACTCCAGCACTTGGGAGGCAGAGGCAGGAGGATTGCCAGGACTTGAGGCCAGCTTGGGCTACACAGTGAGTTCGGGACCAGCCTGGACTATAAACAAATTTTTTTTTCTTTAATCCAAGGGCTGGAGGTATGGCTCAGTGGGGGTGAGAGAGAGAGAGAGAGAGAGAGAGAGAGAGAGATTAATCCAGGCGTGGTTAGAGCAGGAAGAAACTGGGGTGAGGAAACTTTTTTTTTTTTTTTTTTTTGAGACAGGGTCTTGCTCTGTAGTCCAGGCTGGTCCTGAACTCATTATGTGGCCCAGGCTGGCCTCCTCCTGCCTCAGTCTCATCAGGGCTGGGATTACAGGTGAGCACCACCACGCCCGGTTTATGTGGTGCTGGGTAATCAAACTCGGGTACTTAGCGCTTGCCCAATGGCTTGCTAGGCAAGCGCTTTAACTGCTGAGCATTCCTCCAGCCCAGGAAACTCTTTCAGGCGATTTTTCGGTCCTTCATGCTGTAGGCCCACTAACAAAATGGAATGAGCAGGAGAAACATTATCAGAGACAACTTGGGCTGGACCCAGTGGTGCAGGCTGTAATCCCAAAACTCTGAGGGACAGAGGCTGGGGGGATCGCAAGGTCAATCCCAGCTTAAGCAATTTAGCAAGACACCTGTTTTGAAATCAAAAATAAAAAATGGGCTGGGATGCTGGGATGTGAAGGTCCTTAATTGGACCCCCAGTCCCATGTAATAATAGTCATAATAATAAAGCTTTGGCAGGATTTTACAACTGCACATGAAAGAGGCAGAAATGTGTCAGTGACTCAGCAGCAGCCAAGGGTGAAGCCCTGGCAAGGGGCGCTGGGCTGAGGCACAGCCCCGGCCTGTTCCTGTGACTCACTGGCACTGAGCTTAGGCACAGTCCTAACCTGTGCCTGTGACTCACTGACTCACAGCAGGTTTCTCTTATAAACTCTTCCAGCTACCGTTTCCAGACAACCATTTTCTTTTTCTGTAATTATTTATTTTTTCTTATTTATTTTTATTGAGACAGGGTCTTCCTCAGAGGCTGAGAGAGAGCCTTCCAGAGAGGAGGCTCTGCCAGAGGGTGCCACAGCCCAGGGCCAGCTCCACAGTGAGCCTCTCTCAAGCCACCCTGTGGTTGCAGCAGCTGGCAGGGGTGGCCAAGTGCCACAGATACACATGCTTACCACCACGAGGAGAACCATTCTCTTTTCTTACCCTGTAGCCCAGGCTGGTCCTGAACTCACTGGTGTAGCCCAGGCTGGCCTTGGACTCACGACAATCTGCCTGCCTCAGCCTCCCAATTGCTGGGATTACAAGCATGCGCCACCAGGCCCAGATTTATGTAGTGCTGGGGAAATGGAACTCAGGGCCCTGAGCTTGCAAGGCAAGCCCTTTAACCCTGTGCCATTCCTCCAGCTCGAGAACCATTTTCTTGAAGGATCAATGTTCCTTCACAGAAAGGTGTGTGAGTGATCTACAGACTTTGAGCTCCTTCCAAGGCAGAAAAGGTGGGCCAGGACACCCTGTTGGGCTGGCAGTGCCCTACGCCCTATGTGGGAATAGAGGAAGGGGATGTGAGTTGTTTTCATTACCTGGAGTCTATACAAACAGCTAAAACAAATACTTAGCTATTTAAAAGTGTGCAGGGCTCCTTCAGCTGAGAACAGACCCCTTAGCTTCTTTTCTTCCAGACTGGTCAGGGCTTCCAGGAGAAAGAAATACGGAACGTCAGGATCTGCTGCATCTCACCATTACACCTGGCTCTTCCTCTTTTTCTTCCTCTTTTCCTTTGTTTTCACACAGGATCTTGCTAAGTCATCCATGTTAGGCTCACACTTCTGATCCACTTGCCTCAGGGTTAAAATTACAGGTGTCACCGTGCCTGGCTATAGCTTTCTTTTAAATTATACCTATAAAGTCAACATGAAAGCAGTGCAGAGAGTGGCGAAACAGGGAAAAGGATTTTCATTTTGGGTTTGGCAAATTGATTTCTGACCAATCCATTGACTGTGGTAACAAAACAATCAAAATCCAAGTTCAATATTTAGCCAGGTAGAATGGCAGACACCCAGCTACTCAGAAGGAAGAGGCAGGAGGATTGCTCAAGCTCAGGAGTTCAAGGCTGACCTAATTAACACAGTGGGATCTGGGTTCTAAAAAGAAAACAAACTCAGGTGTGGTGGCACATGCCAGTAATCCCAGCATTTGAAAGGCTGAGACAGGAGGATTACCATAAATTTGAGGCCAACTTGGACTAGAGTGAGACCCTGTCTCAAAAAAAGAAAGAAAGAAAAAAGAAAAAGAAAGAAAACAATAAATTTAAAGATTTAGTATGTATTGAAGTCCTGTTACAATCAAAACATTTTTGAATCAATGAATTCAAAGGCAAGGTATAACTAGGACACTAATATTTTAAATAGCATTTTTACTTAGTTGATAAATATTTAAAGTTTTACAATCTTGAAAAAATGGAACAACAAAAAAATTAAAATTAAAAAAAAAGAAAAGAAAAGGGCAGGGTCCACTGGGCAGGCTCTGGGAGGCTGGGGTAGGAGGACTGTAAGTTTGAGCCCAGCCTGAGCAATTCAGTGACCCAGCAATACTCTGTCTTATAACCAAAATTTAAAAGTGGTCTGAGGATGTAGCTCATTTCGAAGGCCTTGGGTTGGATTCCTCAGAAACACCAAGTATAAATAAATAATTTTTTTTCAAGAAAGACAAGAAAAGAAAAAAGTATTAGTCAGAAATACCACTGTTTGCAGAAACCTGTTTTGTTTTCATAGGCTTTTTGGCTTTGAGCCAACAGCTTGTTTCTGTCTGTAGATCTCTGTGAACAGAGCAGAACACACTCGGAATATCTTCTGAGCTTCCCTGGGGCATGTGGTCCTTTCTGCCCCTCAAGGTAGGGCCACTAGCATGTTTGCTGAGGGTCTCTCTCTGGTTGACTTGAAGCCTTTCTGCAGCAAGTCTGGCTGAGTCCCAAGAGGAACAGAGCGGGTCTGTGCGTCTGGACCCGATGGAAAGCTCAGGAGCTCCTCTGGAAAGCTGATTTCACATCACCTAAAGGATTTGAAAACATGCAAACTTAAGGACTCAGAAGTATCCCCAGAAAAACTCTTGTCCCCAGGTCCCAGTGACCATGCTCAAAAATGCCTTTGGCACTTTCTTCAACCAGGAAACTGAAAAAGGCAAGGCTCCAGTGGTGTGGGTTGTGTCGATGTCCTAAAAGGGGCTGTAGGTAATTGTGAGGTTATTTTCTCTGCTCTGCTCAGGTGATCTAGTCTCCAGCATGCATTCAATATATCTGATTAAATTCTGCAAAACTAGGTTGGGGCTGAGGCCTCTGTTAAAGATGTGACTGTGAAATCCTTGTCCCCATAATCCCAGACTATGAAACTCATCAACTGTTTGTTGAACAGTCAGACAAAACGAAAAGGCCAAGTTCACAGCCTGAGCAAACACAGATGGAGAAACACAGCCCAGGAGCCCTGGAGGCGTCTCCTGCGTCACGTCTGCCTTTAGCATTTCGTCTTTCCCGACTCTGCACTTGCTTTTGTGGTCACAAGCTATTCCTGACCATCCCACAAGCCTGCAACGCTTGAGGAGGGGAAGAAGGATAGTGGAGAGCAGAATGGGCTGATTCCCGCCTCCATGGAGGAGGCGGGGAGTCGGCCATAGGAAGAGACAAGGCCAGATGCAGGGGCAGAGCACAGGAGGGACAGGCACCTAGGGCACAGGCAGCCACGCCTGGGAGACCGTTTTAGAAGAAGTCAGAGTGCACTTGTTTGCCAGGCTGTGTTCTGAGCAGTTTACAGCTGTATTCTATACAGCAGTTGTTTTTTTGTTTGTTTGTTTTGAGACAGGGTCTCACTCTGTAGTCCAGACTGGCCCTGGACTCACTATGTAGCCCATGCTGGCCCTAAATTCATGGCAATCCTCCTACCTTAGCCTCCCAAGTACTGGGATTAAAGGCATGCACCACCACACCCGGTTTATGTGATGCTGGGGAATTGAATTCAGGGTCCTATGCTAGGTAGGCAGGCACTCTAACCACTGAGCCATGCCCCCAGCCCGTTCTGATATTCTTAAACCCTTGACTCTTCCCTGGGAGGAAGGATAGCTAGGTGGGAATAGAGGAAGAGCATGTGAGTTGTTCTCATTACCTGAAGTCTATGCTAACAGCTAAAATACTTAGCTATTAGAAGGTGTGCAGGGCTCCTTTAGCTGAGAACAGACCCCTTCGCTTCTTTCAGACTTTGCTTGAGAAGAGGCGGCGCAAGGAAGAGCCAGGACTGAGGGAGCCAGTCTGAACTCTGTGGTCATTTTCCCTGGGCGGGACTCAGACCTTGGTGCCAGGGACCTGAAAGTTTCTAAAGGCCCATGGTAACAACTGCCAGGGCTCCTGGGAAAGTCCCCAGGCATCCAGGTCCCTGCAGCCTTGGCAGCCCCTCTGGCCCCTCTGGCCTTGTTTCCCTGATGGCCCCAGTGCCAATCAAGGACAAGAACCTAAAGTGTGACCTAGTAAACAGCTGGCAAACTAGGGTTAAAATCCAATTTTCAGTTATATATGTGTGGGTTTCTCTGGGGGTTCTATCCTTCCAGTGGAAAATTTTTAAGTCAAATAAGGTAATCTCTATTTTGATTCTCAGCGAGCCCAAGTGCAGGGCCCTGGGGCCAACGTAACTGCTAATCCACTTTAAGCGCAATCAAGGCAGAGCTGGGGAGTTGGGGCACTCCCGGATCCGGAGAGAAAGGCCAGGGCTGCTGCTACTCATCGTGTTAACACGGTTAGCGTGTGTCTGGTTCTGTCCAGGAGAAGAAATCACAGATGAGAATTACGGCTGCCGGGTGGAGGGCGGCGAAGCTTCCGGAATCTGCCTACAGTCGCTCAGCATCTGAAAGCTTGGACTCCCTCTAGCTCTTCCAAAAAAATAAAATTAGAGGACTCAGAGGAAATAAAAGAAAACAGCAGGATTCCTGCAAGTTGGTGGGGTGGGGTTGGGGGATGGGCAGAGACTGCCAGGAGGAGGGCAGCCAGAGGCAGAGGCTGGCTGTCCACACTGCTGGTCTGGCTCGGCCAGGCCTCTGCTTGTGCTTCTACCCCGCCAGGCGCTGGGCCTCAGGCGCCGATGGAGAGATAAAGCCTCTTGTCCCTGGGCCAGCAGCACCGTGTACCCTACAAGGACGGGAGCACTGCTTCTCCTAACAAACTTTTTTCTTTTCTTTCATAGACCAGCCCAGATTTATTTGTCCAGTTTTGATTTGTTCAGAGTCCTAAAGTTTCAAATTGGATACATGTATCCAGAGGAAGGTTTCTTCTGCAGTCCGAGGCTGGTCCTCCCACAGGGTGCTCTACAGATGTCATTGGCTACTTTTTGTCTAAAACAAAAATAGAAAAACAACAGAGTGAGACCCTGTCTCAAAACAAAACAAAATATTGAAGATAACCCCAAAAAGGACCCTTGGCTGGGTGAAAGGTCAGATTGGCTGTGGCTGACCCCCTACCATCTTTGCAGCCTTTTCCCCAGGTCTTCCCTGCCACCATCACCTTCCAGTCATTGTGAGGTTAGTGCAAAGCTGGCAGACACCTTGGGTTGGTGAGGAGAGGGTCCTGGAGTGGAAGAACAGAAGGAAGGAAGCCCTGCACGCAAGATTTATAATTAGTCTGATGCCATGGGATCGCAGAGTATCTGAGAACACAAATTCTAGAAAGAAGGTGGTTCCATTAAGAAGGGGGCAGGGCTGGGGGCTGAGTCTGGGAGGGTTCTTGTCCATACCCCTATATTAATTGGGGTTCTTCAAAAGGCAGAATTTACAGATTTTATTACAAAACTGATCTATTAGGAAGGCTTACACATCCAAGGATAGAGATAGTCCAAGATGGCTGCTCAGCCGTGAAGTAGATCTCCCATCTGGGACTGCAGAACAGCCGGTGAGGTAAGAGTCTGCTGCAGATCTCGGGTGAAGACCGAAGCCTGAAGATAGGTGACTGAAGAGCAGCAACAGACAGACAGGCACAAGTCGAGACTGGAGCAAATCTGTGCTGACGATCTGCGATGTGTAGCAAGTGCAATGGCAAGAGCTTTCCCAGAGGAAGAAGCTGTAACAATCTTCCCTCTTTCTCCCTTTTATACCATTGGAGTTCCAGTTGGCCCTCCCACATCTGGGTGCGTGCTTTTCCCTCAGTGGCCATCCCACAGATCACTCACACTCAAATCCAGACTGGTTCTCAATCCCCAATCTAAGCACGGTCCCTAATCCTAATCCTAATGGAGGTGTGTTTACTAATCCCCTCAAATTGACATAATCTCTTCAACAGTCACAACCCCTAAAGTGATCCCAACTTTGGCAGGCAGCTCCTGTGGAGTCTCATTAAAGTCATTCTCATATTGACCTAATGGACCCCAGCTCTGAGCACATGCCAGGCCCTGCGTATGGTAAGCACTCTGTAACTATCAGCCAGTGTCACTACTGAGCCAAAAGCTGACTCTTGTAGATATTTGGCCTTTGGGTCAATGCTGTTGTTATGGTTTGGTTCTGGACTGTCCTTCAAAAGCCTCATGGATTTGGGGTTGTAGAATACCTATGGAACCACACGCTCTTAAGAGGTGGGGCTTGGTTAGAAGGGGCAGGACTACTGGGGCTTGACCCAGTAGACATGGATCACTGGGAAAACCTGGAAGGATTTATGCTAGCTCTGCCCTTGTTGCTCACCTGGCTTTCTCCCGGCTAGGCCTCTGCCATGTGCTTTTGCCATTGTCAGCCACCCATAATGGCCTGAGACCTTCTGAAACTGTCCACTAAAAATAAACTCTTCTTCCCATAAGTGGTGGATACTGTGTATTTTCTCTCAGTAATGAGAAAGTAACTAAGATGGCTGTCTTCAAAAGCAACCCAGGCCAGGGGCTGAAGGAATAGCACAGAGGTTAGAGTGCTTGCCTAGCAAGCACAGGGTCCTGATTTGGTGGCACATGCCTATAATCCCAGCACCAGGAAGGCTGAAGCAAGAGGATCTCTGTGAGTTTGAGGCCAGCCTAAGCTACATAGTGAATTAGAAACATCCTGGACTACAAAGCAAGACAGCAAGACCCTGTCTCAACAAACAAACAAAAACCCCAAAAACCCATAGGCCATATCCAATCCTCTTTCTCATTTCCAGTGCAGACATGGCCAACGCCTTGCCCCATATCTGACATCACATGGATGCTAGGCACACCTCCACGTCGGTGAAGGCTAGGAATTGCTGAATAGTTGATGGGAAACAAGTAGCCAATAAATGGGAAAGGACATTCAGTTTCATTCATAGCCAAAGAAATTGAAAACAAAATGATATTCCATTATTTTATCTGTCCAATTAGAAAATAGAAGTTTGGTAATACCCAGTGTATACAAGACTATTGCAAAACAGGCACTCTCATCCGGTGTTGCCGAGAATACAAACAGATTAGAAACTCTTCTGGCAGGTAATTTAGCAATGTCTGCCAACACCTGGAATACTTGTTTCCTGGACAGACCAATTCTACCAGTAGGAATTTGCCCTTGGGAGAAAAGGGCACAGATGCCAAGGTCACAGGCCAGGATGCTCACCGGGCACTGTAATAACAAGGACGGGGAAGAACTCAGACATCCCTCAGCCGGGGGCCCATTAAATCCATGGACACAGAAAAAAAGATGCAAGCCCTAAAGCATGTGTACATGCACGGGAAACCTTCTCAGCGTGTCAATGTTGAGGGAATATGTGCATGACAATGTGCACGTGTGTTATAGCCAGGGTAAATGTGTGCAGCAGGCTTGATTTCAGGAGGTTATAAGACAAGTAGCGAACGGCACTGTGTGTTAGAGGAACAGAAGATGACTTTTGCCCTTTTTTTCTTCTTATTTTTAACTTTTGCTTTTTTGGATATGTTTTTGTAATGTTTGGAGTTTTGTATCAATTAAATGTAACACTGTTTTTTTTTTTTTTTTTTTGAGACAGGGTCGTGCTCTGTATTCTAGACAGTCCTGAACTCACTATGGAACCCAGGCTGGCCTCAAACTCATGGCAATCCTCTTGCCTCAGCCTCCTGAGCACTGGGATTATGGGCCTACACCACCATGCCTGGCTTATGTGGTGCTAGGGAACTAAACCCGGGCCTTGCGCTTGCTAGGCAAACACTCTAATTGCTGAGCTATTCCTCCAGCCTCAGATTTTATAAATTTTAATTGTACAATTTGAGTAGGGTTATGAAACTTTGAGGCATCTTAGTCCATCCTGCTGGGCCGCAGTCACACCTGGGTCCAGCGTGTCTGCCATCAAAACTACACACCTGCTATTAACGTCGTGCCATCTAGTTATCAGAGGGACCCTTCAAGCATCGCAAGGCTTGTGTTTAGTTAACTCTGAATGTCACACTCAGCTCTGCTCTGGAGAGGCAGTGTCCTTATTATCGCTCATGGTCACCACAGAAGGGTGAGTACAGTGCAGTGAGATGTTTGAGAGACACAATTGCGTCATTCATATGTATTTTTGCTTGCTTGTTTGTTCTTTGAGAGTCTTGCTCTGTGGTCCAGTCTGGTCCTGAACTCACTATGTAACCCTAGCTGGCTTCAAACTCATGGCAATTCTCTTGCCTCAGCCTTACAGGCATGTGCCACCACCCCCAGCTATTTTTTTTTTTTCTTTTTGGATACAGGTTCTTGCTCTGCAGTCCAGTCCTGAACTTACTATGCAGTCCAGGATGGCCATGAATACATGGCAATCCTCCTGCCTCAGCCTCCCGAGTTCTGGGATTACAGGCATACACCACCATGCTTGTCCCGCAATTTTTATTTGGTGTTAGGGGATCGAACCCAGGGCTTTGTGTATGCAAGACAAATGTTCTAGCCACTGAGCAGTACCCCAGCCCTAGTCATACATTGACTAACAACATGAATACATTCTAAGACATGAGTAATTTTGTCATGTGAAGGAAGATCATGGGATGAACTTGCACAAAGAAGGCCAAGACATTCCTAGACAATATGTTATGAACTATCATGCATATGCAATCCATTGTTGACTGAAATGTCATGACACATGCCCATATTGTTATAATTATTCTATTTCATTACGGTTGCTAATGTCTACTGTGCCTAGTATATGGATTAAACTTTATTATAGGTGTGTACTATAGGAATTAGCCTTAAGCTATAGGGTTTGTACTCTTCCAGAGCTTCTGCCATCTGCTCAGGGAGGTCTTGGAATACACTCCCCGGAGACAAGGAAGGACTTTGTACACATTTTAAGTGTGTTGAACTTTCATTGTTTGGTGCTGGGGCATGCTCAGCACAAGCTCTACCACTGAGCTACACTCCCCAGCTCCTAAATTAAGCTTTTTAATGCAGTGGATCTTGTTCTTTGTGGCTCTTGTGGAGTTTGTGTGAGTTTGGGGGCCTGGAGTCTATCCATAGAGCCCAAGCTCCCTTTCCACAGGCACCGGCTGTGGGATACAGCAGACAGGTGACCTACTCCTTGAATCAGGGAAGCAATTGGTATGGGATGAGGGCGAGGCCCATCAGTCTCTCCTAGGTTTATTGTACTGATTCTGCAGTACAGGCTACATCCGGGAGAGGCTGTTCACACACCTCCGTGAGTCTCCTTTCCTAAGCACGTTCCCCTGATTGCCACGAGAGTCCTGGTTGATGGCAATGACATCCCTGTCCTAATGTAAAGCTTTGGCTTGAGGGCTAATGTGTTACAGACATGAGTCAAGGAGCTGTCATGACGACCCAGGGGGCCATCTGTGTTCCTTGCTGTCCCAGCTGAGGCCAAAGCTGCCAATCAATAAATTAGCCGGGCCATTCCAACGCCCTGGCCCAGTAACAAATAATTCCCTTCTGGTTAAAAGATGTCTAACCCAAAATGATCTTTGTACATTGCCAGGAATCATAATGGCTACAGAGTTTCTCTAGTAACTGCAGCACCTTTAGAGTTCTATGTGACTGGGCTCAGGAGAATATCACATACACAGGGGCCACTTAGTGTGGTGTAGTGACACAGACTTGTACTTCTAGCATGCTGGAGGCCTGAGACAGGAGGATCGCAAGTTGGAGCCCAGACTGGGTGACTTGGTGATGTAGTGAGATCCTGAGTCAACATTAAAAAATAAAAAACCACTGGGGATGTAATTAATTCAGCCAAAGGTGCTGGATTCAATCCTCAGTATTGAAAAAGAGTTCTATACAATGGTAAACTTTATGTCATATATATATTTCCACAATAAAAAGAGGGAACTGGGAGCATAGTTCAGTGGTTAAAGTACCTGCCTAGCATACATAAGGCCCTGGGTTCAATTCCCCAGCATTACGTAAGATTATCTGGGTATAGTGTTACACACCTGTAGTCCCAGCATTCTAGAGGATGAGACAGAAGGATTGCCATGAGTTCAAGGCCAGCCTGGGCTACACAGTGAGGTCAGGACCAGCTCAGACTATAGAGCAAGAACCTATCTCAAAATAAATAACATATAAGGGGCAGGAAGAATAGCATAGTAGTTACAGCACTTGCTTTGCAAGTGAAAGGCCCTGAGTTCAGTTCCCCAATACCACATAAAGCTGTGGGTGGAGCATGCCTGGCAGATTATCTTGAGTTCAAGGCCAGCCTGGCCTACACCAGTGAGTTTAGGACAAGCCTGGGCTACAGAGTGAGACCCTGGCTCAAGACAAAAGAAAAAACATTTAAATTTTTAAAGAAAAAAATCTTAAAACAAATAACATGCAATGTCCTGGAGAGCTGGTCATAAGAACTGCCAAAAAAAAACTTAGTTGGGGCTGGTGGCACAGACCCGTAATTCCAGCATTCTGGGAGGCAGAAGCAGGAGGATCACGAGGTCCAGCTCAGCTTAGGCAACTCAGACTTAGTAGGACCCTGTCTTAAAATCAAATAATAAAAATGGCAGGGGACATAGCTCAGCATGAAGGTCCTGGGTTCTAAACTTAATATACCCCCTCAAATCTACATTTCTCTGAATAAGTGTGTGTTCATAGAACAGGGTATAAAAGAATTAAAACCAAGCTTAATAATTTTCTCAGGGAGTATGAAGTAGTTATTATTTAGTTACGCAAGGGGCATGATTTTAGCTCTGAGTCCAGCTCAAGTCCCAGATCCTGATTTGATATATGACTTGCATGAACTGCAGCCTCCTTTCTCCATCTGTAAAGCAGGGAGGAAAATAAACAGTAACAGCCTCCTTAGAGCTGCTGTACGGACCCGACGTGAAGACGCTGCCCTGCATGATACATTGTAGCTACACGCCGCTGTTGCCACACTAGAGTCCCCTTCAGAATCTTATACATTGTACCCTAAGTATTTTTCCACGCTACACTTTTTTTTTATGGGATTGTAAAAAAATTTGGCTAAGCAGCAAGAGAAATGAAAGAAAAATAAAAACAAAATACAGGGACTGGAGGAATGGCTCAGCAGTTAAAGCACTTGCCTAATAAGCTCTTAGTACCTGAGTTCAATTCCCCAGCACCACACAAGCCAGGCGTGGTGGCACACACCTGTTATCCAGCACTCGGGAGGCTGAGACAGGAGAATTGCTGTGAGTCCAAGGCCAGCCTGGGCTACATAGTGAGTTCAGGACCAGCCTGGGCTAGAATGAGACCCTGTCCAAAAAAGAAGAAGAAGAAGCAGCAGCAGCAGCAGCCTGAAAATCAGAGGATTCACATAACACTTGTTTCTGATTCCACTGGCAATATCTTCCTCCTGAGATGCCAGACTGGAACCATAAAGAACCAGCACAGCACAGGGGGCACCTGGCCCCATCTCTGCTCCTGGCCTGATGTCATCTCGAAGGTACACTTGCAACCCAACTGCCATTTGGGGGCTTGCTTGCTTTACTCTTGAGGGTGTTAACCTCTCTCTCTCTCTCTCTCTCTCTCTCTCTCTCTCTTTCTCTGAAAATTAAATATCTTGCAATAAACTCTACATCTACTCAAAAAAAAAAAAAAAAACAAACCCTTGCAATCCAGAAACTTCCTTTTTCTCTTTCCTCCTGCCTTTTGCACAACACTTTGCACTGCAAATGCTTTGTGGGTGTCTGTGGGGGGTTGGGGGATGGGTGTGAGAGGTCCAGTCAAAGGCCTTCACACTGAACTACATTCCCAGTCCTATTTATTTTTGCTTTTTATTTATTTTTGAGACTGGGTCTCACTCTGTCGTCCAGGCTGGTCCCGAACTCACTATGTAGGCCAGGCTAGCCTCAAACTCATGATAATCCTCCTGCCTCAGCCTCTTGAGTGCTGGGATTACAGATGAGTATCACCATGCCCAGCTTATGTGGTGCTACAGAATTGAACTCAGGGCATTGAGTTTGCTAGGCAAGCACTTTAACTGCTGAGCTAGTCCTCCAGCCCCCATTTTTATTTTGAGGTAGATCTTGCTAAGCCACCAAGATGCCCAGACGGGACTCAAACTTGTGATCCTCCTGCCTCAGCCTCCCAGAAGGCTAAGGCTACGAGCCTGCACCACCTGTCCCAGTCCCAGGCCCTTTTTATTTTGAGACAGTGTTTCGCTACGTTCCCAGGCTGATGGTCCTGCCTTGGCCTTCCAAAGCTTTCTTTCACTTACTAGAACTTTCTCCCTTACTGATAGACTAACAGCACCTGAGCTTGTTAGAGATGCTGAGTCACAGACACGTGTTTATCCTGTCCCTTGCCACTTTCATAGGGCTGCTGTCCATCTGTGTGTCCTGGGTTGAAAAATCTGCAGCCTTGAGGCAGTGATTAGATTTTTCCTTTACAACATTTCACATTTAACAAACCTTATTAACATTAAACATAAACTAAGCCAATAACTTCTCCTGGTTTATTTTCCCCTCAGGGCCCTCATCTATGAAATCAGAAATCTCATTCTTCTCAGAACAGGATGGCCATATGCTTCTCTGTTGGTAGAGTTCTCCATTATATTAACTACAATCCTTGTGATTAAAACAAAGCAAGACTACTTGTCATTGATCTCACGATTGCCACAGTCTCTCATTTTCCTACTTGGGTCTAAGATACATTCACTCTCCTTCCATTTCTTTTTCTTCCTTCTATCTTCTCTCCTTCTTTTGAACAAACATTATGCACCTGGAATGTTCCAGGCATTCAGCCAAACAGCCCATCTTACTATTACAGAGCTCACAAACATAAATGGGTGGCCGAGGGGCTGGGGGAGCGGCTCAGTGGCTCAAGGCCTTTGGGTTTGATCCCAGCACCACACAAAATTAAGTGGGGGATGGTGGTTTGTACCTGTAATCCCAGCACAGGAGAGGCTGAGACAGGAGGATTTGCTGTGAGTTTGAGGCCAGCCTGGACTATACACAGTGAGTTCAGGATCAGCCTGGGCTACAGAGCAAGACTCAGTATCCAAAACCAAAAACCAAAACCTAAGTGGGAATCAGAGACATTCATCAAAAAATCACATCTATAATTTCAAACTGCATTTAGCACCACGAAGAAAAACACAGATCCTTCTAGAAATCTCTAAAAGCAACAGCTTTGCCCAGAAAGTGGCAGCTGAGCTGGATGGAAAGGGTAAGGAGTTAGCCAGGCATCTACCTTCATTTAGAGTTTGGAGTAGGCAGAAACTAGGGATATCAGCTAGGCCTGGTATTGCAAGCCTGTAATCCCAGCACTCTGGGAGCTGAGGCAGAAGGACCACAAGTTTCAGACCAGCCTAGATAATTTAGTGACTTAGCAAGACCCTATTCCAAAGTTAAAAAATAAAGGCTGAGGGTGTAGTTTAGTACAGAGACTGTGGGTTTAGTCTGTAGTACCAATAAATAAGTAGGAGTATCACAGTATCAGTACCTAAGTCTGATTCACAGATATGCTCATAAATGTGCATGAATGAAAGAAACGGACAGCATAAATTATACACCATCAATGAAGATGTGCCCTGCCTTCGGTTCTTTTGTTTTTGAGGCAGAATTTCACTGGGTAGCCCAGGCTGATCCTGAACTCTGCTATGCAGTTAAGGCTGGCTTCCAACTGTGAGCCTCCTGGCTCCACCTACCAAATGCTGGAATTACAGGCATGTGCTTTGTTTTGATGGGAATCAATAAGATAAATTTCTACTAACGAAAAGAAAGCCAAGAAAACGGAAAGTGAGATGACACACAAGGATGAAGAAATAGCAAAATCAGACGTTTTCTTTTAGTCTGGCCTCCAACACACAGCGATACTCTTGCCTCAACCTGAGTGCTCAGATTACAGGCACGGGCCACTATGCTTGGCTGATGTGGTGCTGGGGAATCAAACCCAGGACCTTGTGCTCACTAGGCAAGCTCTCTAACTACTGAGCTTTGCCCAGCCCATTGGAATTTTAATAGTATGTAAAAATCCAGACCTGTTGACACATGCCTGAAACCTCAGCCCTCTGGAAAGCTGAGGCAGCAGGATCCTAAATTTGAGTCCAGCCTGGGCAATTTGGCAACTCAGTGACCTTGTCTCAAAATCAAAACTAAGAGTGGACTGAAACTGGGCTGCTTAATGAGAAGACCCTGGGTTGGATCCCCAACACCACCCCCCCAAAGAATATGTAGGGATGTCTTTGTCTGAACAGCAATTAGAAGTCAACGAAAGGTTATTTACAGTATGTATAGCTAATTTGTATGTGGGTGGGGAGTACTAGAGAACTCACCCCTGGGTCTTCACACTTAACTACATCCCCACCCAATTTTTGCTTTTGATTTGGAGATAGGGTCTTAGTAAATCATGAGGCTGGTCTTGACTTTTTGATCCTCCTGCTTCAGCCTCCCAGAGACTTGGTATAATCCTACATCATTGGGCTGAATGAACAGCTAATATTTTTAACAAACCTAGTATGTACTAGCTACTGTGCAAGAGACTTTACAATTTTATTTAATCCTTGAATCAATCCTATAATACTATCGTTTCAATTTTACATTCTGAGGACAGTGAGGTCCAGAAAGGTTTGCTGGTATCAGATGCATGACTTCAAACCCTACTTTGAACCATTGCTTTTACCCTCCTAGGAGCAAGGAAGACAAGTGAACACATACGGCTGATCTAATCTTGGAGGGAAGCGCCCACGACGGAGTTGGTAGCAAAGGGTATTAGGACTTAATGAGCCAGTCATTTAATCTTCTTCTCTGCCCCCTATTAATAAAATAATCTTCTAATTACATTCTGGCTTGCTGTAGATTTTTCTGCTAGGAGATAACGCACTGAACAGCCCACACATCCATTTTGTTGCAGTTGACAATTCTATGACTCGTCGTGAGTTAATATATTGGCATTCTGCTCTTTAAAAAAGGTGAAATATTTAAAAGAGGAAATAGTCTTATGCCGTTATTTTTTTCACAAAGGGTTACTTTGAAAAGTGAAAATCAACAAGAAGAGCCTGTCTATTGTCTCTTTTGTGATTCAACCTTCTCCGGCTGCCTGTGTTGAGGGGTAGAGTCCTGAAGTCCTGAGGTTAGGGGATCAGCCTTTTCTTTACCCTCTTTGTCCAGGCCCCTAGCATGGCCCGGGCAGTTTGTTTCCCACTGAGCCTTCGGCAAATTCCGCTTTTCCTCCAGCACGTCCTTCTCCTGGAGGCTTTTTCTTCATCATTTACCTAATTCTCAGTCTGTAGGCAGCTGCAGGCTGTTACGTGGCGTGGTTCAGCTCCTCTGTGTAAAGTGCACCCTACGCCAGGGGCAGGCTGTCCCCTAATAACACCCCAGCACTTGGCGGCCACCATGACACCAGCCGGGCGGGATCCGCCCGAAGCCCCGAGTCCCAGCAGCAGATGAGGCGACACCTGCTCCCAACACGAACTCCACAAAATCGGTTCAAGCCCAGTCCTTATCGGCTTAAATATTGCTCTTTTCTCCCTGTACGATTCCTTTCATGGGCCAAAGTAGGACAAATACAGGGGGACATTTTAGGGCGAGAGCTTCGTGCAGCAGACCACGTAGTTGCGAGATCTGTTTCAGCACATCCGAGAGCGTGGATAGCAGGGCTCTTCTCCGAGGAAAAAGAAATACTCGCTCAGGATTCTCCCGAACGGAAGATTGGAGTGGCTCAACACCGATTTTTTCTTTTATTCTCACAGTCACAGGAAAGCCAGACAAGGAAAGGACAGCCTTTAGAGTGGCCTCCTCTCTACCGGGATGAAAGGCACAGCATGGCCTCCCTAGGACCGGGAAAGGCTGACACGCTGGGGCGGGGACTGGGGAGAGAGGAAGGCAATTGTTTAAATTGATGTTAGCACGCTGTTTAATCCGCTTTCCGGCCATTTTCACCGAAGCCGCCAAAGGACAAATGATTAGCAACCAGCTTTAGAATTTCGTCGCCGGGAGCGAGCACCGCGGGATGAATAAGGCTGCGCAGAGACGCGTACGCTGACTCGCCAACATGGCCACTTTCACATGGCGGAGAGTCACCGGCTCCCTGTCACAAGGAATATCCCAAGGCAAAGCGGCCTGAAAGATCCTCGAGCAGAAGCAGAAGCACAAAACCTTTGCGATCCCCTCCGCCACCGCTAGGGGACGCGACCTCGCGGACAGATATCAAGGCCAACGGTCGGTGGAGCGGGCCACGTCACAGTGCGGGGGAGCCGGTCCCTAACGCCCTAGTTGTCTTTCCTCCCATATCGAACATGGAAGGGTACAACGACCCGGCGTGCTCGTATTTCCACTGAACCCATACAATGCTTAGAATAGCTAACTGCTCGAGGGAGGGAGGGTCGCCTCACCTGCCTCCCCCCGCCTCGCAGAGTGGTTCAGCCCGGGCTCAGCCGCGCGCAGCCCCCTCCCTTCCACCACCCCGCGCCAATGGCGCATTGGCGCGCGGCGCTCGGAGGCGGGGCCAGGCAGGGTGCGCGCGGGCGCTGCTCTATAAATACTGGGCCGCGCCGCCCTCCCGCTTCGCTCCGCGCGTCCCGCTCGCTCCGGTTTGGTATCTGTGTGCAGTTTGCGCGTTTCGCCGTCGCCGCCTCGCCGCTGATCTTTCTCCCTAACTGCGTTCTCTTCGTCCACCACCGTCATCACCATGAACGGGCAACTTAATGGCTTCCACGATGCGTTCATCGAGGAGGGCACGTTCCTCTTCACTTCAGAGTCCGTGGGAGAAGGCCACCCAGGTGAGGCTGCAGGGCGGCGGGCGGCGCGGTGCCAGCCGAGGCCGCAGGTGGCTAGGTTTTGCGCGCGCCCCTCGCCTGCGGGCCGGGGGACGAGCGGCGGTCGCGCGCTTACCTCGTGGCGCTACTGATGCCGGGCGCGTGGCCGTCGCTCCCCTCCCCCTCCCATCCTGTCTGGCCGCGCGCCTTGGCGTGCGGAAGGTTCCCGAAATCGAAAAGGGCGGGGTCCGCAACAACTGGTGTCCTGCCCGGGAAGGCCCCGATTCCTCCTCTTGATCTCCGATCTGAAAAAAAAACGCTAGTCGGGTTGACCCGCCGCGCGTGCTCGCGTCCGGCCCTTGGGCGGGTGCGCGCGCGTCCCGCATTGCAGCGGCGACCACGTGTTTGCCGCATGTGGCAACTGGGCGAGGGGGAGCCCTCCGCCCCGGGCTGCCCGCGCGCGGCGTGAGGGTTGGGGACTTGAGGGTGGCCCATCTCCGTCGCTTCCATGGCTCGGATCACACCCACACGCGGAAGAAGCCCGGCGTGTCCTTAAGCGACTATAGCTTTGTCTTCAAGGTGACAGCCCCCGGCTAAAAATAGCGCACGTTGGAAAAGGCTGACCTTATTTGGGCTGGAAAGGTTGGGAAGCATGGATTGAGTGTGGCGCTCCCTGTGAAGCCTGGGAAGCTTACGGGTAGCCCAAGTTGGGCTTCACGTGCCCTCTTGAGGCTTTGTCCACGGAACCGCCATTGTGGGGATCCGTTTACACGGGAACGGGGGGGGGAGCTGTTTCCAGGAATTTCTAGTCTTCTGAGCACATTACCCAGTAAACGTCACTATTTTGCTATTAAGGCTGCTTCTAGAACCTTAGGGTGGCCCCAATACCTTAAGTATTAATAATTATGTAGTCTGATTACATAAGGATTTGCTTCTAGTTAACCAGTCTGCTGTGCCTTTGAAATCTCACAAAGGTTAGAGATTGAAGAGTAAGACCCCAGGAACCGAAATGGTGAAGATTTGTCTTCTGCTGTGGGGTTATATAAATGGTTGGGAAATTGAGTCTTGAGACTCTGGCTTGGCTGGAGTACATGGTTATGTTTCGGATGGTTGTAGAAAATTCAGGAAGATGTTATTTGGGGAGTATTTATGCTACCCTCGCCCCCAAAATAAGATCCCATACAATGAGGAGATGCTGGGATTCACAGTACATTTGAGCATTTTCTAGCGTGTTGAACCCAAGACAGTGTTTCTGGACAGGTACTGGCAACAAAAACCAAATGTTTCTATTCCTAAACATCTTTTCATTGTTCAATTCTTTGAATTCTCTTGTCCTAATTTGATGTTTGTTAAGCTTTGGGAGGCTGATCTCGGTGCATGGCTCAGTTTTTTAAGGCTTCCAGATCCCCTCTGTTTGGTGCAGAGTTATGCCTTTGGAATTGAGCATGTGTGATGCAGGGGAAACAGGAAAACCGCCCCATACTGAAGATTGAGCGGGGCCTTCACAATGATCTACATCCTCAGCCCTTTTTTTTAACCTGATTGTGTGGCTATGTTTAGGATAATTGTTTTGCTGGGAACTTTTCAAAGTATCTGAAATAAAAATACACATAATAAATTGAGATGTAGTAAATGTGCCGAGTGTTTTGCTGACCTAAATGGTGAGCTTGGTGCAACTATATTCAGACCATGGTGTCAGGTTTTCAAGTAACATGCACCATTATATATCTAACATACGTTCAGCTAGCTTGTTTTAAAGCAGTGCTTCAAACAATTCATGACAGTGAGTCATTCATATCAAAATTTGTAAAATCTATGTATGTTTTACCCAAAATAAGAAAGGCAGACTCCAGTTTTTCCACTTAGAAAGTACAACGTGTTTGAGTCAGGAATTTTTTCTTCCAGATAAGATCTGTGACCAGATCAGTGATGCTGTCCTTGATGCCCACCTTCTACAGGACCCTGATGCCAAAGTGGCTTGTGGTAGGTTCAGAACACTTATTATTAGTTGATGAAATTGTAACAGTATGAAAACTTTCATGAAAATGGCTAATGAATATGAACTTCTGTTTTATAAGAAACTGTTGCTAAAACTGGAATGATCCTTCTTGCTGGGGAAATTACATCCAGAGCTGCTATTGACTACCAGAAAGTGGTTCGTGAAGCCATTAAGCACATTGGCTATGATGATTCTTCTAAAGGTGTGTTTTGATGATTTTCTAAGCTTATTTTTCCAGATACAGCACAACTAATTAGGGTTGCAGAAAGTATCTTCTATCATGGTCTTAGGCTCCTAAGCTCTTCATAGTGTAGTTTTATTTTACTCTTTACTCCTATTCCAGTCTCATAAAAAGTGACATTTTGGTACACAGTGTGTCCTCTTCCCTTGGAAGAACTGTTTTATAAAACCCCTGTAGATGCCTTATTGGGTCCACTGTTTTTTCCTAGTTCATAAAGTAGGAAAGATTTATGAGAATAAAATAGAATAATTACAGTGCACTGTTAAAGTTGTTAATGTGATCATCAAAATGCACTATTACATATTTTGTCATTCAGCTTCCCCCCCTCCAAATACTTTGACCTTTCCACTTAAAGGAGGCACTTTATAGCTTGTCTTGCTAGCCGCACTATTTTGTATTGTAATTAAGCAAAGTTAGAATTATTTGAACATAAGCGTTGTTAGCCACAACACAGGCAGTGGGCAGTGACTAATGGGTAGGTGGCGGTTAGAACTGAGAGATTGATTAGAGGGATGATTCTGTGTTTTCGATGGTGCAAGATTTCCTCACCCTTTCCAGAACAATGGACAGTTGAAGACTTAAAGATTTATTTCTTGAATTTTCAGTTTGAGATTTTGAGGTAACTGGGAGGAAACTAAAAGTGCATAGAGTGAAGACATGGCAGGAGAACTGCTGTATCTGATTTCCTTATAATTACAATTACACATAGAGAAGGTATTGTTGTGACCTTTTTTTCCTATAAAGACATTCTTGTTACAGGGTTTGACTACAAGACTTGTAATGTGCTGGTGGCCTTAGAGCAGCAATCACCAGATATTGCTCAAGGTGTTCACCTTGACCGGAATGAGGAAGACATTGGTGCTGGAGACCAGGTACTGTGTTGCAGTTATTTGCATCTCTTATAATAGTTAAATTCTGGGAGTGGAAGAACTGCTCAGTGGTTAAAGTGCTGTATCCCCCAGCACCACTTAAGCTGGGTGTGGTGTGATGGTGCATGCCTGTAATGGTAGCACTGGGAGGCAGGGTGAGGCTGGAGGATTGCTGTGAGTTTGAGGCCAGTGTGGGCCACATAGTGAGCTCAGATCCACCCTGGACTACAGAGAGACCTTATAAAAAGATGTCTTATATTCTGAAGCTTGGAATGATCACATTGGTGACTTGTCCTTTTTTCAGGGCTTGATGTTTGGTTATGCCACTGACGAGACTGAAGAGTGTATGCCTTTGACTATTGTCTTAGCACACAAGCTAAATGCCAAACTGGCTGAATTACGCAGAAATGGTGTTTTGCCTTGGTTACGCCCAGATTCAAAAACTCAAGTAAGTGATTTTAAAGCTAGACTGTCTTACACTGGTATAGGAAATCCATTGCTTAAGCACAGCTAAGAAATAGTATTTATCTTTCTGCTATATTGTAACTTCCGGCAGAGAAAATTACTATTTGCTAAACAGATGTCCCAATGACCTTTGTTTCCTGCAAGGTGACTGTGCAATACATGCAGGATCGAGGTGCTGTGATTCCCATCAGAGTCCACACGATTGTCATATCTGTGCAGCATGATGAAGAAGTTTGTCTTGATGAGATGAGAGATGCCCTAAAGGAGAAAGTTATCAAAGCTGTTGTCCCTGCAAAGTACCTTGATGAAGATACAATCTATCACCTACAGCCAAGCGGCAGATTTGTTATTGGTGGGCCTCAGGTAATGCCAATTCGGTGTTTTTGCTGTTTGATTTTGGATTGTAGGTTATTTGCAAAATATTGCTTACTATCACCTTTCTTTTTTTAGGCTTTCTGAAGTGTACCTGTGAATCTTGAGTGGTACAGAATAGATAGCTAAATCTAGATTGACTTACTGGAAGGCGTTAGGAAAAGTAAAGTGACTGGAGTCCTGTAATTTCAGGGTGATGCTGGTTTGACGGGCCGGAAAATCATTGTGGACACTTACGGTGGTTGGGGAGCTCACGGAGGAGGTGCCTTCTCAGGAAAGGATTATACCAAGGTGGATCGCTCAGCTGCTTATGCTGCTCGCTGGGTGGCAAAATCCCTTGTTAAAGGAGGTCTGTGCAGGAGGGTTCTTGTTCAGGTATATACTCTTTTTATGGAATTGGTTAAAAGCCATGTAAGAGGGAGGGTATTCAAACAGTAATGTTCAATCAAATCTACTTGCCTGTTTTTTTTTTTTAATACCGGAGTATTGCATAAGCCTGTCTTTTGGTTACTAACTTTTACTAATATTTGGATCTTTTAGGTCTCTTACGCAATTGGAGTTTCTCATCCATTGTCTATCTCCATTTTCCATTATGGTACCTCTCAGAAGAGTGAGAGAGAGCTATTAGAGATTGTGAAGAAGAATTTTGATCTTCGCCCTGGGGTCATTGTCAGGTAAAGATGGTAAAAGTATATTGATAGTGAAAAGTACAGGGTGTGGGTGTGCATATGCATATGTACTGTACCACCTTAAACTGAAGGTGTTGAAAGTAGACTCCGGTGGGGAGTAGGCTTGAATTCCTAGAACATGCTAATGCTTTGAAGTTGCCTTTGGGGAGGGTTTAGTTGAGAAATAAAAGGATTGTTCCATGGCCTAGACTTAACCACTCTAGAAAAGTCTTCCCCGATTGATACTGGGCATCGTGCTCATCTTACCTAAAGCTGCTTACACAAAGAAATTTATAGATAAGTGGAATGTTCAAGACTGTTACAGAGAAAATAACCATAGTGAGCGTTGGGACCTTGGTAAGTATTTGATTTCAGATGAGCCTTTTTGATAATGGGAATTCCTCAAAGTAATAATGGGTTTTCACATTTGTTGAGCCAGGGCTGGAAAAAAAAGAACGGTAGTTACTGATAAGGACTGTGCCATAAATTTGGACGTGAGGAAGTAACACTTTCGCCACAAACTTTTTTCCTAGCATACCCCAGAGAGCAACTCATTTGCCAGAGCTCTTGAAAATGAGTCTTGCTGAATGTTTTGCTTTGTTCTAATTGAATGCTACATATTAAGTTACGGACTTGTATATTCCAGGGATCTGGATCTGAAGAAGCCAATTTATCAGAGGACTGCAGCCTATGGCCACTTTGGTAGGGACAGCTTCCCATGGGAAGTGCCCAAAAAGCTTAAATACTGAAAGTGTTAGCCTTTTTTCCCCAGACTTGTTGGCGTAGGCTACAGAGAAGCCTTCAAGCTCTGAGGGAAAGGGCCCTTCTTCCTAAATTTTCCTGTCCTCTTTCAGCTCCTGAGCAGTTGCAGTCACTCTCAAGTTAATGACATACATGAATTTTAGCTTTTGTGGGGGACTGTAAGTTGGGCTTGCTATTCTGTCCCTAGGTGTTTTGTTCACCATTATAATGAATTTAGTGAGCATAGGTGATCCGTGTAACTGCCTAGAAACAACACTGTAGTATATAATGCTTTGAAATTGAACCTTTGTGTCCTATCTCCCAAACCTCCAAAGTCCTAATTGCATTGAATTCCACCATGCTGAAAATGTCCTTGTAATGTGCACGTAAAGTACTTGTAGTTCCACTTTAGCCTCTTATTATCGGGCAATGCCAAGCCCTGTCAGCATGAATTTGTAATGTCTTGAGCTCTATTTTGAATGTGAAGCCCTTCCCAGCTCTCCCTGTAACTTGATCCATTTCTAATTATGTAGCTCTTTGTCAGGGAGTGTTCCCTATCCAATCAATCTTGCATGTAACGCAAGTTCCAGTTGGAGCTCTAGCCTGACATTGGGAAAAAGGCAGTTACCATTAAACCATCTCCCT
The DNA here is from genome assembly GCA_004027205.1 of Ctenodactylus gundi. Lineage (NCBI taxonomy): Eukaryota > Metazoa > Chordata > Mammalia > Rodentia > Ctenodactylidae > Ctenodactylus > Ctenodactylus gundi. The sequence continues at coordinate 717,743 of PVKB01000017.1, forward strand.
GGTGCTTATGCTCTTAATTGCCACTTCTAACAGCACCAAATCTAAATCTCCACTTTTCAGCTGTCTTTTGGAGGACGTACGTAATAAGGTTTTTAATTTAGTAAATCAATCCTATGCATGGTTTCAGCACTAGCCAAACCTCACCAACTCCTAGTCTAGAAAAACAGGCACTTGGCACCCTTGTGATGTCATACAGAGAAGTCACAGGGCAGTACCTGAGGGTCTGTAGGTTGCACACTTTGGTACCAGATAACTTTTTTTCTTTATAAGAAAGACTGAGTATTCCACACTGCACAATAATTCCTCCCAGGGTTTTAACTTTGTTTTATTTTCAAAACCAGGTCCAATGAGCTTTCTGAACAGCTGGTGTAGCTACAGAGAAACCAGCTTCCTTCAGAGAGCAGTGCTTTTGGCGGGGAGGAGGAAATCCCTTCATACTTGAACATTTTCTAATTGCTTATTTATTGTATTCTGGGGTATGGCGTAAGTACAGAGAAGCCATCACCTCAGATGGCAGCTTTTAAAAGTTTTTTTTCTTTTCCTTTTTTTTTTCTTTCTCTTTGACACCATGATTCCTTTTAACAACATGTTTCCAGCATTCCCAGGTAGGCCAAGGTGTCCTACAGAAAAACCTTGGGTTAGACCTACAGGGGGTCTGGCTGGTGTTAACAGAGGGAGGGCAGAGCTGGTGCAGCTGGCCATGGAGAAAGCGGACTTGGCTGGTGTGGTACAGAGAAGCCAGCTTGTTTACATGCTTATTCCATGACTGCTTGCCCTGAGCAGAAAGTGCCTTTCAGGATCTATTTTTGGAGGTTTATTACGTATGTCTGGTTCTCAATCCAACAGTCTAATGAAGACCTAAATAAAATGCTAGGTTCTACCCTAACTGTGTCTTTTGGTGGTTTTTTTTGTATGTATATATATAAAGTAGTATGGCTTTGATCTTTATGAACACTACCTATCCTTCATAAGCATGAGTCTAGTTCAGGAAAGCCACCTTAGTCCTTAGGCCCTCTGTCGGAATTTTTACATTTAAACTTTGTGCCACTGAAGATCCAGCCCAGGGCACTAATACTAAGCTATATCTTATCTCCAACCCCCAACATTTTGTTGCTCTCCTAAACTCATACTATGAAGCCTAGGCCAGCTTTGAACTCTGGGCAAATTCTGCCTCCACCTTAGGTTTATAATCTTAATCCCCTTGAGTGGGGTGTGGTTTAGCAGTTAATGGGCTCACCTAGTCAAGTAGAAGGCCTTACATGTCCCCAACATCATGCAGGCCTGGTGATGGCACATGCCTGTGATGACAGTGCTTGGGCTGGGGGAGGCAGACTGAACTGTAAGCAAGACCCTGTATGAAAACCATTGATCCTTACATTCAAGAGCAAGACTGTACACAGTTGCCTTCTAGGTTAAAAGATCTCCAGGTCTCTTCACTAGCTAACACAATCTGTATTGCCTAGAGGGGGTGGCAGTGTTTAATCTTGGCAAGTTAAAGTGCCCTGTAAAAGATGGTGACCTTAATGCACAGCACCCTGTTCTTTATCTTTGGTGGGGGACAGGGACACTTCCCAGAAACCACAGATAATGTAAAGATGGCTGGTCACAGAATGGTAATAGTTTATTGGTAGCAAAGGAGATTCCTGAACTACTAATGCTTTTTAGGATGTAGGAGATGAAGCGCGGCTTCACAAATGCCATAGGCTCAGGCCAATATACCTGCACTTATGATACAGAATAACCAATCTAAAGGTGAATTACAGTTTATTGTACAAAAATGAAAGTTTTTAGTGGTAGATTCAGTTTCATTGTGTAGGCAACTTGGATGCAGGTCCACTGACCACCTGTGTTGGTAGTTCAGCTTTATCCTGCACTTGATACAAAGACGGGAATGCTTTAAGGCAAATGGAGGCTTCAGGACCTAATTTTCTATCTTAATGTTTCAGAATAAGTTTTGGGATGCTGCATTGCAAGCAAACTAAGGATTGGTGCTTCTGAATATACTAGTGACTATTCTTGTTCAAAAGTGACTGCTTTAAGGTTTATTTTGCCTGATGGGGGAAAATAAAATTCCCCAGGGCCTAGGGGAATTTACATACTATCAAGTCTTAGGTCATGTCTGGGGGTTGGGGATAAAGTATACTGTGAAGGTAAGTGAGCCTCAAGGCCATGGAACAGAAGCAAAAGAGCAAATTAAGGCATAAAATCACACTGAAATGATTACCGCTGAGAAGGCATAGTGTGGGCACTAAAGGAATGTCAATTACAAGTCACGGTCAGGTTCCACATTCAAACTACGCACTTAAGTATATACTTGAGCGTGGTGGTACATACCTGTACCCCAGCACTCTGGGGGCTGAGGCCGGTGGATTACAAGTTTGAACCCAACACGGGCAACTTAACACCTGAGCTCAAGAGGTCAGGATAGAACCCCATGAGAGCCTGAGTTCAGTACCTAGTACCATAAAGTGTTGACTACTAGTTTTCTTAAGTTTCAAAGGGTGACAGACAGGCACACAAACGCAAGTAGAATAAGAGTATTACTGCTAAAGCCTCTTGGCTTAAAGGACATTGATAGTCCATCCTCAGTAGGGCCTGATTTCACCTGCAAAGTGAGTACCCAGCTTTATTCAGCTAAATGGTTTTTCCAGTCAGTATTTACATGTCCATCCAGTTTCCACCTTGCCTTCCAGCATATTTTTACTTTCCTTACCAGTCAAAAAAAGAGGTAGTTAGGGAAAGAGCTGAGCTCACTGGTATGGTACTATAGTCAAGGTCTGATCAAGGTTAGGATGGTAGCTTGGTGGTAGTGTGACTGGCAGAAACCCATGGGTTCTATCCCCAGCACCTAAAGATGACCTAAAATCAGATTAAAAGGCAGTGTTCCTCCCAGTCTGCCTGGGCCAACCTGTACAACTAAGCACAGGGACCATCTCCCAGCCTCTGTGGCTTAATTAGATTCTAGTAAGTTGAAAGAATACACATAAGTAGTGGATAAAAGCAGTCTGAAGAGGTAGAACTGGTGGGCCTCAAAATTTAAGGAAAAGTTGGCTGATAATTCAGACATGGTTTGGTCAGAGTACAGTTTCAGTTTTTCAAAAATACTTTTAGTACCCACCTCAATTCCTCTGTTTAATTTTGCTGCTATTGTGACTACTTGTAATTACTAGTGGAAAACTTACTGGCCATGTAGATAGGGACAAGGAATCAGAATTGTAATGAAAAAATGACTTGTACATTTAGAACTCAGTCACTGGGCTGGAAGAATGGCTCAGCAGTTAAAGTGCTTGCCTAGCAAGCATTAAGTACATGAGTTCAATTCTCCAGCACCACATAAACCGGGTATGGTGACACAAGCCTATAATTCCAGCACTCGGGAGGCTGAGACAGGAGGATTGCAGAGTCCAAGGCCAGCATGGTCTCCATAGTCAATTCAGGACCAGCCTGGGCTACAAAGCAAGACTGTGTCTCAAAAACAAGAAGACAGAACTTGGTCACTATCCTGATGATTACTTCTACTTAAGGGTTATTTTTAGGGGGTGAGGGAGCTACTAAAGATTAAATCCAGTGTCTTCACACTAAGGTGCATCCACAGCCTCCTCCCTGTTTTTGAAATTTGTGAGACAGTCTCTCATTAAGTTGCCCAGGCTGGGCTCAAACCTCTGATCATCTTGCCTCACTCTGTTAAGTTTTATTACTTAGTGTCAGTGATGTTTAAAATTACAAGCAGCAGACCTAAGTTCAAATCATTAATTCCCTCCACCCGTACTGCCTCGATGCCTGGGCACAATATTTTACCTCTCGACTTCTCCAACTGTAGAATGGGGCTAATGGCTTTTAAAGATTGAAGGTGAGGGGAGGTGCACGGCTTCACATAGTGCTTAGCCCATAGCGTAGCAAGCACGTGAACATCGCTGTTTTCATCAACGCATTTCTTTTCCTCAGGAGCTAGTCAATTCAAACTTGAGTAGTACCCCTGAATTCTAAGAGGCCACTTCAAGTTGCTCCCGGCCTTCTCATGGTCCCTCAACCATGGACTGCATTTTTATTGTTTTTGTGGCACTGGAGGTTGTGCCCAGGGCCTTCCCCAGACCATTTATTTGATTTTGAGACAGAGCCTCGCTAAGTTGCCAAGGCTGTGCTCCAACTGTGATCTTCCTTGCCTCTGGGAGTTGCTACGATTACAGGCCTGTGCCACCCAGGCCAGCAGATTGAAAAATCTTATCTTTGTTTTATTTCCTTGGCACCTCCAAGCTATCATCTGAATTAAAAACACTTTTTTGGAGGCAAGGTCTCACACTGTAGTCCAGGCTGTTCCTGAACTCGCTATGGACCCCCGGATGGCCTCAATCTCACAGCAATCCTCCTGCCTCAGCCTCCCAAGTACTGGAATTATAGGTGTATATCAACACACCAAGCTTATATAGTGCTGGAGAATTGGAACTCAGGGCCTTGCACTTGCTAGGCAAGCGCTTTAACTGCTGAGCTACAGCCCAGCCCCTATAAACAGTTTTGAAAGACAAAAAATTAAAAATATTGAGATACTTTTCTCAAATGTCCATTGCATAGATACTGGGCCTGTGGCTGGCTGCTCCCACATCTGCACCTGTCCGAGCCCCTCAGAACTCCGAGTGGACAGGAACAGAATTTGGCTCAGGAGGATGAGGATTTGCAGAGCCCTCATCTGAAGGACTTGATTCTTCTCCTGGCTCAAAGGGCCGCAAGTTTGCATAAGTCACCTCCTGGGCTAGCTGTTCCAGGGAAGGGCGTCCTAATACCAAATTTCGAAGTGAAATACAAGTCATCAGGAAGCTGAAAAACAGGAAAAAAACACCTAATCAATCCAAACTATTTCAATGTAACAATTCTAGCCAAAGCCTTCAGGGTCCTAACTCCACTCACCCTGACACATTTAAAAAGAATCCCATCCACCACCCATCACCTTTCCTGCAAAAGACTTCTAGGGAAAGGAGAAAGACCCACTGGGAGGTGGAGATAAGTTGAGGTGGAACAAGACAGCATCAGACAGAAGACTTACTTTTCTTTTTCAGTCAGGGTGTCACTCTAGTCCAGGCTACTCCTGAATTCACTACGTAGCCCAGCAGCAATCCTCCTGCCTCAGCCTCCCAAATGCTAGGATTACAGTCCTATGCCATCATCCCTGGCTATCATGTGGCACAGGGGGGTCAAACTCGGGGCCCTACAATTCCTAGGCATGGGTTTTAACCGCTGAGCTATGCCCCCAGCCCCGCCCCGCCCAGTTACTTATTTCTTTCTTTGTTCATTCTTTTGTTCTTTCTTTTATTGAGACAAGGTCTCACTCTGTAGCCCAGGCTGGTCCTGGACTCACTATGGAGCCCAGGCTGGCCTTGGACTCACGATAATCTTTTTACCTCAGCCTCCCAGGTGCTGGGATTCCAGGCATGTATCACACCCAGCTTTATGTGGTACTGAGGAATCGAAATCAGGGCTTTGTGCTTGCAAGGCAAGCACTTTAACTATTGTGCTGTTCCTTCAGCCCCCAGTTATTTATGTCAAGCCAGAGAAAAGTGACTGGACAAGTAAGAGAGCTAGACTAGGCTGTCCTCTCCTCAGTCTCTTGGTGTTACCCTTCCTAGAGAAAAGCTGCAAAGTCAGCAAACAGGATGGAGGTGACAAGTACCAGGTGTGACTTACCTGCGGCGAAAGACATAGAGCTTCCGCAGCAAGAAGCGGAAGAATCGCTCGTGGACCGGTGCATTTCGCCGGCGCTCCATCTCCTGGAGCTTCCGCTGGCGCCTGAGAAAGGTCTGGACCAGAGGCGTCGGCTCGGGCCCTCCTTTGACTTCCCCTTCCAAGAGGGGCTGGAGCTCTGGAGGTAGAGGCCCTGCTTCTGCCAGGAAGACAGCAAAAACATTCACTGCAGGGCTTCAAGTTCCTTATTCCCCCCCAGTGCTAGGGATCGAACGTGGGGCCTCTGGACTGAGCAACATCCTCAGCCCCTTTAATTATTTGAGACAGGGTCCAGCTAAGTTGCTCAGGCGGGGCTCAAGCTCGCAAAACTCCTGCCTCGGCCTCCCAGAGTGCTCACAGGTGTGTACCACCACGTCCAGCACCAAGTTCATACTTAAATGGCTGGATCCTTACTCAGAACCTTGACTTTTTGAAACCAGAGGTGATCTCAGCCCAAATTTTCATAGACTTACCACTTCCATTCTCCACCTTCTCCTTTAATTCTTGCAGATACGCCAGATCCTTCTCCAGTGCCACCTCTGTGGTGTTGACATAGATGTACATGTAGCAGGAAGGACCAGGCGATACAGTGTACACCTTATGGTACTCTCCGGCCGGCAACTGACCGGGAGGAAAAATGGATCCAATTCACTAACCTTTCCCTCGACAGCAGGGGCGTCTCTATTCCACCTACTCAGCACATTTTTTCACTTTTTTTCTGTTTTAGACTCTGAAGTAGTGAAGTAACTGGCCCCTGCAATGCTAGATAAGGTTATTCACAGTCCTGGAGACCCTGGATTTGTGGGTTGGAGACTAAACCTTTAATATACAGTACACACCCTCCACCACTGAGCTATGCCGTAGGTCAAAGCACTTGACTGTTGAGCTGAAGCTTTGAAGCTTCTTTTGTTTTAAATGGGTGTAGGGTTACTGGGTATCTAGCCCAGGGCCTTCAGACTAAGCTACATCCCCAACTCTTTTTTTTTTTTTTTTTTTTTGAGACAGGGTCTTCCTCTATAGCCCAGGCTGGTCCTGAACTCACAATGGAGCCCAGGATGGCCTTGGACTCAGGGCAGTCCTCCTGCCTCAGCCTCCCAAGTGCAGGGATTATAGGTGTGCGCCACCATGCCTTGCTTATGTGGTGCTGGGGAACTGAACTCAGGTACTAGTGCTTGACGTAATGCTTGCTGGCAAGCACTTTAACCACTGAGCTGTTCCTCCAGCCCCTCAACTCTTTTTTATTTTTGAATTTGAAACAGGGTTTTACTGAGTTTAGCTGTCCAGGATGGGCTTGAACTTGTAATCTTCTTGCCTTAGCCTACATTAAAATTATAAAAGCACATGCCACTGGGCCTGGCTGCATTTTTGGTTTACAACAAATCTTGTTCATCTAGACGTCTGCCACTGTTAATCCCACTAAAATACCTGCATTTTTTCTCCCTCTTGAAGAGTGCGGTTCTTTTGCTCTGCCACCAACTCCACAGTCACCTCCCCCTGCAGCAGCTGGATGCTCGTGTTGCCCAGGTCTTCGCTCACAAAATTCTCCAAGTGCAGTCCTGCCAGGGTGACAGGATTCAGAGTCCCGCCCCCAGCAGAGTGATGTCACACCCAGCTAAGAAAAGGACATCACACCTTCCACATCACCACCCCAGGAGAGGCCCCTCCCCACACCACCAGCCAGTGTTCCTGGCCAAGGGAGCCCAAGAAGCCATGGAAACCCAGCAAGTCTCTCCTCATGTGCCTCCGTACCGGGGAAGTCGGCAATGAAGACCACCTCGGTGTGGTTGTCTAGGCTGCTCTTGATTTCCTGGAGCTTGGTCCTCCAGGGAGACAGGTCCATCAGGAGTGGCTGTACCCACGGTGTTTGCTGGAAAGGGGACCAGACGGCCTGCACGATGTCCACACGAGGGTCAAAAAGCCTTAGGGAAAGAAATCCATATTCTGAGACCAGCCATCCACTCACCACAACTTCTGCTTCCATTCCTTTTGGCAGCATTCCCTGAGAGAAGAAATAGGCGTTTTCCAGGTAGAAGAAATAGCCTGATGCCAGCATGTTATTACCAGTCCAGGGCACAGAGAAGGGAAGGAGACTTGGGAGCCCTGGGAAGAAGAGGGATTAGTGGCCACCAGAGAAGAAAGTACTGGGTTAAGAGTAAAGGAACAGTCAATTCACTTTTTTCTGGGTGATGGTGCCCCCTCCTGGCAAGAACCAGATATGCCCACAACCAGGTCAACAGGGGCATGCATTAGAGTGACAGCCTTCTAAGCAAGATGACTCCAGAGTGTGAGCTATTCATCTCGGTAAAAAGCTGTGCTTGTTTTCTCCCACTCTCTGCTCCCTTTGCCCACCTCTGCTGGAAGCGGTCATTGATGGAGACCCAAATATCAAAGTAGATTTGGGGCTCAGTGACATTGTACTTGGGAAGCAGGCGGCTCAGGCAAGTGGCATACTGCTTCAACATGTCTGCGTGATCCTTCCACCGTCGGCTCTGTGTGAACACCTGTCCCAAACCCCCATGTTAGTCCCACCTCGTGAGCAACCTCCCAGACAACACATGCACTACCAGTGGCACAAGGATTTCCCTGCCTCTCCCTACTATAGCCAGAAAAAAAAAAAAAATCAGAATTTGGCCAATAATCTCAGCACTCTGGGAGACTGAGGCAGGACAGCAAATTCAAGCCCAGCATGATCAACTCAGACCTTGTCTCAAAACACAGAAAACAGCTATGGATATAGCTCTATGACAAGGCCCTGGGCTCAAACCCTAGTACTATAAAAACAAAATAAAACAAAAAGAAACCCATACAACTTGTCTTTGGGACCAACTTTCTATTGCTAGGCTAATATTTACCTCTTCTAAATCTAATTGTAACTCAAAAAAGTAAGACACTCTATCTCAGCCCTCAGAAAGAAGGTTCAATCTGGCTCCTGAAATAAGGGAGCAACCCAAATATGTTTCAGTTCATGATATGTGGGATCGAATAAGACCCCAGAGTTCACGGGGCTCTGAAGAACAGTCCCCTGCCAGCACTGAGCACCTCACCCCAGGATTCAGGTAGCCCAGCTCGCCAGTGAGGCCATCACGGTAGGTGATCTTCGCGTGCTGGTGGGAGCGGGAGTGCACCATCATGTCCCAGGAGTAGCCATACAGCCCGTTTGTCCAGTTGTTATAGCCCTGGGAAGGTGGCGGGCGGGGAGAATCAGCTTACCCTTCCCATGCAGTCGCTATCCTCTCCCCAGGAAGGGCTGCAGAATCGGCCCCTTTGTCCCACTCCTGCCGCCCCACCACCTTCCGAGGCCCGCTTCTGCTTCATGCAACCCGCTCCCACCGACCTGGGTGAGGAAATGGGAGTAGGGCAGGAAGAGCTGCTCCAGGAGGTAGAGGAGGGTGAAGGCAGCTCCCAGCCGGTGGCGCAGCCTCGGCTTCTGGCCACCTTTGGCCCGGGTCCTCTTATACACGCAGGAAGCACTGGGCTGAGGGGCAGCTTTGAGGGGCAGTAGCTCTTGTAGCCTTTTGGGACAATGGGATACCAGTTTCCGAGGCCACTCAGGGGAGCAGAAGAGAGGACTGCTGGCCAGCATAACATAGGGGAACATACCTAGGAGGCAGAGAGGAAATATTTTAAGTTTGGCTGGATTCCTTTAACCCCGTTTGTTCTTCTAGGTGTTTCACTCTAAAAGAAGTCTCTGGGGCTGGGCATGGTGACATATGCCTATCCCAGCATTGTGGGCAGCTGAGACAGGAAGATCACAAGTTCAAGCCCAGTCTAAGCAATTCAGTGACTGAATGAGACCTTATATCAAAAACTAAAGAGGGGGGCTGGAGGAATGGCACAGTGCTTAAAGTGCTTGCCTAGCAAGGCCAAGCCTTCGATTCCCCAGCACCATATAAGCCGGGCGAGGTGATGCACACTTGTAATCCCAGCAAGTGTGGGAGAGTGAGGCAGGAGGATTGCCATGAGTCCAAGGCCAGCCTTGGGTACACAGTGAGTTAAGAACTAGCCTGAGCTATAGAACAAGACCCTGTCTCAAAAAAAAAAAAATCTCTTTTTTACAGTGCTAGGAATTGAAACCAGGGCCTTACACATGGCAGGTAAGCAGTTAACCACTGAGCTAACTCCCTAGCCCAACAAACACACTCCAGCTTCTTTGTGCGGTATTAAATTGAAGCCAGGGCTTTTGCAATGAACTATGTCCTGAGCCACTGCCAACCTGCACTTTGTTTTTGTTTGTTTATTTGAGACAGGGTCTATTTCTGTAGTCCAGGATGGTCCTGAATTCACTATAGAGCCCAGGCTGGCCTTGAACTCATGATCATCCTCCTGCCTCTGCCTCCCGCGTGCTGGGAGGCCCAACTTTATGTGGTGCTAGGGCATCAAACTCAGGGATTTGCACTTGCAAGGCAAGTGCTTCAGCTGCTGTGCCACTCCTCCAGCCCCTATTTATATTTTTCTGACAAGGTTTTGCAAGTCACTAAGTTGCTTAGGCTGGGCTCAACTTGTGATCCTCCTGCCTCTGCCACCCAGAGTGCTGGGATTATAGTCTTACACCACCAGCATTCAGCCACATACTTTTATTTATTTATTTATTTATTTTGAGACAGGGTCTTGCTCTGTAGCCCAGGCTGGCCTTGGACTCATGGCAATCCTCTTGCCTCAGCCTCCCAAGTGCTGGGATTACAGGCGTGCGCCACCACGCCCAGCTTATGTGGTGCTGGGGAATCGAACTCAGGTACCTACCACTTGACATAGCACTTGCTAGGCAAGCACTTTAACCGCTAAGCTATTCCTCCAGCCCTCAGCCACATTCTTAGCTACAGAGTCTGCTCTTCTTGGCGATTCCTTACTACACAGCACACTGAGCCAGGGATCCTCAGGCTTCTCACTCTATTTATTCCCACTTCCTAGTGAAGCGACTGCTTCGGGATTTAGTTCCTGCTCCCACCACCATCTCTGTTCTCAAACGTCTCTCGCTCATCCTTCCCTGCAAACCTGTGGCTTCTGTTTCATGCCGGGACAGGTACTGACCGATGCTGAAGAGCTGGGAATTCATGCAATGGAAGTAGGACACGAAGAAGAGGCCAACGGGTCTTGAGGCATCAAAGAAGAGTAGGAAGCCAGCAGAGAGGTCGAGTAGCAGCCCGCACCAGTGCACCACCAGGAGGCTAGTCAGCTCCTCAGACAGTACCAGTCTGCAGACACAGAGACAAAGGTCTATCTAGCTGGACAAAGTGTGCAGGGCTGTTATCCCAGCACTCTGGGAGGTGGGGGCTGGAGGATCGCAAGGTCAAGCCCAGCCTGGGCAACTTAGTGAGTCCCTGTCTCAAAATCAAAAACTAAAAAAACAGGCTGGACTGGAGTTTGGTGCAAAGGCCCTGGGGTTGAATCCTAAGCACTGGAAAAAATAAAAATAAAAAGGCCCAGCACCAGCTCTCTGGGGAACTCAGGCGTCATATCACATTCACAGTACAATGTGCCTCTGCTACCCAGTTATTTATTTTTTTTTTTTGAGACAGAGAGAGGGTCTCACTCCGTAGTCCAGGCTGGTCCCAATCTCACTGGTGTAGCCCAGGCTGGCCTTGAACATATCGCAATCCTCCTGCCTCAGCCTCCCAAGTGCTAGAATTACAGGCATGCACCACAATGCCCAGTTGATGTGGTGCTGAGGGATCAAACCCAGGACCTTGAGCTTGCTAAGCAAACACTCCAACCACTGAGCTCCACACACTGGCTTAGTACGACACCAAGGTACCTAACCTCCAACAAACACGCTCTATGGTAGAGTTTCCCAAGCCCTTTACATTTTCACATGTCCAAATTTTTATTCAACAGAACTTTCTGGCACCAGTAAAAGCCGATGGACGACTGGAGCTGCTAAGGATGCATGTAAGTGCTGTGTTCCCCACAGGGGTCATGAAGGAGGAGAAACTTCAGAAGGTGAATGCTAGGCTGACACAAGTCAAAATTCAGGACGTGAGAAACATCAGTGACGAAGGAAAAGCACAAAGTAACGTGAGAGGAAGAAGCAGCTGGAGGCAGAGAGAAACCAGTGTTTGTCAAGGTGTGTCAGGATGCACAGCGGCCGCCCGCCTTTCCAGGGTGCTGGCTACGGAGCCTGGAAGACGCCAGGAGGCAGAGGTAGGATTACAAGCTCCATGCAGCCTGGGCAACTTAGTGAGAATCTGTCTCAAACAAAAATAAAAACGGGTTGGGGATGCAGCTGGCAAGAAAGCCTGAGGTTCCATCCCAGGATCACAGAAGGAAAAAGAGAGAGATGCTGGGGAAGGGGCCGGTAACGGAAGGACACACTGGCACATTATCAAACTGCCCAGTTCTGGCCTGCCCTTCTGTTCGCTCTTTTCCTTCTGGCCCGTTCACTCTCTTAGGCTCCCGGGGTGGCTCGGTGTCAGTCTTGTGATACTGTTGACTCTTCTGTTGAACTGGGAGGTGAGTGGACACGGGTGTGTACAGGCAAAACCACGCAAAGTACGAACCGGAGCCACTACAGACCCAGGTCACCTGCTCTGTCCACGTGCCCCAAGGAGCCTCTACCCCGACTGCCACTCACTTGAAGGGACTGAAGAGCCAATGCCGAGACAGATGCTCCATGGAATAACCTTCAACCCAGTCTGCATCCAGCTTTTTCACACCCGCAATGAAGTACACAATGAAGATCTGAAAGCACGAAATGCAATGTGAATGTCCCAACGAAAGAGAATGCTGTTTTTTAAAACTAGGCAAGCCAGGTCTGGAGGACAAGACTACACCCCCAGCAGTCTGGGAAGCTGGGCAGGAGGACGGCAAGTTCAAGCTCAGACTGGGCAACTTAGTGAGGCTTTGTCTCAAAATCAAAAAGAGGGCTGGTGGCTTAGCTCAGTGTGAAAGTGAGCTTGCCTAGCAAGCACAAGGCCCTGGGTTCAGTTCTCCAGCACCACATAGACCAGGCATAGTAGCTCATGCCTGTAATCCCAGTACTCAAGAGACTAAAGTAGGAGAATTGCTGTGAGTTTGAGACTGGCTTAGTCTAGACAGTGAGTTCAAGGCCAGCTAGACTACAGTCAGGCCCTGCATCAAAAAATCAATCAAAATTAAAAAACGGGCTGTGGATAGGGCTCAGTGTGAAACCCTGAGCTCTATCTTCAGTACCAATTAATGGGGACTTTGCTCGGTGGTTAAAGCGCTTGCCTAGAATGTGTGAGGCCTTGGGTTCAATTCTGCAACACTACACAAACAAGTTATGGGGGGGCGAGGCATATCAATAGTCCCAGCACTCAGGAGGCTGAGGCAGAAGAACTGAGTTTGAGGGCAGCCTGGGCTACATAATGAGTTCAGGACCAGCCTGGACTGCAGGGTGAAACCTTGCCTGGAGAAAAAATTTTTACCTGCCAGTCATGGTGGTAGATGCCTGTAATATAAGAACCCAGGAGGGCTGCTGTGAGTTTGAGGCCAGTCTGGGCTATGTAGTAAGAATCTATCTCAAAAAAAGGTAAATAAAAGATTACAGTCAGTTCTGATCTCAGTACAGGGCCCACAGAACAGCATGACCCTCCTCTTTCTAACAGGCATTTGGTGACAAACTATATGCCAGGCACAGCATTAACTGCTACCACGGAAGAAGAAAGCACAGACCTGAGTGATCCTTTCCCTCACAGGCAAAGACTTCTTCACTCCCTGACAAGGAGAACTCTGAGATTAAAGGATTGAAAATACCAGGACAGTCTGTCTAGCTACCAGTACATATAATAGAGACAATCTTGGAAGGGAGACAGAACAGGCTGGTTGTGGAATGAACACGCTCACAAGAGCTATCAGGAAACAATGTCCTTTATTTGTCTGTCTGTTTTTTGAGACAGTCTCCCTCTGTAGTCCAGGCTTATCTTGAACTCATGATGTAGCTCAAGCTGACCTCAAACTCATAACAATCCTCTAACCCTCCCAAGTGCTGGGATTACAGGTGTGAGCCACCACGCCCAGTTTATGTGGTACTGGGGGAACTCAGGGCCGTGAGCTGGCTAGGCAAACACTGTAAGTGCTGAGCTCTGCTCCCAGCCCAGAACACTGTTTTCTATCCTGAGACCCCGTACCTGGCCACGCAGCATTGCATAGTTCCAAAGGGGCACATGGGCATTCCTCTTACGGGCATTCAGCAGGCCATCCATAGACCTACACCAAAGAAACTAAACGTTAAGGAAGCTTCTTAGCCCAGTCACTTTATCACACTGCTCTTCAATTAGAACAGCTGTATCTTCTTTAGGAATAGTCCCTACTCCTCCCTGGGCCTCTGGGCTATTCTAAGACCCTATCAAAATATATGAGCAAATGGCCACAATGATTTCTTTTTCTGCATCACCGGGGTTTGACCTCAGAGCCTCATGCATAGTAGGCAGGCACTCTTCCACTGAGCTATATCCCCAGCCCCATGAACAGGGATGATTTTAAGTCATAAGAGAAGTATCTGGAGCTGGGGGCACAAATTAGTGGCTAGAGTACTTGCCTAGCATGCACAAGGCCCTGGGTTCGATTCCCCAGCACCATATAAAAAAAATTAGCCAGTCATGATGGTGAACACCTGTAATTACAGCACTCAGGAGGCTAAGGCAGAATTACTGTGAGTTCCAGGCCAGCCTGTGCTACCTAGTGGGCTCAGGACCAGCCTAGATTACAGAGTAAGACCCTGTCTCAAAAACAAAAAACAAAAAACAAACAAACAAAAAAAAAACCACTACACCTAGCATGGTTTGGTACCATATGCATGTAATCCTAGCTACTAGTACTGTATACTACTATTGTAATCCTTCAGAAATAGGAAAGCCATCTTGGGCAACTCAGTAAGGGTCTGTCTTAAAATGAAATTTAAAAAGAAGCCAGCCAGGGCTGGAGGAATGGCTCAGTGGGTAAAGCACTTGCCTAGCAAGCACTAAGTTAAGTGCTAAGTACCCGAGTTCGATTCCCAGCACCACATAAAGCAGGCATGGTGGCATACACCTGTAATCCCAGCACTCGGGAGGCTAAGGGAAGAGGATTGCTGTGAGTCCAAGGCCAGCCTGGGCTCCATAGTGAGTTCAGGACCAGCCTGGGCTACAGAGCAAGATCCTGTCTCAAAAAAAAAAAAAAAAAAAAAAAAAAAAGAGCCAGCCATGGTGATGAGTGCTTCTAACCCCAGCACTTGGAAGGTTGAGGCAGGACTGCTTTGCATTCGAGGCTAGCCTGGCCCACATAATGAGTAATGAGTTCAGGACCAACCCAGACTACAGACTGAAACCCTGTTTCCAAAAAAAAAAGAGGCAGGGGTATATATAACTCAGAGGCAGGGGTATAATTCACTGTAGAGTGTTTATCTTGGTGAGGCCTTGAGCTTAATCTCTTAATACTAAAAAAAAAAAAAAAACCTACAGACTTTTCTTGATTTATGAGGTAATGACTACATAAACCTATAATCATCAGCTAAAAATATTAAGTCAACACTATATGTAAGCCAGGACTGTAAATTCAAACTCAGCATGGGCAACTGTACAAGGCCCTAACTCAAAATCAAATGATGCAACTCGACAGTCAAGGCCCTGGGCTCCATCTCCAGAACTACCAGAAAAAAAAAAAAAAAAAAAAAGGAGAAAGAGTTGAGGGCAGAGCCCAGGGAACAGAGCACTTGCTTAGGAAGTGCCAGGCCCTCGGTTTGATCTCCCAGTACAACATAACAGCTGAGTATGGTGGCATACTGAGACAGGAGGACTGTGACAAGTTCAAGGCTAGCTTGGGTGACATATTGAATTCACGACCAGACTGGATTACAGAATGAGATTTCTGTCTCAGGGAAAAAAACAACACTTAGCACACATAACCTACAAAAATATCACAGTTTAACTTAAATGTGCTCAGAACACTTACATCAGCCCACAATTGGCTACAAAATCATCTAACGCAAAGTCTATTTTATAATGAAATGTCTCAAGCAATTTTTTTTTTTCCTTTTTTGGTTTTTCAAGACAGGGTACTGCTGTATTAGCCAGACTGGCCACAAATTCACAATCTTCTTGCCTCAACCTTTTGAGCACTGGGATTTCACTGAAATCATGTCATTTATTGAATATAGAACCAAAAGTGAAAAACAGAATGGTTATGTGAGCATGCTTCTGCCCCACCATAACATCAAAAAACTTAAGTTGAGCTGGACCCAGTGATGCAGGCCTGTAATCCCAGCACTTTGAGAGACTGAGACAAGAAGATCACAAGTTCACACCCGCCTTGGTGATTTGGTGAGATCAGCTCAAAACCAAAACTAAAAAACAGAGGTGGAGATGTCACTCAATGAGAAGACCCTGGGCTCAATCCCCAGTAACAAATGGACCAGAAAGGAAAGTTCAAGTTGAAGGACTGGAGGAATGGCACAGTGGTTAAAACACTAGCAAGTGCAAGGCCCTGGGTTGATTCCCCAGCACCACATAAAGCTGGGCATGGTAGCACACGCCTATAATCCCAGCACTTGAAAGGCTGAGGCAGGAGGACTCTGGTGAGTCCAAGCTAGCCTACGACATTCCATAGTGAGTTTAGGACCAGACTGGGCTACAGATCAGGACCATGTCTCAAAAAAAGAAAGAAAGAAAGAAAGAAAGAAAGAAAGAAAGAGAAAAGAATAAAGGGAAAAGAAAAGAATAAAGGGAAAAGAAAAGAAAAGGAAAGGAAAAAAAGCTTAAGTTGGATCATCAGTTACAACAACAAAAATGCCAGTATTTGATGAAGACTTACAATTCAGTCTGCCCTAATTGATCCATTCAGCAAAAAAAGAAAGAAAAAAGAAAGAAAGCTACAGGTTAGAACATAACTGAAAGACAGAGTGAATTATGAATCTGAGGGAATGTCTGGGAAGCCACAGGTATAATATGTACAAATTATACACACACAGAGAGAATGCAGTATGTTAAAAAAAAAAAAAAGAACTCAGGACTGGGGATGTAGCTCAGTGGCAGAATGTTTGCTTGATCCCTAGCACCGCAGAAATGAATAAACAGATGATAAGTTCAAAGCACTCAAGAAAAGAATAATATACAGAATTATTATTTGGTGGCACTGGGAATTGAACCCAGAGCCTTCACAGTGACCTACATCCCCCGCTTTATTTTTTTTTTTTTTGAAAAGTATCTTGATCTGCAGTCCAGCCTATTCCTGAACTCACTATGTAGCCCAGGCTGACCTCAAACTTACAGCAATCCTCCTGCCTCAGCCTCCCAAGTACCCAGCTTATGCAGTACTAGGAAATCGAACTCAGGGCCTTGTGCTGGTTAAACAAGCACTCTAACTGCTGAACTATTCCTCCAGCTCCAGCCAGCTTATTTTTTATTTCATGACAGGTTCTTACCATGTTACCCAGGCTGGGCTCAAGCTTGTGATGCTCTTGCTTCTGCCTCAGAGTGCTGAAACTGTAGGCTACTACAGGCTTGTGCCACCAGACTATAGGCACAAGAAGCCAAGAGATGATGATCAAGAGTTCAAGCCCAGACTGGGCAACTTCGTGACTGAGCAAGACCCTCCCTGCCTCAAAATAAAACTAAAATTGGGCTAGAGATGTAACTCAGTGTGAAGGCCCTTGGCTCAATCCCTAGTACAAGAAAAAAAAAGGTAAATTAACATTTTAGGGCAGGGGGAATAGCACAGCAGACAAAGTGCTTGCCTCGTATGCACAATTTCCCAGCACAACATAAAAATCCCAGCACTTGGGCGGCTGAGGCAGGAATACCTTGATTTCAAGACCAGCCTAGGCTACATAGTGAATGACAGAGTGAGACCCTGCCTCAATAACAAGCATTTTATAGGCCTGGTGGCCAGGACCCAATGAAAAGGGTACTTGCTAACCGCTTAAGTTATGCTAGAAGACAGCTGGTAAAGCCAGGTGTTCTGGGGAGGCAGGAGCAAAGCAGGTTTTCAAGAAGCTGGAAGAAGGCAGCTTAAACTTGTGGTCAAGAACACTGGACTCATCTAAGCATGGTAACACAGGCCTGTTAATCCCAGCAGCCCGGGAGGCTGAGGCAGGAAGATCACAAGTCTGAGTCCCACTTGGGGAATTTACCAACACCTTACCTGATAAAGGCTGGGGATTAGCTCGGTGCAAAGGTCCTAGTTCCACCCCAGTATAAAAAAAGAAAGGAAAGAAGAGACGAAGGAGAGCAAACACACACACAATGAGCTCTTCAGATAGGACACCTGGACTCTTCCGTTCTTATCTGCTGCTTTTTCTACCTCCTGCCACCATCCCTATCCACCCCTCCACAGGCCACGTGACCTTGGAAGGACAGGACCACTGTGGCAGATGAGCAACACTCCGCCTCCTGTCGGCACGCTCTGACCAGGCCACACGCTGATTAGGTTCTAACACCACCACCAGTCTGACTGGAGGCAGAGTTTAACTTCTCGCCCATTCCCCCCGTCGAAGAGTGGTCTTCAACTAAACCAGTCCCTGATAACCAAAGGCTGGAGTCTATTACCTTAGGGAAATCAGTACTTCTCTGAGACTAAGCCTCTTCATCTTTAAAGTGAGAACAGCAAATCTGGAGTGGTGGTACATGCCTATAATCCCAGCACTCAGGAGGCTGAGGCAGAAGGATGGTTGTGAGTTCAAGGCCAGCCCAGGCTACACAGTCAGTTCAGGACCAGCCTGGACTATAGAGGAAGACCCTGTCTCAAGAAATAAATAAATAAATATATACATATATAAAATAAAATGAGAACAACACTATAGGCCTCTTCGGGTATTTTTTTCAGTGGTAGGGATTAAAGCAGGGCCTCATGTACGCTAGGCAAAAAGTCAGTCTACCACCGAATTACACCTCTAGCCCTGTTTTAAATATTTAAAGCAAGGTCTTGCTAAATTAGTTAGGCTGGTTTTTAACTACAGATCCTCTTGCCTCAGCTTCCTGAGTGCTGAGATTACACGCATGTGCTACCACACCTGGATCTACATAGGATTTTTTTTTCTGGTACTATGGCCCAAGGCCTTCCCAATGAGATATATCCCTACCCCTTTTGTTAATTTTGATTTTGAGATACAATCTTGCTAAATTGCTAAACTGCCCCAAGCTGAGCTTGAACTTGCCATCTTCCTGCCTCAGCCTCCCAAAGTTTTCACATTATAGTCCCGAGCCAACAGGCCTGACATCGTAAAGTCTTACTGAGAAAAGTGTTAAATATGCCTGCCATACGGAAAGCCCTCAGTAAATTATAGGTAATTTTTTCAAAATGTACAGAAGTCATAAAAATGGTTCTTTGCAGGGATCGTATGGTAAAATTGTTTTTTTTTTTTTGAAACTGGGTCTCTCTCTGTAGTTTAGGCTGGTCCTGAATTCATTGTCCTAGGTTGGCCTCAAACTCCTAGCAATCCTCCCATCTCAGCCTCCTAAATGCAAGGATCACAGGCGCACACCACTATGCCTGGTTTATGCGGTGCTAGAGAACAGAACTTAGGGCCTTGTGCTATTCCTTCAGCCCCTCACTCCCTTTTTTATTTTTGATTTTGGGTCTAAGTCTCTAAACTTCTCAATGGGGTTGAATTTGCAATCCTGCCTCAGCCTCCCACAATGTTAGGATCATAGGCCTACTTCCAGCTCACCTTGCTTGTTTTTGAGATAGGGTCTCTTGCTCTGTAGTCCAGGCCTGTCCTGAAGTTAGCCTCAAATTCAGGCAATTCTCCTGCCTCAGCCTCCTCAGCTTCCCAAGTGTTGAGATTATAGGCATGTGCCACCATACCCAGTGTATGTTGTCCTGGAGATTTGAATTCAGGGCCTTGTGTTTGCTAGGCAAATGTTTTAACCACTAACTATTCCTCCATACCTTTCTTTCTTTATTTTTTTTTTTTTTGAGACAGGATCTCATTTGTAGTATAGGCTAGTTCCGAACTCATTATGTAGTCCAGGTTGACCTCAAACTCATGGCAATCCTCCTACCTCACCTTCCCAAGTGCTGAAATTACAGGCATGTGCCACCAAGCCCAGCTTAAGTGGTACTGGGGAACCGAACTCAGGGCTGTGCTTTAAATGCTGAGCTAGACCCCTAGTCCCTCATTTTGATTTTTGATTCCAAATTTGATTCCAATTGCCCCAACTAGCTCATCTCCTCTCCCTCTCAAATCTGATCCAAAGTAAAATGCAACCCTTTAAGTAGACATAGCAAAACATGGTTAACACTCTGCCTACAGAGGCAACCTCTAGGACTTCCCGGGCTCCCTGTCTCTAGTAAGCACCTCAGGCCAGCCAACCCCTCCTTCACAGTCCCCAGATTCATACCAGTAGTGGTTCGCATCCATGAATGTCAGCTGAAAGGCCAACAAACCATACAGATAGGAATGGTTGTTCCACGAGGTCTTGTCCAGAAGAAAGATATACCAGTATGGCAGCAGGAACAGCACACAGCTTAGCCGGTAGCAAAGGCCCAGCATCATGCCCAATGCCCCTGGGATTTGTGGGAGAGGATTAAGAGGTCAAGGCTAGAGGAATGGCTCAGCAGTTAAAGCACTTGCCTAGCAAGCACTAAGTCAAGTGCTACGTACTCGAGTTTGATTCCCAAGCACTATATAAACTGGTTGTGGTGGTGCATGCCTGCAATCCCAGCCTTCGGGAGGCTGAGATAGGAGGATTACCATGAGTCCAAGGCCAGCCTGGACTCCATAGGGAGCTCAGGACCAGCCTTGGCTACAGTGAGACCCTGTCTCAAAAAAACAAGCAAACAAACAAAAGGATTAAGAGGTCAAGGGGTCACCACAGGCTCAGCTACCCCAGGTCAGGCTGTAACTAGGATTAAGAAAAGTCAGGTAATTTATCATCAGGTAAGCTCTAAATAAAAAATGTTATTTTAATATTTTAAAACCAAGAGTTAGAGGATCATAGCTCAGATGACACACAGATGAATCACAGTAGAAGCGAACACAGTCCCCAGACCTTGTCATTCATTCTGTGGCTTTTCGCCGGCCAGTCAATGCTCCTATCTCTCCCACAGCTGTCCTCACCCAGAAACATGACGGTGTAGACCAGATACATCCAGTCAAGTGGCAGTGGGCGCAGGGCGTCCAGCAAGGGGAAGCGGCACACATCCAGCCCATCCAGGTACTTCCGGTCTAAGGAGCTGAGTCCTCGCTCCTGGGGGATGTCCAGCACCATTAAGAACGCTGTGAAGTCACAAGGGGAGAGAGCTGTTCGGGTGCCGCTGAGGCAGCAGTGCAGTACAGCAGAGCCCAGCTGGCTGTGCTCAGCTCCACGGCAGGCTTCTCCTCTAATCTTGGTTCTCCATTTATTCACAATAATGACTGAGCCTATTCTGTGCTCGCCATTATGCTAGCTGTGTGATCTCAGTCTCTCCAGCTCAGTGAGTCTTCACTTATGAAAGGGAGACTCCTAATACTTCACAGGGTTACAGAGAGGATTAAATGAAAGAAAAGCACTAGGTGCTATAAAAGCTGTTGGGGTTTTAAGTTATAAAGATCCAAGCCAGGGGCTGGAGGAATGGCTCAGCTGTTAAAGCGCTTGAGCAAGCGCTAAGCCAAGCACCAAGTACCCGAGTTCCATTCCCCAGCACCACGTAAGCTGGGCGTGGTGGCGCACGCCTGTAATCCCAGCACTCGGGAGGCTGAGGCAGGAGGACTGCCATGAGTCCAAGGCCAGCCTGGGCTCTCAAGTGAATTCAGGACCAGCCTGGATCACAGAGCGAGACCCTGTCTCAAAAAAAAAAAAAAAAGTAAAAAAAAAAAAAAAAGCCAGGCCCACTGGTACAAGCTGATAACACCAGCATTCTGGGAGGCTGAGGCAGGAGGATCACAAGTTCAAGCCCAGCCTGGGCAATCTGGTACTTAGTGAGACTCTGTCTCAAATTCAAAAATAAAAAAATGGGACTGGAGCAATGGCACAGCAGTTAAAGCACTTGCCTTGCAAGCATAAAGCCCTGAGTTCAATTCTCCAGCACCACATAAAGCTGGGCGTGGTGGCACATGTCTATAATCCCAGCACTCAGGAGACTGAGGCAGATGGACTGTCATAAGTCCAAGGTCAGCCTGGGCTACACCTTGAGTTCAGGACCAGCCTAGGCTACACAGCAAGACCCATCTCAAAAAGTGTGTGTGTGTGTGTGTGTGTGTGTGTGTGTGTGTGTGTGTGTGATAAATAAATAAATAAATAATGGGCTGGGAATGTAGCTCAGTGTGAAGGCCTTGGGCTCAATTCCCAATACCACAAAAAAGACCCATCCTACTGGGTTACAGAAAGTGCCCCACTTTCTCAACCCTTTTTCCTTGCTGGCACACTCAGGGAAGCAGCAATATTTGACTAACACTCTAGAATAAATAGAAGGGGCACACAGCTCACGAAGCTATCTAGGTGAAGGCAGGGTTTCTCAATCTCAGGACCAACCATGTTTTGGGTTGGTTAATTATTTGCTGAGCATATAGGACCTCTAGTGGCATCCATGCTGCCTACACAAATACTAACAATTACCTATTCTCCTCCCCTAAGTTGTGACAACTAATAGTATCTCCATATATCACCAAGTCACCCCAGGGGACAAAAATCTCCCTAGTGGAAAAGAGGACCAACATCTTGGCACACCTGTCGTCAATCCAAGTGCACACACGTGCCCTATGAGGCAGGGAGCCCTGGATCAGGGCGTCACAGATGTCTGGCCTGCTCTTTCCTCTAAAGTTACTGGGCAACATTCATGCCACCATCAAAATGGGTCCCTGATCTTCTGTCTCATACAAGCCTGAAATGAAAGTGTTTCTGGCTATCAAACCCTAGCTGGAGAAGCAAAGGCTGGGTTCACAAAGACCTCTGCCACTCTGTCAAGGACTTCACTTCTAAGGAAAAATAAGCTAAGTCAATTAAGTAAACAAGAAATAGATAACTGTCATTTCCCCACCCCAACCAAATTGCCTCCACTCAGACAGCTGACTCACCAAAGAGAAAACGGAAGACAGCCAGGTTTGCTGGATCCGTTGGTCGGTTAAGCAGGGTCACCAGCTTCTGCCAACTGCACATGTCGGTCCATTCAAAACCCAAAAGTTTCCCCATTCGGCTGCCCTGGCTTGGCCCTGAGGTCTGTACAGGTTTGTCTTTCTGCATTTTATCTATAACCAGTAAATGGAAAAAGTGTGAGCACATAGGTGGGGGTAGGTTCCTCCCCAAATGACAGAAATCTCAGGCCCCAAAGCCCTTGGGACCTGGATTCTTCTAACTACTGAAAACATCCAGCGGGGTAGCCCCTCCTCCAGTATCCCCCAAGGTCCCAGAACCCCTCAGATTACAGTCCCCCCACAGCAAGGACCCCGAATGGCACTATCATTCCAGAGCAGCATAATGCCATCAGTCTTAACATGCCGCTTTCCCACCAGGCCCCTTCACCAGTTCCCACTGGGCGTCCGCCTGCTCTGACACAGGCGCCCTACTCGCCTAGCTCTACCTGAGGCGGGCGGGGCCGGAGCAGACCGGGCACGCAGTGCCATGACTCCGCGGTGG